>CAOLHI010002043.1:0-308809 GCA_948474755.1 Ctenosaura bakeri
CACCACCCTTTTTAACCCAGGGGAACCCGGCCCTTAAAAAAAACCCCCGGAAAACCCCCTTTTTTTTTTGGGGGGGGAAAAACCCCCCCGGAAAGTCCCGGGGAAAAAGGGGGGGGTTTTTTTTTTTTTTTTGGGGGAAAAAAAAACCCCCGGGCAATTTTTAAAAAAATTTTTTTTTTTTTTTAAAAAAAGGTTTTTTTTTAAAAAACCCCGGGGGGAAAAAAAAAATTTTTTCCCCTTTTTTAAAATTTTCCCAAATTGGGGGGAAAAAAAATTTTTAAAAAACCCCCCGGGGAAAAATTTTTTTAAAACCCCCAAAAAAAAGGGGGTTTTTGGGGGGGGGGGGGGCCCCAAAAGGAAAAATTTTTTTAAAAAACCCCCGGGTTTTTTAAAAAAGGGGGCCCCCAAAACCCCCCCTTTTTTAAAAAAGGGGGGGGGGGGGTTTTTTTTTAAAGGGAAAAAGGGGGGGAAAAATTTTTTTTCCCCCCCCCCGGGAAAAAAATTTTAAAAAAAGGAAAAAAGGGGTTTTAAAAAAATTGGGGCCCCCACACCCAAAAAAAAAAAAAAAAAAAAAAAAAAATAAAAGTTTCCCCAAAATTTTTAAAAAAAATTTTTTTTTTTAAATTTTCCTTTTTTAAAAAAAACAAGGGGCCCTTTTCCCCCCCCCCCCCCTTTTGGGGGGGGAAAAAAAAACCTTTTTTAAAAAAATTTTTTTTTTAAAAAAAAAAAAATTTAAAAAAAAAAAAAAACCCCCCCCTTTTTTTCCCCAATTTTAAAAAAAAAAACCCCCCAAAAAAAAATTTTTTAAAAAAAAATTTTTTTTTTTTTTCCCCCAAAAAAAAAAATTTTTTTTTTTTAAAAACCAAAAAAAAAACCCTTTTTGGGGGAAAAAAAAAAATTTTTTTTTAAACCGGGGTTTTTTTTTAAAAAAAAAAAGGGTTTTTAAATTTTTTAAAAAAAAAAAAAAAAAATTTTTTTTTTTAAAATGCTTTTTTTTTTAAAAAAATTTTTTCCCAAAATTTTCCCCAAAAAAAAGGGTTTTTCCCCCCTTTTTTTTTTTGGGTTAAAAGGAATTTTTTAAAAAAAGGGTTTTTTAAACCCCAAAAATTTTAAATTTTAAAAACCCAAAACCCCCAAAAAAAATTTTTAAAAAATTTTTTAAAAGGGGTTTTTAAAAAACCAAAAAAAATTTTAAAAAAAAATCTTTAATTTAAAAAAAAAAAATTTTTAAAAAAAAAAAAAATTTTTTTTTTGGGGCCCCAAAAATTTGGGGGAAAAAAACCCCTTTTTCCCCAAAAAAACAAAAAATTTTTTAAAAAAGGAAAAAAAATTTTTTTTTTGGGAAAAAAAAAAACAAAAAAAAAAAAGGGGGAAAAGGGAAAAAAAAAAATTTTTTAAAAAATTAAAAACCCTTTTTTAGTTTAAAAAAATTTTTTAAATTTTTGGGGAAAAAAAAGGAAAAATTTTTTTTTAAAAAAATCTGGATTATGCTTTTTGACATGTAAGCACTAAAAGATGGAAAGATACAGAGACTCTAGTGATGAGATAAAACAGATATAACAGCATTTAAAAATTTCTGGCTTTTTTCACCTTATATGAACTCATGGGCTGATTTTAAAACAGACAGTGGTAATGCCAGGGGGATATGTGGATCTAGAGAAAAAAAGAAAAACATTCCTACACAACTCTGTTGGGGACTAGAGGGAATGCTCTTCTCATATTGTTCTCAGCTTTTTTTATGAACCTAATGTATTCTTTGCCTCCAGTGACCATTTAGATGGCTTTCATTGCCCCCTTTGATGCTTACGTTGTTTTAAAACTTAAAAGAGATTTTTAATAAAATGATGTACCATTGGTTTATAACACCAGAAAAGTTGTCTAGAATTTAAAAAGGGGCATTCCAAATCTCGTGGGAAATTTCCCAAGTTACATGAAGGAACATTTTACTAAGGGGGTTGATTTGTGAGAGGGCAAAAAAGTTCGGGGTTCAATTACATACTTTGATTTACAAAATATTAAATATAAATTTACAGTTAAAACCAGAATTTTTTTTGCAGGAGGGAACATACGAATGATCAGATGGAAAACAACCATGGAAAATACTTCATATATGATAACAGCAGAGAGACTGTTATATGCTCAGAAAGGGGAAAAATCCAGAAATTCCTATGATGGAAGAATGGCTGTTAAAAATTGAACAAATTTACCCTAAATGTATAAATTATTGAGTCCAATTAGAGAAAAAATATTAAAGAATTTTTTAAAAAGATTGGAAACTCTCAATAGACTTTTTGAGTAAAAATGGAAAATAATTTAATAACCATTGCTTTTGAGAATTAATATGAATTAATGGATGGATGGAATGGATGGGGAAAGGATGACTGATGGAAAAAAAATGATTTGATGTTTTTGTACTTTTTGCATTGTATGTATGGAAATTGTGATGAACCTTATGGGAGGGTGTCTTACAGCAGAGCCTTCTTGACAACTAAGTGTTTAAACTGATTGGATGGTGAAATGGAACCTTGGATAGCCCAGAGGAGGGGCTGATGGAAAAGAGGGGGAAAAAATATTTTTTCCGTTTAGTGTATGTTTGAAGAGGAGTGTGATTTGTGGTGCGTTTGGGAGAGGTTGGAGACTTGAAGAGCTCTGTGGGAGAGAGAACTGAGAAACCGGGTGTACGAGAGATAGTGAATGAATTGAGAGAGAGAGAGAGAGAGAGAAGAATGGTGTGCTGTTTATAAACATTTAGATACAGGACACATTTAAAGCAACAGTGTCACAATAAATGTTTAAAGTTCTGTGTTCCTTAAAACAGTGTCACAGAGTCTTATTTTAATCCTGGAATATACACACTACCAATAATATCATCTTGACCTTAGTGAAAATGTAAACCACTGCTGATCCTTACATCTGGGAGAAGGGCAGATTTAGGGGGAAAGGGAGTAAAGGGGGGAGAGTCCTGAAAGGAATTAGCCAAAAGGGGGGGCAAGAGTGAGGAAGGGACTGCATTCTCAGAGAGGGAGGACTGAGGCAGACCCGTTTGTCCTGGCCCTGGCTATTCAAAGATCTCCCTGGCTGTTCAGTCCTGATCACAAAGAGGTGTCAGGCCGGGCAGACCTTGAGTGCGAGGCTTGGGTGCACCTTTTGCACTCAGCAACACTGACGGGTGGTGGGGGTTTTTTCCTTTTACAGAAATAAATAAATAAAATTAAAACTGAGTTAGCTTGCAGAAGAAGCATATGTGTAAGTTCTTAAAAAATAGGGCAGCACTATTCTATGTATAGCAACGTATCTGTTGAAAACAAGGTCAGAAGTCATCTATTTATACTTCTGTGGTGTTTTTTTCCTGGGGGGTACGTTTCTTTCTCTTTTTTTTTCTTTCTTTCTTTAATTAAAAAAAAAAGGTTTTTTTTTTTTAAAAAATTTTGGTTTTAAAAAAAGGGGGGGGAAAAAAACCCCCCAAAAAAGGGGGTTTTTTTTAAATTTTTTTTTGGGGGGGGGAACCCCCCCTTTTTTTTTTTCCCCCCCCCCTTTTTTTTTTAAAATTTTTTGGGGGGGGGGAATTTTAAAATTTAAAAAGGGGAAAAAAAAAGGGGGAAAAAAAAAATTTTTTTTTTAAAAAAGGGGGGGGGGTGGGTTTTTTTAAATTTAAACCCCGGGTTTTTGGGTTTTTTTAAAAAAAAATTTTTCCTTAAAAATTTTTTTTTTTAAAACCTTTAAAAAACCAAAAAAATTTTTTTTAAAAAAAAGCCATCCTTTTTGGGGGGGGTTTGGGGGGCAAAAAGGGGGGGGCCCCCCCAAAAAAAAAAAAAAAAAAAAATTTTTTTAAAAACCAAAAGAATTTTTTTGGGTTTTTTTTCCAAAAAAACCCCTTTTTTTTTCCCCCAAAATTTTAAAAACCCCGGGGGGTTTCCCCCCTTTTCAATAAAAAAGGGGGGGTTTTTGGGGTTTTTTTTTTTTTTAAAAAAAAGGGGGCCCAAAAAATTTTTAAAATTTTTTAAAAAAATTTTTTTTAAGGGGAAGGTTTTTTTCCCAATTTTTTTAAAAAAAAAATTTTTTTTTTTTTTTTTTTTTTTTTTTCCCCCTTTTTTTTTTTTTTTTTTTTTTCCCCCCTTTTTTTTTTTTTTTTTTTAAAAATTTTTTTTTTTTTAAATTTAAAAAAATTTTTTTTCCCCTTTTTTCCCCCCCCAAGGGTTTTTTTGGGGGGGAAAAAAAAATTTTTGTTTTTTTAACCCCCTTTTAAAAAATTTTTTCCCCAGGGGCCTTTTTTAAAAAATATTTGGTTTTTTCCCCCCCCCTTCCCCAAAATTTTTTTAAAAAAAAAAAACCCCTTTTTGGGCTTTTCCCCAAAGGGGCCCCCAAAAGGGGGGTTTAAAAAAAACCCCCCAAAACCCCCCCCTTTTGGGGGCCCAACCCCCCGGGGGGGGAAAAAAAAAACTTTTTTGGGCCCCCTTCTTTTTTGGGGGGTTGGGTTTTTAAAAAAAAAAAAATTTCCAAATTTTTTTTTAAAATTTTGGGGGGGCCCCAAACCAAAAAAAAAAAGGGCCCCTTTGGGTTTTTTAAAAAATGGTTTTCCCCCCCCCCCCCCTTTTTTTTTAAAAAAAGGGGGAAAAAAGGGGCCCCAAAATTTTTTAAAAAAATTGTTTTTTTTTTGGGGGGGGGGGGGAAAAAAATTTTTTTTTTTTTTTGTTGGGAAAAAACAAAACTTTTTCCCCCCCCGGAAAAAAAACCCCCAAAAAGGGGGGGGGGTTTTTCCCCCCCCCCCCTTTTTTTTTTCCCAAAAAAGGGGGGGGGGGGCCCCCGGGAAAAAAAGGGAAAAAACCCCCGGGGGGGGGTTTTTAAGGGTTTTCCCGGGAAAAAAAAAGGGGTTTTTTTTGGGTTTTAAAAAAAAAAAAAAAATTGGAAAAAAAAAAAAAAACCCCCTTGGGGGTTTCCCCCTTTTTTTTTTTAAAAAAAATTTTTAAAAAAAAGGGGGGTTTTTAAACCGGGTTTTTTTTTTAAAAAAGGGCCCCAAAAAAAAAACCCCCCCCCCCCAAACCCCCAAAAAAAAAAGGGAAAAATTTTTTGGGGGGGAAAAAAATTTTTTGGGGGGGAAAAAAAGGGAAAAAGTTTAAAAAAATTCAGGCCCCCTTTAAAAAAAAAGGGGGGCCCTTTTTTTAATTTAAAAAGTTAAAATTTGGGGGGGAAAACCCCCAAAAAAAAAGGGGGGGGAAAAAACCCCTTTTCAAAAAAAGGGCCCAAAAAAAAAAATTTAAAAAAAAAAAAAAAGGAAAAAAATTAAAAAAAAAAAAAAATTCCCGGGGGGGGCCAAAAAAAATTTTAAAAAAACCCCCAAAAAATTTCCCCCCAGGGGGAAAAAAAAAAAAAAGGGGGGGAAAAATTTTCCCCCCAAAAAAAACCCCAAACCCCCCCAAAAAAAAATTTTTTTTTAAAAAAAAAAAAATCCGGTTTTTAAAAAAATTTTGGGGGTGGCCCCCAAAAAAAAAAAAAATTTTTTTGGGGGGGAAAAAAAAAAAAAAAAAAATTTTTTCCCCTTTTTAAAAAAAAAAGGGGGGGGGAAAAAAAATTTTTTTGGGGGGAAAAAAAAAAGGGGCCCGGGGGGGAAAAATTTTTCCCAAAAAAACCCTTTTTTTTGGGGCCCCAAAAAAAAAATTTTTGGGTTTTTAAAAAAAAGGGGGGAAAAAGGGGGGGGCCCCCCCCCCAAAAAAAAAAATTTGGTTTTCCCCCCCCAAAAAATTCCAAAAAAAAACATTTTAAAAAAGGGGGGAAAAATTTCCCCTTTTTTTTTTGGGGGAAAGGTTTAAAACCCCCCCTGGAAACCCTTTTTTTCCCAAAATTTTTTAAAAAAAAAAAATTTTGGGAAAGGGGGGTTTTTTTTCCGGGGCCCCTTTTTTTTGGGGGAAAAAAACCTAAAACATTTTAACAAAAATTTTCCCCGGGGGGGTTTTTAAAAAAAAACCCCCAAAAAAAAATTTCCCCTTTTTTTTTACTTTTTTTTAAAAAAAATTTTAAAAAACCGGGTTTTAACCCCCCCCAAAAAAAAATTTTTTTGAAACCCCTTTTTTCCCCCCCAAAACCCCAAAAAAAAAAAAAAAAAATTTTTTTTAAAAATTCCCCCCCGGGGGGGGTTTAAAGGGTTTTTTAAAAAAATTCTTTTAACCCAAAAAAAAGGGGGGGTTTTTTAAACCTTTTTAAAATTTTTTTTTTAAAATTCCCCTTTTCCAAAAAACAAATTGGGGTTTTAAACAAATTTAAAAAAAATTTTTTTTTTTTTAAAAAAAGGGGGGGGGGGGGGGGCCGGTTTTTTTTCCCCCCCCTTTTTGGGGGTTAAAAGGGGGTTTTTAAAAAAAAAAAAGGGAAATTTTTTTTCCCCCCCTGGGGCCCCATTTTTAAAAAAAATTTTTTTTTTCCCCCCCCTTTTTTAAAAAAAAAACCCCTTTTTTTTTTAAAGAATTTTTCCCCCCTTTTTTTTTTGGGCCCCTTTTTTTTTTTCCCCCCTTTTTTAAAAAAGGGGGGGTTTTTTTTTTTTTTAAAAAAGGGGGAAAATTTTTAATTTTTTTTTTTTCCAAACATTCCCCCCCTTTAAATTTTTTGGTTTTTGGGTGGAAAATTTTTTAAAAAAATTTTTTTTTTTTTTTTTTCCCCCCCTTTAAAACCCTTTTTAAAAAAAATTTTTTAAAATTTTTTTTTTTTTCCCAAAAATTTTTTTAAAAAACCCCCTTTTTTTTTTTGGTTTTTTTTTAAAAAAAAGGGGGGTTTTTTTTTTCCCCCCCCCCCTTTTTTTTTTTTTTTTTTTTTTTTTAATTTTTTTTTAAAAATTTTTTTTTTTTTTTGGGGGGGTTTTTTTTTTTTAATGCCC
The DNA here is from genome assembly GCA_948474755.1 of Ctenosaura bakeri. NCBI lineage: Eukaryota > Metazoa > Chordata > Lepidosauria > Squamata > Iguanidae > Ctenosaura > Ctenosaura bakeri. The sequence continues at coordinate 6,863 of CAOLHI010002043.1, forward strand.
AAAATTTTTTTTTTTTTTTTTTCCCCCAACCCCCCAAAAACCCGGTTTTTTAAAACCCCGGGGTTTTTTTTAAAAAAATTTTTTCCCCCCCGGTTTTTTTTTTTTGGGGAAACCCTTTTAAAAAAAGGGGGTTTTCCCCTTTTTCCCCCCCTTTTTTTTTGGGGGGGGGCTTTTGGGGGGGGTTTTAAAAAAAAAAATTTTTTAAAATTTTTTTTAAAAAAAAACCCCAACCCAAAAAAAAAAAATTTTTAAAAAAAAAAATTTTTCCCCTTTTTTTTCCGGGGGGCCCCCCATTTTAAGGGGGTTTTTTTTGGCCCTTTTTTTCCCCTTTTTTTTAAAATTTTTTTTTGGTTTTGGGGGGGGCCCCAAAATTTTTTTAAAAAAAATTTGGGAAAATTTTCCCCCAAAAACCCCCTTTAAAAAAGGGGAAAAAAAAAAAACCCCTAAAAATTTCCCCTTTTTTTTTTTGGGGAAAAAAAAGGGGGGGGTTTTAAAAAAGATTTTTTTTAAAAAAAAGGGGCCCCCCCCGGGGAAAAAAAAAAAAGGGGGTTTTAAAAATTTTGTTTCCCCCTGCCGGTTTTTTCCCTTTTAAATTTTTTAAAAAAAATTTTTTTTAAAAAAAAACCCCAAAAAAAGGGGAGGAAAACCCCGGGGGGAAAAAGGAAAAAAAAGGGGGTTTAAAAGGGGGGGCCCCCATTTTGGGGGAACAAGGGGTTTTGGGGGAAAGGGGGGGGGGAAAAAAAAAAAAAAAAAATTTTTTAGGGGAAAAAAAAAAAAGGGGGGAAAAAATTTTTTTTTTTTTTCCCCGGGGGGGGGTTTTTTTTCCCCCCCCCAAAAAAAAATTTTTTTTCCCCCCCCAAAAACCCCCAAAAAAAAATTTTTTTAAAAATTTTTTTGGGGGGTTTTTTTTAAAAAACCAAAGGGAAACCAATTGGGGAAAAAAATTTTTTTTGGGGGCTTTTTCCAAAACCCATTTTTTGGGGGGGGTTTTTTTTAAAAAAAAAAATTTTTTTTTTTTTTAAAAAAAAAAAACCGGATTCCCCCAAAAAAAAAATTTTTTTTTAAAGGGAAAAAAAAAATTTTTAAAAAATTTTTTTTTAAAAAAAGGGAAAAAAAAAAGGGGAAAAAAAAAAAAAAAAAGAAAAAAAAAAAAAGGGAAAAAAATTTTTCCCCGGGGGCCCCTTTTTTTTAAAAAAAACCCCTTTTTAAAAAAAAGTTTTAAAAAATTTTTTTTTTTCCCCCAAAAAAAAAAAAACCCCCCCTTTTTTTTTTTTTTTTTAAAAAAAAAAAAAAAAAAAAAAAAAAAAAATTAAAAACCCCCCTTTTTAAAAAAAAAACCCCCCCCCCAAAGGTTCCCCCCCCCTTTTTAAGGTAGAAAAAAAGGGGGGGGAAAAAAAGGGAAAAAAAGGGTTTTTCCCCCCCCCCCCCAAAATTAACCCCTTTTTTCCCCCCCTTTTTTTAAAAATTTTTTTTTTCCCCCCCCCTTTTTTTAAAAAAAAAAAAGGTTTTAAAAAAGGGGGGGGAAAAATTTTTTTTTTGTTTTTAAAAAAAAACCCCCCTTTTTTCCCCAAAAAAAAGAATTTTAAAAATTTAAAAAAAATTTTTTTTTTTAAAAATTTTTAAAAAAAAAAAAATTTTTTTCTTTTCCCCTTTTTTCCTTTTTTTTTTTCTTCAAGGTTTTTCCCCTTTTAAAAAACTTTAAAACCCCTTTTTAAAAAAAAAAAAACCTAAAATTTTTTTTTCCCTTTTTTTTAAAAAAAAAAAAATTTTTCTTTAAACCCTTTTTTTTAAATTTTTAATTTTTTTTTTTCCTTTGGGGTTTTTTTTTTTTACAATTTAAAACAAAAAAATTTTTTTAAAAAAAAAAATTTTTTTTATGGTTTTTCCCCCCCCCTTTTTAATTTTAAAAATTTTTAAAAATTTTTTAAATTTTTTTTTTTTCCAAAAAAAATTTTTTTTTTTTTTTAAATTTTTTAAATTTTTTTAAAAAAATTTTGCCTTTTAAACTAAAAAAAAATTTTTTTTTTCCGGAAAACCCGTTTCCCCTTTTTCCTTTTTAAAATTTTCCCTTTTTTTTTTTGAACCTTTTTTAAAAAAAAAATTTTTTTTTAAAAAAATTTTTTTAAAATTTTTAAAAAAAAATTTTTAAAAAATTTTTTTTTTTCCCCCCCAAAAAAAAAAAATAAAAAAAATTTTTTTTTTAAAACCCCTTTTTTTTTTTTCCCCTTTTTTTTAAAAAACCGGTTTAAAAAATTTCCCCTTTTTTTAAAATTTTTAAAATTTAAAAATTTTTTGGGGGGGGGAAAAAAAATGGTTTTTTTTTTTTTTTTAAACTTTAAAAAAATTTTGGGTTTTTTTAAAAAAAAATTTTAAAAGTTTTTTTTTCCCGGCCAAATTTTTTTTAATTTTTTTTTAAAAAAATTTTTTTTTTGGGAAAAACCCCCCCGGTTTTTTTTTCCCCCCTTTTTTTTTTTCCCCTTTTTTTTCCCCTTAAAAAAATTTTAAAAAATTTTTTTTTTTTTTTAAAAGGGGGGTTTTTTAAAAAATTTGGGGAAAATTTTTTCCCCCCTTTAAAAAAAAAAGGGGAAAAAAAAACCCCTTTTTTTTTTTAAAAAAAAAAGGGTTTTTTTTTAAAATTAAATTTAAACCCCGGGGGGGGGGGGGGGGGGTTTTTAAAAATTTTTTTTTAAAAAAAAAAAAAAAAATTAAAATTTTTTGGGGGGAAAATTTTTTTTTTTTTTGGGTTTTTCCCAAAGGGTTTTTCCCCGGGGGGGAAATTTTGGGCCTTTTTTTTCTTTTTTTTTTTGGGGGCCCCGGGGGGGCCCCCCGGGGGGGGGGGTTTGGGGGGGCCCCCCGGGGCCCTTTTTTCCCCCCAAAAAAAATTTTAAGGGCCCCCTTTTTTTTAAAAAAAATTTTTTGGGGTTTTTTTCCCCCCCATTTTTTTTGGGGGGTTTCCCTTTGGGAAAAAACCCCCCCCAAACCCCGGGGGCCCCGGGGGGGAAAAAGGGAAATTTTTTTAAAAAAACCCCCCCAAAAAAAAACCCCCCCGGGGGGAAAAACCCTTTTGGGGGGGGGGGTTTTTGGGGGTTTTTCCCCCCTTTTAAAGGGGGTTGGGTAAAACCAATTTTTTGGGAAAAAAAAAAAACCCGGGGTTTTTTAAACAAATTTTTTAAAAAATTTTTTTAAAAAAAAAGGGAAAAAAAAACCCCCCAAAAATTTTTTTTTGTTTTTGGGGAAACCCCCTTTCAAGCTGAAACACAACACATCTCTTTCTTATCTCTCTTGTAGGCATGTTATCTCCAACTATGCACAGAAGCAGTCAGACCAGGAATATCCTTTTGTCTGTTAATGTGAAATAAGCCTTTACAAATTTCTCTTTGACTTGACAAGGAAATCCCCCCACCTACAACTATAGGAACATGATATACATAGCACAGGGTTCTTTTACTACTTTGTCTAAACAACTTAAATCCAGTTGTTCTCCCAGCTACAGTAAAGTATTAGGTACTGAGGAGTAAACCAACACTTTAGTAAATCCCACTGATCCAAAAGGTTTTCTCAAGTTGGGAACTAGCAAGTATGTTTACATGATACCCCACATGTTGGATATGCTATTTGTTTTGGACTACAATTCCCAGATTTTATCAGCCCAGAGAGCTGCTGGGGATTTGGGGTTTTCCACATCAAATGGAACTTAAAGTGTGATATAGCACTATAAAAAGGTAGTGTGAAAGGAAGAAAGGCCAGAATCATAAGGCTTCTCTCTTTATAAAATACTGGGGTGCATGTGAAATGTTTTCTGGATTGATCAGTGCTGCTCAAAGTGGTGGTCCATGGATTGGTGCTGGTCCCTGAGCCATCTGGTGCCAGTTCATGAAGAGCTTCCACAAAAGAAGGAAACAATAGTAGCTAATGGGCACAAACATGCACCAGATCCCTGGCACACTGGGAGAAACATTGCTGGTCCTCTACATCAGACACCTTAAGAAACACTGGAATAAATGACCCTTGATATCCCTTCCAACTTTAGAATTTTGTTATTCTTTGTGAACATTCTCCAGTCTTTGGGAGAAAATATTTTCAGGACTGCTGCTGCTCCTCCTCCTCCTCCTCTTCCTCCTTCTTTGAAGTGCCCTTGATCTTCCAACTTGTGTTCATGATATCTAGAGTATTTCTGTCTTTTAAAAAATTCAAATGGAAAAAAGAAGCCTGATTTTCCTTTCATCCATGCTGCTGTCTAGTTACTGTAACCAGAAATGGATGTGAAGTAGCTCACTGCAGTAGCTCACTCTTTGCTTAACAGAATGTCACTCACTTCTGTGAATAAAACTAGAAACCAACAATTCATCTTTCTGGATTATGCTTTTTGACATGTAAGCACTAAAAGATGGAAAGATACAGAGACTCTAGTGATGAGATAGACAGATATGAACAGCATTTAAAAGACTCTGGCTTGTTCACCTTATATGAACTCATGGGCTGATTTTAGAGACAGACAGTGGTAATGCCAGTAGGATATGTGGATCTAGAGAGAAAAGAAAAACATTCCTACACAACTCTGTTGGGGACTAGAGGGAATGCTCTTCTCATATTGTTCTCAGCTTTATTGATGAACCTAATGTATTCTTTGCCTCCAGTGACCATTTAGATGGCTTTCATTGCCCCCTTTGATGCTTACGTTGTGTTATAATCTTAAAGAGATTTTTAATAAAATGATGTACCATTGGTTTATAACACCAGAAAAGTTGTCTAGAATTTATAAGGGGCATTCCAAATCTCTGTAGGAATTGCAAGTTACATGAAGGAACATTTTACTATATGTGGTTGATTTGTGAGAGGGCAAAAAAGTTCGGGGTTCAATTACATACTTTGATTTACAAAATATTAAATATAAATTTACAGTTAAAACCAGAATTTTTTTTGCAGGAGGGAACATACGAATGATCAGATGGAAAACAACCATGGAAGAATACTTCAGTATATGATAACAGCAGAGAGACTGTTATATGCTCAGAAATGGAAAAATCCAGAAATTCCTATGATGGAAGAATGGCTGTTAGAATTGAACGAGTTAGCTGAAATGTATAAATTATTGAGTCCAATTAGAGAAAAAATATTAAAGAATTTTTTAAAAAGATTGGAAACTCTCAATAGACTTTTTGAGTAAAAATGGAAAATAATTTAATAACCATTGCTTTTGAGAATTAATATGAATTAATGGATGGATGGAATGGATGGAATGGATGACTGATGGAAAAAAAGTATGTATTTGATGTTTTTGTACTTTTTGCATTGTATGTATGGAAATTGTGATGAACCTTATGGGAGGGTGTCTTGACAGCAGAGCCTTCTTGACAACTGAGAGTGTTTAAGCTGATTGGATGGTGAAATGGAACCTTGGATAGCCCAGAGGAGGGGCTGATGGAAAAGAGGGGAAATAATGGATTTTAACCGTCTAGTGTATGTTTGAAGAGGAGTGTGATTTGTGGTGCGTTTGGGAGAGGTTGGAGACTTGAAGAGCTCTGTGGGAGAGAGAACTGAGAAACCGGGTGTACGAGAGATAGTGAATGAATTGAGAGAGAGAGAGAGAGAGAGAAGAATGGTGTGCTGTTTATAAACATTTAGATACAGGACACATTTAAAGCAACAGTGTCACAATAAATGTTTAAAGTTCTGTGTTCCTTAAAACAGTGTCACAGAGTCTTATTTTGAATCCTGGAATATACACACTACCAATAATATCATCTTGACCTTAGTGAAAATGTAAACCACTGCTGATCCTTACATCTGGGAGAAGGGCAGATTTAGGGAAGGCAGTAAAGGGGGGAGAGTCCTGAAAGGAATTAGCCAAGGGGGGACAAGAGTGAGGAAGGGACTGCATTCTCAGAGAGGGAGGACTGAGGCAGACCCGTTTGTCCTGGCCCTGGCTTGATTCAAAGATCTCCCTGGCTGTTCAGTCCTGATCACAAAGAGGTGTCAGGCCGGGCAGACCTTGAGTGCGAGGCTTGGGTGCACCTTTTGCACTCAGCAACACTGACGGGTGGTGGGGGTTTTTCTGCGCGTTTTACAGAAATAAATAAATAAAATTAAAACTGAGTTAGCTTGCAGAAGAAGCATATGTGTAAGTTCTTAGAAAGTAGGGCAGCACTATTCTATGTATAGCAACGTATCTGTTGAAAACAAGGTCAGAAGTCATCTATTTATACTTCTGTGGTGTTTTTTTCCTGTAGGTACGTTTCTTTCTCTTTCTTTCTTTCTTTCTTTCTTTCTTTCTTTCTTTCTTTCTTTCTTTTTCTACCTTTCCTTTTTTTCTTTCTCTGTTGTTTAGTTTAAATTTTTATTGTTTTCAAGAGAATCTTAATTTAAAAAATGACTTTCATTCAACACAATTGCCCCTGATACTTTGCACCAGGACTATGCTTGGTGATGCATACAAGAAGTTAAAAAAAAAAAGTGGCTCTGCTGAATAAATATAAGGCCCATGGAGCTTGCCAAAAGGTGCTGTTACTGCGGTCTAGGCCTACCCGGAGATAGCACTCGATATCACTTTGATATCAAGCAATTCGGCTTTCCTCTGCCACCCTGCTCCACATGTTTGTGAGGCCACCGGACAAGCACGCAAACAGGCACGGCCGATAATTGTGGACATTCCATTCTCCACCCAGGCAGGCCAGATACAGCCGGTCTGTTGCTTCAGGGATCTCTCCGGCAAACACCTCATTGCATATGCGCGATACTAACAAAAGCTCCCTGCCCCGAGCAGGCAACCTGACAAAGCTGTACTAAGTGCTCCGCATTTGCATACTGGCTACACTATTGTTAATTCAGCTCTGATTCAATCATGCTAAATTCTGACCTTTCCAAAGCTTTGTCCCGTGCCTAAAACGCATTGTTCTCACCGAGTAAGGTATGGTCTGCAGTCACAATTCACCTTATAAAAGCCCCTGATTCCGAGACCTTCCTCGGATCACTCCTGAGTTCCATCCAGCCTTGCTGCCACTCTGCTTGGCGAGCCTTCCCGTCAGTTCCAGCAACTGAGACTGCTCAACCCCGGATCGCTTCACTCGCAAGGTCCAGGACTACGAGACAGGTGTCGTATCACCCATTTCCCTCTAAAAATCCCTGCTCCATTTCTTAGTTATCTGTGTGACTGTGGTGTCTTTAATGTTTGTCTGTACTTAATAAACATCATTCTTATTATTTCAACCCGTCTGACTGCTTGACAGACCTGATCCCATAAACACTGGGTTGCAAGATCCTGCTAAGTTACCCTGCCTCTTGCTAGCTTTAGTGAGTGCTCCAGCTAATTTTCCCCAAAGTTGTGTTGTTGTTTGGTTGCTTTGGAGTCCCTCCCGGGACCACCAGTAAACAGGGTAACAGTGCATCCAGTACAGCATCCTCTTTTCCACAGCCAAATCCCTCTGGGAAGTTACAATTATACAGTAAGGGTAACAAAAGATCAGCTAGAATATATACCACTGATCTAGAATGATACCACATCAGAGTCCTTTCACACTACACAGCTATAGCACTATGATGCCACTTTAACTTAGGCCATTCTGCCTTAAACTGTTATAGTGCTATTATCCCACTTTCAGCATCCTGTGGAATTCTGGTTTTGTAGTTTACTGAGACCAAAGAGCTCTCTGGCTGAGAATAGTAAATGCCCCTCCCTAAACTGCAAGCCCCAGGATCCCATAGAATGTTGAAAGTGGTGTATAACAGTGTAGTGTGGAAATGGCCCAAGACTCCATCCTATGGAATCCTGGGATTTGCAGTTTAGGGAGAGTTAATTAGAATTCTCAGCCAGAGAACTTCAGTATCTTTCTAAACTAAAAACCCCAGGACACCATAGGATGCAACCATGGTAATTAATGTGGGATCATAGTGCAATAATTGTGTGGTGTGAAAGAACCATAACAGAACACCAATTAATGAGTAGAATCATTAACATTAACTAAAAGGAGCAAGGCATCTTCTTTCAGAAAATAGAAGCCTTGTCTAAATGAAAACAATAAAGGACAAAAAGAAGTTGAACAGCAAATGATAGGAGGGAAGAATAATTCAGAGTGGTGAAAGCCAACATGAATTATAAAAAAACCTCCAAAAGAATGTCTCAAAACTGAGGGAATGGACAACAAAATGACAAACCTAGTTCAATGTGAGTTATGTAAAGTGACAATATTGGGACCAAAAAAAAAGACCCCACACTGCCATGACATCCTATATATCCTAATAGGATTTGAACTATTGATAACAAAGTAGAAAAAGGATCCAAGATTAATTTAATGAAAATATTGATCCAGCATGCAGCAGCCAAGGAAAAGATGAATTCCATGTTATGGATGATTAGGAAAGAGAGTAGAAATTAAAATATAATGCTAGAATCCCTTTATGCATGGAACACAATGTATGCTTGTAGTCGCCCAATTTCAAAAATCATACTGTAAGGCTGGAGAAGTTGCAGAAAGGGGCAACCAGAATGAGCCGGGATATGGAGAACTCCTCTCTCATGAAAGAATATCTGGGGCTTTTTTCATTTAGAGAAAAAAGGACGACCAATGAAAAAATATTGTTTGGGTTTATAAAACTATGCAGGGTGTACAGAGGAGATAAAAGAATATTCCGTGTCTTTACTCTGCTTTTATCAATACAGGCAAATCTGTTCAGCTTCTCATCCTAAGATGGGAGCATGCCATGAAGCCTGAAGCATTTCCTATTGTAGGGAGCAGCTACACAGACACTACCCTATTTCAATTTCTAATCTGAGCCCACTGTTTAAAGATGTGTCTGTGCTGGAAAGCTGTTGCTTCACATTACCCATATGTTTCCTTCACATGCACCAGCCTGGATAATCCCTTTCAAAGGCAGCAGGAAGCTAATTTATGACAGGTAATTGAAGCACTGGCCTCCCAGGCCTTTCTATGTATAGAAGGAGCCATTCATAATACATGTGCTGAACAGGAAGACATTCTAAGAACACCAGCTGAGTATGAATAATTAACACATTAAAATTCCACTCTTGTTATTGGATTTCATATCCTGCCTTTTCTTTGATACTTTGATTCTAGGATTAGTATAAAGTGCTTTGCATCAACAAAGCATCAAAAGTTAATTCCCAACCTGTAATGGACCAAGGGAGAACCCAAGGTGAAGCAGCAGATGAACCAAACTGAACTGGGTTATTTTAAGTTTGCACCAGTAAAGGTCATGAAAAACATGACACAAAGGCCGATCCTAGCAAAAGGAACCATTCTGTTGCTGTTAAAGGTAGACAAAGAAGCCAGTTCTGGACATGGGAAGTCATAATGACAGGGAAGAGATAAAGGCAAATGCTGGCCTTCAGATTTCAGTAGGCCTGAGGTAATGTATGTGAGGGGAACGATTACAGAAATAGACTTTGGTCAGGATCCACAGGATCATGTGAGGTATTCTCTTTATATGACATGGCTTTTTCAGCATGTCCTTCCCAATACTACAAGCTCATGGCCCTCTAAGTTGCTTATGAAGCTGAGCTGAGGGGGAGGATATCATAGTGAACACAAATCTTTTCCTGTCCTGGTGACAGAATAGCATAAAACTGAGCATTGTTAAAACTAGTTACATTGTAGAGGCAAACTAGTAACAGTGCCAAAATGCATCGTTTGGAGGGCTGAAGTAACTGCTTTCTGAGTTGTTCACCACCAGGTACATGTGAGGTGGGGTGTTAGGATGTATAGGGAAGATCAGCTCTTTCTTCTCTGCCATTGTTCTGTTGAAAACCATCCCATCCATGCAACATACTAGCACTGAAAGGAAAGCTTTGTAGCTATGGAGGATGGTCATCCAGGTGTAGCAGCAAACATGGAGGTAGGCAATTTTCATTGCAGCTAGGCAGAGAAGAAAGTGGTTCTCTTCCCACTCAAATGCTTTTTAATAATAGCTGCCCTTATATTTTTGGTTCTGTCTTGTATGTGCTTTTATCCTTATTTGTTTCAACTTGAATGTTTATTTTAACTGCCTTGGGTACCAGTTTTGTGAGAAAGATGGGATATGAATCAGTCAGTCAGTCAGACAGTCAGTCAGTCAAAGAAGACTGTATCCCATCTATATTCATGCCAGCTATAAATGCAACAATACTACTTCTTTAAAAAGGACACAACATCAACATCAAAGCATTTCAAGTTATAAATTCAACACTGCATGCAGTCTGGTCTTCAGGATCTGTTGTGTGCCCTTTAATTCCTTGCTCATAGGGAATTATGTTTTTTTGAAAATAGGATATTGTCAATGATGGTTGGTGGTTCCCAGGTCAATGGGATGATAAACTCATGCTAGGCTTTAAAACTGAAATCAAAAGAGTTGTCCAAGGTGCTGAAACTACTTGAGGGTAGGGTCTAGCCTTTTAGATAGCTCCTTTAAAGTCTGGGATTAAAACCCAGATCAGATTCAATATCCCACTGACTGGGAGGCCACCAGCCACCATTGGATGTTATAAAATAGGTTGTGTGGAAGAATTTGGGGCATCTCCCAATGAAGGAAAAGTGCCAAAACAATTAACATGGAGCAAATCTAACATCTAAAAAGATCAAAACAGGGCTTCTCAATGCTAGTCTCATTCAGTTCAATGTGAAATGTATGGAAGACACTGGCCTTTTCTGCACAACAATGCTCTCATGCATTGTCCCATCGCAATCCTGGCACCATCTCTGCCAGATGGGAGAGTGTTTCCAATGCTCCTCTCCGCACATGACCAGCTGCCTGCAGAAGGGAGTGTAAAGCACAAGCTCCGTCCTTCCGGACTATAGCCAGCCTTCTTTTCATGCTGCGGTAGGGGAGGAAGCATGTTGATTGCACTTCTGGTCCTTCTGCATGGCCGGCTGCAATGGAAGGCTCACACAATCGGGGGTCATTGATGGAGTTTCTCCATCACTGATATACCCCACAGCCATGCCAGCTGGTGACTCAAGAAGGACGGGGTGGTGACGACATCATGTGGAAGCATCATCATGGTCCCACTCTCTTGCATCCCCATGTTGGGAGAACATTGTCATGCAGAAAGAGCCAGTGACTTAAATCCAATAGTTAATACCAGTTAAAACAGAACCACTTAATCAAATGGATTTACCTCTGTGTTGACACAACATTCAATAATGGATTCAGGAGGTCTGCTTTCATTGGGACTAACCAACAAGATTCCAAGAAGTCTCAGGAAAATATTTCCCATGTGAAGATAAGATCCAGGCAACATGTTTCATAGACTTCAGCCTTTGTTTCTGTTGTATGCCTTCAAGTTGTTTCTGACTTATAGTGACCCTAAGTGAACCTATCATGAAGTTTTCTTGACAATAGTTGTTCAGAGGGGTTTTTGCCCTTGCCTTCCTCTGAGGCTGACTTACCCAATGTCACCCAGTGACCATGGTTGAGCATGGGTTCAAACTCTAGCCTCCAGAGTTGTAGCCCAACACTCGAACCACTACACTATACTGGATCACAACTCAGCCTTTAGTTATTTATTAACTGTTGCATGGCTAACCAACCTCCAATGTGGTTGCCTTATGTAGCAAGGCAGTAGAATTCTGTGACCTTCCCGCCAGGAATCACGATGCTTTGGACCTATCTGTGGCATATAGCAATCCTGTTTCCTTTCCAGCTCTCTTGGGCCCATTTTCACTAAAGAATTATAGCACAATTTATTCCACTTTAACTCATGACTCCATCCCATGCAACCCTGGGATCAGCAGTTTAGGGTGGTGCATTTTGAATTTTTAGTTAGAGAGATCTAGTGCCTCACCAGATTAACCACGCTGTCTGTCTATCTGACTGCCTGTCTCTCTCTCTCTTTATTGGATTTATTCCTTGCCTTTCTTCTGGTAAGGGATCTAAAGCACATTCCATAAGATGCAGCCATGTCAGTTAGAGTGGAATAATAGTATTGTAATTATATAGTATCAATGAGTTGCTAGTTTCCATCTGCATAAACCAGAAACAAAGCCACACCAGGGGATGGGAATGAAGGAGATGTATTGATAACTTTAGTGGGCACTGGTGAGGCACTTTTTCATTGTTAGGATGTGACATTCGGAAAGCCTGCCCCAACATTGCTCACCGCTGATTTATTGCACAGCTCATGTGGTTGAGTTAATATGGCTGGCAAAATCTTGGTCCTTAGCCTTTATTTCCCACAAAACAAAGTGTAAATAAAGTGAGACATCATATCACTATCCATGTGCTTGAATAAGCTTCATACTTCTGGCAAGCAGCCTGTGTGAGATATTACTAGAGATTCTAAATCTGGCACTCGTTAATCAAAGTGCTGATCATCTTTGATAGAAGGTGGTCAAAGTCTGAAAGCTATAATCCTGTGAACATTTATGATGGCCCCTTATGTATCACCTCGCCAATAAGGGCCTTAAAACTTGCTTATGTGCAGCATGTTATCATTATTATGGGATAGAATCCAACCAACTTTATACCACAATCCTATGCCTGTCTACTCAGAAGTAATTCTCACTGAGTTTCATAGGTCTTGCTCCCAGGTTATTACATACAGAAATGCAGGAGTCCATTGATTTCATTGCGAGAGAACTTCCATTGAACTTAATGGAATATATTGCTGCAGTTAAGTACATTTTTCAAACAAGCTCAGTTGAGATCACCACAGACATATTTACTAAGAAATCTATTTAGGGTCAAGATTTTAAACCGCTAACCTTTGATTAAATCTCTTCCTTTCTTCCTGGCTACTTGCTATAGACTATGAAAAAGTGAATCTAGTCACACAATAAATTATCTGTCTAATCAGTAAGTAAAGAGTATTTTTCTCCCTCAATACATGTGTGGGTTATTTAAAAGTTGATTTTAAAACTGCAGCTTCTGGGCCCAGATTTACACCAAAGTGTTTTATGTTGTTCATACAAATTACATAAGATTCATCCTTTTTACTCACAGTACATTTAATTTTGCATTAAAGAGCATTAGGATGAATAATTTAAACTGAGCAATTGCCCCATAAATGACTAAAGTCCATTTTAAAAGACATTATTATTGAGTTTGCACGGGGATATTCACTCACTAAGTCACAATGAGCTAGTAAAGATCCTCTACATATACACTTTCCAGGATTTAAACATCTGATACATTTATGAAGAAATGTATTACAAGGGAGCCAAGAGAAAATAAAGAGCAAAATGATAATAAAAACAACAAACAGTTTCACAGAACTTTAAAGACTAACAACTGGCAACTTAGTCATAAGTGATAATGTTGTAAATCTACATCATTTAAAGGCCTCTGCCAGTACCTATCATGGTGAGACCAGCTAAAGAAAAAAGAGCTGAAGGTATCACCAGTAACCTCATCACCCTCTGGCAACCCAGTTAATGGCTATGTTGGGAAGAGGCTGCCCTGCTTACAAACTGGATTTTGGGAATAGCATTGGGAGATGTAGCTATGGAGACATAGCTAGATAAGACACGTACCTCCCCCAATGCAGGTTCTGAGTCTAAATATTTTATTTGGCATAAGTTTTCATGGACTCCATTTTTTCAGGTCCATGGAGTGTTGTCTCTGTAGACAGAAATCTATATACACATGACAAAGGGGAGCATGAAATATTGCAGAAATGCATTTACTGCATTCATCTGAAAATGTGGGCTGGGGGTCCAGTCAACTTATGCCAGATAAACTAGTGAACCTTCAAATTTCACACATTCCTTGTTGGTTTTGCAGCAACAGACTAACATGACCTGGAAATTTCTATATGAATTGCTACTTCCATAAAATAAATTTTAATGAAGGGTGATATGAAACTATTTTTAACAACAACAACAACAGGTGAAAAAACTCATACTGATCCAGTCAGCCCTGGAGGCAATTAGTAATCTATAGGGCTGGACATGCAGGCTTTAGAACTGCTTCAAATGTTTTCCCCTTGGTCACCATTTGACCTGAGATTTATTCCTCACCCATCCCCTGACTGAGCACCCACAGAAGCATAGCAATCCCTCGAGACTTCAGAGGGTGACTTGAGCCCCAGAAACTTTAGCTAGAACCCACTTCAACAGTAGATCAGTCTACAAGCTAAAGACCTGCCTGGGGAAAAAAAAAAGACCTTTGCCTACAGATGGAAAAACAAAAGAAGAACTCTTATTTGTTTATTTGTTTTCCACTTTTCTCCCATAAGGGACCCAAAACAGCTCATACCCTACATTAAAATGTTACCCAAAAGGTGAGGACCTTGAGGTCCACCAGCGGTGCTGGCATCTCCCTAGAAGCGGGGGGGAATTAAAGTTCAAGGTATTCTGGAGTGGGAGAGTAACAGCAGGATCTTTTCATCTGTGTATACCAGTACTAAGTGTAGGACTTCAGTTAAAGGCTTAGACAGGGTATTTTTGTTGGAAATCAGCAGACACACACACACACACACAAGAAATCAAGCAATCTCACAAACCATACAAGGCTAGTGAACAGAGAAGACAGAGAGAGATTTTGGGTGCAGAGGGTGATATCTACTCGTTCTGGAGCAGAAGATTGAAGATGAATGGCTCAAACACAAGAGTCTGAAGGGAGCACAGAGCTCTATTAGAAGTGGAATAATAGCGCTATAAGAGTGTAAAGCAAAAATGGCCTTAAAGACTTAATTCACCCTGTGCAAACCCTACAGGAAATAAAGGAGTGCTCTAACATGTTCTTCCTCTGCTTTTAGCAAAGCCTATGTAGGAATATTTCTTCAAAACTAAGTAGTAAAATTAAGAAACATTCAAAGAACCTTTTTTTAAAAAAGATTTTATTGACAATGCAACACTCATCAAAATTCAACTTGGCTAATTCACTGAATTTTTTAGATAAGGAATTGTTTGTTTTTATTCATCAAGTTTGGGGTGTGGAAAGGAGGAGAAAGGCCTGTTTTAATTAAAAGGTTCAGCTTCAGTGCTTGTTCCTGTAAAGCAGTAGGCTGTGCCATGCTTCCTCTCCAGCTGCATGCTGTGCTCAGCACCATTTCCAGAGAACAAGCTTCAGGGTGTACTTGTAGTCAAACAGAGTGACAACAGCAGAACAGATAGTTTGGTCGCTTTTCCCCATCATTATTAAACTGAAAGTCTCTGTAAATTTAAGTTCATACACGTATAAGTTAAGTGTAGCACTAAGTTTTATAAATGTAAAGTTACGAACTTAAATGGGTACCATTTGCATTCATTTTCCAGTCAAACACTTTGTGAATCCTGTTGGTGGCTTATACTTGGCATCATGGTTTGTTATGTCTTTGAAATGCAACAATATTCTGCATTCAAAGAGTCAAAAATGTCTTAGCATGGGCAGAGGTGATAAAGTAAAGTAGTTTTCAGTGACCAAAGTCTCCTCATCTCTTATCTGTGAGGAAAGGTTGGACATAACCTGTAGTCCAAATAAAATATATATGATGTACATTGAGGTTTGCACCTGGGAATGACAGTGAATGATGTAATCCCATGTAACTCTTGCTGAGACATTATAATATGTAACCAGGGCAGAAGTTACATGGGAACATGCAAAGCTGGTTACAGTTGCATCAGAAATGTATGTATATAAGGGGGTGTGTTCTAGCCAACTGTGCAGTCTCGATTGTCTGGTGGAGCGGCCAGAGGCTATGTCACTTGCTGTGGAATGCTGAAACTCTGAGTACTGTATATATGCATGTATCGTAACTGAAGAGTAAAAGCCTCCTGTTGGAAGATAAGAAGGCGTGGGAGTATTTTTGTGGCTTCGGAACATTTGCTGCTAGTGTTTAAACTCTGCTGGGTACGCTTCTAAGTTATGTGTATACTCTCTGCTTTACGGTGGTTTTTGAAACACTTTACTCTGGTAAGCTGTTTTTGCCAGTAGATCAGTGCAGGAGGGAAGAGCTATCACGGTTTTTGCGTAGCTCCCATCATCCACCATCCCTCCACATTATTCACTTTGCCTGATTTTTCTGAAATGTAAACTGGTACTTGGTGGGTCTCATAGAATCATAGAGTTAGAAGAGACCACAAGGACCATCCAGTCCAACCTCCTGCCATGCAGGAACCCACATAAAGCATTCCCAATGGATGGCCATCCAGCCTCTGCTTAAAAACCTCCAAAGAAGGAGACTCCACCACACTCCAAGGTAGCATATTCCACTGTCGGACAGCTCTGACCATCAGGAAGTTCTTCCTGAGATTCAGGTGGAATCTCCTTTCCTGTAGCTTGAATACATTGTTCCTTGTCCTAGTCTCTGGAACAGCGAAAAACAAGCCCGCTCCTCCCTCACTATGACATCCTTTCAAATATTTAAACATGCCTATCATGCCCTCTCTTAACCTTCTCTCCTGCAGACTAAACATCTTCAGCTTCCTAAGCCGTTCCCTAAGCCATAAGGCATGGCTTCTAGACCCTTCATCATTTTGGTCACCCTCCTCTGGACACACTCTAGCTTGTCGATATCCTTCTTGAATTGAGGTGCCCAAAACTTGGCACAGTACTGCAAATGAGGTCTAACCAATGCAGAATAAAGTAGCACCATTACTTTCCTTGATCTTGACAACATACTCCTATTGATGCAACCACGAATTGTGTTGGCTTTCTTGGTTGCTGCATCACACTGCTGACTCATGTTCAGCTTGTGATCTACCAAGACTCATAGATCCCTTTCACACGTACTGTTATCCAGCCATGTGTCCCCCATCCTATATTTGTGCATTCCATTTTTTCTGCCTAAGTATAGGACCTTACATTTCTCTCTGTTGAAATTCATGTTGTTAGCTTTGGCCCAACTCTCCAATCCGTCAAGGTCATTTTGAAATTTGATCCTGTCCTCTGGCGTATTAGCAACCCCTCCCAATTTGGTGTCATCTGCAAATTTGACCAGCATGCCCTCTACTCCTTCATCCAAATCACTGATCTCTGCACTTCTTTTTATTCTCTGACTTCTACTGAAAACAAAATGTTTAATATAGATCCATGTTGGCTGTCCTGTTGGTTAGCACCCTTTTGAGAACCCCTGCACACATGTACTCTCTCTATTATATGCAAGCATAATGCACTTTTTGAAATTATGTATAATGGAGGTGAGGGACAGCATAGAAAGCCATTTCTGTTTTCACAGAAAGCTGTCCTGTTGGTTCCCAAGCAGTTCAAGAGCCAGCTGGATAGCATTCACTCCTGACCGAAATTACCCTCATCCCCTCCATGTTGCAGCACTTACAATCATTCAAACCCCTTCCACCACACTGCCACCATCATCTATGCTGGTGTAGTTAATGTTAGCACACACGATGGTACCCTACGTAGTCCAAGTTTCAGCAAAAGATTTATATACAGAGATTCAGAAGTAGGATATCACTGTACAGAGGCTGGAACCATAACGTTTTTGGACTGCAGTCTCCAGCAGAGAGAAATTCTAGGTGTTCTTATTGAAACAAAAAATTACATTTCCAAGCTCTACCACTGTACACCAGGTTCTGGAAGCAACAGTGGAAAAAATCTGTCATCATTATGGTCTTCCCTGAAGTATATGATTAGCTCCTATGAGGAAAACTAGATAGAGTGCTGACATGATCCAGCAAGGGTGTTCTTAAGTGGATGAGAAGGACAGGATCATTCTTTGAATACCATAGCTTTTGGTTTAAAGTAAAATATGACTTGCACAGAAAATTTGGGGTATGTGCAGTCAGAATAACTTCTACTTTTGAAAGCCAGTGTCAGATAGTGCTTAAGGTATGGGACTGGGACTTGGGATATCCTGGCTCTAGTCCTCACTGAAACATAAGAGTCATTGGGTGATCATGGGTTAGTCTCTGTCTGTCTGTTTCTCTGTCTTTTTCTGCTTTACCTACTTCATAACTTTTTATTAGCATAAATTAGAGAAAAAGAGAACCAGAGAAAGAACAGCTTTCAACTTAAGTTCTTAAAAGGCAATAATGCTTGGTGACTCCTGTGTCAGTGGGGTGGTGAAGCTAGTCCAGGCTTTGGATAGCTGTCCATGGTTCTGAACCTGTTTGCAAAGTTCAGGACTTTGGATAGCTCCTTTAAAGCCTGAATTAAAACTTTGAGTGGATTCAGTGCCCACGGACATGGGAGCCACCAATCGCTTCTGCACAGAAGGAGAGGTGAGGTATACAATTTAACTAACACATGCATAAATTACTGCACTAAGGCTGTTGGTGCACAATGCAGATGCAATTATGCCAGCAATGGTAGTAGCAGCAGGAGAAAAAAGAGTGCATGTATTGCAGCCATAAAGGAAGAGAGGCAATGGAGAAATAGGCCGCTCAGAGGTACTAGATTTCAGCAGCTTTGCCTTGACATTGCTGCATGGGAAAAGTGCAACCACTAGTATGCAGCAGCAAAAAGATTCCAATTAAATATCTCCAGCCCAGCCCACCATTCCTTCAGATGTCCCCATGTAGGTGTTTATCACCTCTACTGTGCCAATTACTCTCTTTGATTATCCAGACGGTATAGTCATACTGAGTGTTGACGCAAAACAAGGAGGAATCTCAGGGCATGTTAAGGATTAACCATTTGTACTGCACATAAGCTTTTGTCGACTGTAGCCCACAGCACCAGATACACCTGATACACAAGACTCTGTCCTCTGAAATAATGAATTTTGCACATATACAAATCTGAGCAGTAAAGCTATCCATGGCCAAAAAACAAATTAAGACTTTATTCTGAGGACAGCAATAAGAATAGGAAAACTCTCTGTAGTTTTAGTTGTTTAGTGTAGTTAATTTATTTTAGTCATACTATGTGTAGTATTGAATGTTTTTTTTCTTTTTTTCTTTTTGTGTGTTGTTTTCTATGCCCTTATTTGTTATTTTATATATTTAAATTTTTATGTGTTTAATAATTTTAAAAAAATAGGAAAGCTCTCTAAAAGTGCTAAGCTAACTCAGAATTAAACTTACGTCACTATTGGTGGAAATGAGAGAGTAAGGAGACAGAAAGAAAAGAAACTGAAAGAACCCTAAGAGCATCAACTTACACCTCTGAGAGGTTAGACTAGGTAGGCAAGAGGAAACTTGGAGTCACTGGATACTATTATACACTGTCAAAGCTCCAGACTCTCCCTCTCTAAAATATATATTCAGGGTAGCTGTGTTGGTAGTGCCCCAAAATCTGGCAAAACACAAAATCCACAAGCAGCAATACCTTTATTGGGTCAACTTCAAAGCATATAATGTGTTATGCAAGTCTCTAGAACTTCATTGGCTTCCTCAACAGGAATTATTTATTTATTTATTTATTTATTTATTTATATGCTGTCTTTCTCCCAGAGTAGGACTCAAGGTGGCTTCCAAAAAGTTAAAAACATTAATAAAACATTATAACATATAAAGCTATATGTTAAAAACCATACAGGAGTAAAATGATGAAGTTGTTAATCACAGGGAGTTAGTTAAGAAGATACTGAGGAATTTCAGTGCAGGCAGAGGCCATTCCCCTTACTGATCATGTGAGGACTAGGGACAAAGAGCAATAAAAGAAAGGTAATAAAACTTCAACTCCATTAGCAACAGAAAAGTAATTTAAATTGAGATCCAGCTCTCCTTTTCTTCTGGGAAGCTAACTGCTCTTTTCTTAGGCAAAGAACATTGAATTTCTCAGGGACTCTCGGTACTGTTATATCTGAAAACACTTGCCATATTGTAGTCCTAAATTATAGTCCAATAAAAGAATTTCACTTTTGCTGAGGGCAGAAAACCTCGAAGTTATGTCCTAGTCCTTCTGTTCCCTCTTGTTTAGAATTCTCCCATTGAGGCTAAACTTTTTGTCTTGAAATCCAGGAAATCAGGTATGCAGCAAAAAACAGCACAATCCAAAATCCACAAGCAGCAATACCTTTATTGGGCCAGCTTCAAAGCATGAAACACATTCTGCAAACTTTCAAAGCTTCAGTGGCTTCTTCATCAAGCAAAGATGTTAAAAATCATAGAGGAGAAAAATGGTGATGATGTTAAAGTCACAAGCCTAAATTCTGTCTGAGATGTTTTCATCTCAGATGTTCTTTCTCTAAGATGCTCTTCTCTCTAAATCATCTTTAGCTCTAAGTGCTAAGTGTTCTTGCATTTCCAACGTGAAGCACTGTGAGAGGGAATTAGCATGATGAACCAAAGGCAATGGCTATTGTGGGAGTCAAAAATGCTGTAGTGGTTTGAGCATTGGACATTGGTTCACCTTATGGTCACCGTAAGTCAGAAATGATTTGAAAGTGCACAACAACAATTGTGCCAGTAAGGCCAACAAGATGAACTGGCAAAGGATGGGCTGACATAGCAGCCTGTGATCATGTGATACAAGGAACAGACATAATGTAGACTTGTATCAAGTAAAGATGGTACATGCAGAAACGAGCATGAAAGGGTGAGGCTAGTGACAAAGGCTGAGCTAAACCATGACATCCTTCTGGATGTCTGGAAGGCTGCTGGGAGAGGATGGATAAGGAAAAGGAGTTCCTTATTAACCCTCTCCCAGAACCCTTCCAGACACCCAGAAGGATGCTCAGCATTTGTAGAATATTACAGGAAAAACATAGCAATGATTGGATTGCAAGAGGAAGGCATCCAATCTCAAGCAAAGTCATTGGGAATACAGCATCCTTGGAAAGACACTATCTGTCACTTTTTAAGATGAAATTCCTCTTCCTCATTCATGCCATTCATTTCCTCTATGAGAC
Organism: Ctenosaura bakeri; assembly: GCA_948474755.1. Lineage (NCBI taxonomy): Eukaryota > Metazoa > Chordata > Lepidosauria > Squamata > Iguanidae > Ctenosaura > Ctenosaura bakeri. Next base: position 27,525 of record CAOLHI010002043.1, read on the forward strand.
CCACCTGGCTTATATTACAAATAATTCATACCACACACTACACCATATTGTGGGAAGATGTATGGACCCTGCTTAAACAATCACCTCAACATTTCTTTTTAATCACCTTAAATCTCTACTTACTTTTATAACTTTGACCACAGTTAGGGAAGCATTATTTTTGGAGATACAAAGCCCAGAATCCCACCAGCTATTCTGACTGGTAAATTCTCAGAGCTATTGTCCAAAACAGCAACATTTTCAAACTCTGAGCTCAGGAGACTCCACAAACCATGAGGGCTGTTTAAATCGCAGTGCCCCAGGCAGCTGGAAGTAATGGAAAAGCCAACAAAAACCACTCCTGTGAATCAAACTAGCCAACTGATTGATTTGGTCAAAAACAAAGAGCAGAATGTTAAAGCTCTCCTTGAGCCAATGAAAACAAGGAACACAGCCCAGCAGATGCTTAGATTTCTCACAGTGAAATTTGCAGCCCTTCAAAACATTTGGCTGGGTCACATCTAAGGAGGGAAGCATGCATTCAACCAAGATTCATGACCTGAAACCTTGGAGCCAGGGATGCCAGAAAATGCAGCAATAGGAAGGAAGGATTAGAACCACAAGAAATCCGGTGTGTTTCCTTCACTGTACCACTCAGTGTAATAGCATGAATGTGTCAAATCCCCTGACAGTAGTATATATATAGTACAACACCTTTATTGTTTCATCAATGGCATTTGAGTCATATTTGCCATTCAGGGGAACTGGTAGTTGTAGAACATTAGATGATTCATATCATTTTACACCTTATGCACCCTTATTCCTTTAGGAAATGTTTGGCTGTGAATGCAGAATGCAGAAGAATGTCTCTCACTCTGTCTACCTCTTAGCCTAATAATAGGTTGTCAGATATGTCTGTTTTCTTTTTTCATAGACTTCTCAGTTTGTTGTTTGTCATGTTATCTTTAAACACAATTTAAATTTTGCATTCCTGCCAATTTTACTTTCTCGTTATATGCACACACTGGAGCTCTTGTCCTTCTCAATCTGCTTTCTTGATAGCAAAGCATGTCGTTTTGGTTTATAAAGAAAAGCAATGGTCCAAGTGTATTAGATATTACTGAGGGCAATTCACCTGCCGCTATCTTCAATCAGTAAAATGTATATTGAACACATTATATTTTTTTTTCCAACGACCTTGCTGCAATAGTATGCTTCTGATCTGGAACCTGGATGGGGGTTGTAGTATGGTCCTAACCAGCTAAGATGGCCAAGGGTTAGCTGAGCCAATGCTAGGCTAACAACAGCTGTGCTGAAGCCAAAGCTTCTCCACCTTTAGGGAGTTTGGAAATTATTTAGACCTGCACTCACCCTTGTTTAACTTTGCATCAGTGCTGTGACTGTACCCCTGAGCTGAAAAGGGACTGGATCTTTCCCTCCCTCACCTAACCCCCTTTTTGAACTATTTTTGGCTCTGCAAATCTGAACCACTGGAACAGTTTTACCAGCAAATTTCTCTGTCAGGAGATCTTAGATATTACTGAACAGAGAGAGTTCTTCCAGTCAAAGGGCATTTCTGCCAGCAGAAGAGATATATGCCTAACCCTAACCCACTATAAGAAGCAAATCTTTGAGTTAGGATTGCGCTGCCTCTTTCTCCTTTATGTTTCTTAAAATATTGCGTGCAGGAGAAACAAGTTTTTCTGAGATTACAAAACCTTTATGCAGTTGATTTTTCTTAAATTAAAGATTTAATTTATTGCTAAAGATAATTAACATGAATAAACATTCATGTTAAAACAATATCACATCTGTGGTAACTCAGGTGGCATTCAGGACTTATTGTCAGTGCATGATGATCTAAGTTGGTTTGGATAAAAACTCCGGGATTTGTGTATGTAACAATGACACATTGGGGAGTAAGGGACCCCTCATTATTATGTCCCATTAAGGAGAGTAGACCAGGTGGAGATGTGATAGAGGGCTATTTTGATTGCAGAGCACCAGTTGTGGAGCACTTTCCTCTTGGATGTCGAACTGATGCCAAAATTGCTCTTATTTGAATGCTAATTGAAACCCCTGTCTGAACAAATCTTGCCTAGAAAACCCTGTGATAGGCTCACTTTGGGGTCACCAAAAAGTCAGAAATGACTTGAAGGGAGACATCAACAACAAAACCCAGAATTTAAGGTCCAGTGATATAATGGCTTGGTTTTATATTTGTTTGATTGCAAGTTTTTATTTTGTTTGAGTTAAACAATTTTAAACTGCTTATATATTTAAACTATTGAATGGTTTTAGATTGCTTCAGATAATTCCAGTGATTTCACCCTGCCCTGATATGTGTTGATATGTGTAGGCTAGACATGTTTAAATAAATTAGACCAAAGCTTCACACTAAGATGGTGTACAATGGAACCCTACCTCAGATTGGGACACACAAGATCACGGACAGAGTAGGGGTTCGGCATCTGAACAGACAAATGAAGAGGAAAGGATAGGAGGCGAGAATGAAACTAGGTTCAGGTACAGGTACCACTTCCAATATGAAAGGCCCAGAAGCAGTCAGAGGCAGGCATTATCATCCAGAGCAGCAGCTGGGAAGCAAAGCAAGACAGGATCTTCCCCCTAAAGGCAAGTTGATGAGCTGGCTTGGCCACAAAGGCTATGTAAGATCTGTTGTGTCCTGACTGGCTTGGAGGATCAACGACAGTATTCATATTGGGTAGCAAAATGGCTTTTTTTTTTTCAGGCTGTAGCTTCAGTCTAGAAGGTGTCCTCTCCCTCAGGGCTTAGACTGTTTGGCCTCCAGAGGATCTTGCGTGCTGGTGGCACAGTGGAGATTGACAACTGGAAGTCCTACTTTGAGACCCATTTTATGGCCTGAAGGTACAATCCTCTCTTATCCCTTATTTCTAATTTCTTCTTGGTATTGCTTTCACAACATCAAATCTGTTTCAGCCTAGTTGAGTTTGAACCAAGAAATCTCAGACTGAACTTCCTAATTTAACAACCTCTAAAGAGAGGTTATACAGCAGTTTATTTAGTTAGCCAGTTATTCATTCATTTATTTAAAGCACTCCTATTTAATGGTATGCATTACCATTATGGTATGCATCTATAGCCTTAGAGGACAGGGCCAGGAGATAGGGAACAGCATACAAAGATGTTCTATTGTCAGGACCAAAAAATAGTGTGAGCGCAGAATAAGCCAAGAAATCAGTCTATCATCTAAATAACAGCAAGTATTCAGGAGATGATTACAGAAGTTTCATGGTAGGAAAAGGCAGGAAACTTGATTTCTTTTGAGTGAATTTATACAGGGGATATATGACAGGAGATATGGGCAGTTAATCTGCTTTACATCAGCCTCTTGTTGCAGATAGCGCTGGCTGTTAATACTGGACAAGTGGTTCAAATGTGTCATTTGAAATGTGATGCTGCAGGAGAGTTCTACAGACACTTTGGACTACCAAAAAGACACATAAATGGATCATAGAGTAAATCAAACCTGAACACTCCATAGAAGTCAAAATGACCAAACTGAAGCGGTTGTATTTTGATCATATCATGAGATGACATGGCTCATTACAAGAGTTGATATTGTTTGGTAAAGTGGGAAACAGTAGGAAGAGGAAGACCATGTTACAGGTGGATAGACTCAATTCAGGAAGCCACAGCTCTGACTCTGCAGGACCTGAGCAGGTCTGTTGATGACAGGGTATTTTGGTAGTCTCTCATTTGTAGGGTCACCATACATCAAAGCTGACTTGACATCATTTAATAGCAATCAGTGTTAGTAGAAATGGATGTCCCATAACATTTGATTAGCTTAATGTCTAACCTGTACTCAGGACAACAGGCCACCATTAGGACAGAATATAGAGAAACTGAGTGGTTTCCAATTGGCAGGGGGGTCAGTCAAAGCTGTATTTTATCATCCTATCTGTTTAACTTCCGTGCTGAACATATCATATGCAAAGCTGGATTAGACTCTGATGAAGAAAGTGTGAAAATTGGAGGAAAGAACATGAACAATTTAAGATATTCAGATGACATCATATTACCAGATGAAAATAGCAAAGACCTGGAATGACTACTGAAGAAAGTGGAAGAAAAAAAGTGCAAAGGCAGGTTAACAATTGAACATTAAGAAAACAAAAATAATGACCACAGATGATTTACATAACTTTAAAGTACACAATGAAAACATTGAGAAAGTGAAAGATTTCCTATACCTTGACTCAGGCCCTTTTCGCATTAAGGTTTCTCGCGCGAGCGGGGGAGGGCGGCTCGCACAAGAAGCCTTCTCCGGGAGGCTGCCGCTTCCCCGCTCGTTCCTTCCGCAGGCGAAGGAACGAGCGGGGAAGCGGCAGCCTCCCGGAGGCGGCGGCGGCGGCTCGCACGTCCACCCCTGTGAGGCTGGGAATGCCACATCCCACCATACGCCACCATGTGAGGCTGGAAAATGACACCATGCGCTGCTGGGATGTATATTCCAGCCTTTATGATTTTTAGCTGTTAATTCATCTTCGCTGCCACCACCCGCTGAATTATGAATTATCTGGACAGTTGTACAGTACAGCGGGACCCTGTCCAACCACGTACATCCCTAAGCTTAAGGATCTTCCTTTTCCCCCAGTCTACCTAGCTTGGCGTGGGAAGGAGAGAAACAGAGTCTTTTACAGAAAGTATTTATTAAAGATATTCAAATAAACAAGGCAAATCACCCCACATGGGAAGCTCCCTCTTCCCAGGCACGCTTAGTTACAGAAAGAACAGATATGCAAGCACAGATACATTCTTTAGATCAGCCATCCTCCAAAATAACAGAAAAGTCCCTAACGCGACTAGATAACTTTAGTCTTATTACTCACAGTTGTTCCTATATGCTTAGATGTTCTAAAGGAAGGCCAGGAGGCGAGGCCTATGGCCTCCAGCCTGCTACTGGCACAGAACCCCCCTCCAGGAGGTTCCTTGGTTGTTATCCCTTTGTTATCTCCTTGTTGTCGCTCGGCCACATGGTCTCCAAGAAGTTTTATAACTTCTCCCTCGAAGCATCTGGAAGCATCCTGAAGATGCTCACTTCTTTTCTTTTTGATTGGTCAGTTCTCACCCTATGACCTGTGATGCTGACCCACATGACCTATGATGCTGACCACATACTAAAATGTAATCTAATCCCAACACCTTATTAACCCTTGGTTTACCTGAAGAGGGAAGTGTCCCCCTTTTTGCTAATTCTAGATAATGGGAAGCCCCATTATCACAGCCCCCCCCGCAAAGCAGGAGGCTTGCGCATCCGTCCCCCCACACGCGCGAGAAAGGAGGCTGTCGCGTCCGCCCCCCCGCGCGCAAGAGAAAGGAGGCTGTCGCGTCCGTCCCCCCGCGCATGCCAAGCAGGAGGCTGTCGCGTCCGTCGCGCCAGCGCCCCACCCCGCCCCTTCCTTCCGCAGGAGCAGAGGGAAGGAAGTGCGACCCGGCCGCCTCCCCGACGCGCCGCACAGGAGGTAAGTGCGCGCGGGCACTAGGAGCGTTGCGCGAGCGCGGGTAATTTTCACTTCAAGGCGAAAATCAAAAAAACCGCGATCGCGCCGCTTCAGCCCCGTGAGCCCAGTGGAAGTGGGGGTGCGTCATGCAGAGCGATGCTCCCACTCCCGCGAGGCCCATGGGGCTGTCGTGCAACAGAAAGTCCGTGCGAAAAGGGCTCCAGTCATTAATCAAAATAAGGACTGCAGTAAAGAAATCAGAAGAAGACTAGGACCCCTTTTGCACCTTACCTTCGTCATGGCAGTGGGGAGCGGCGCTCACGCTAGTAGCCATTTGCGCTACTCACGGCAGCCCTTCTGCCTCCCGCAGTGGCTTGCCGGTTGCACGACCGTCGCACTAGCGCCCCACCCCTTCCTTTTGCAGCGCAGCCTGGGAGCTGTAGGCTGCGCTGGGGGAGGAAGCGCGACCAGGCCGGCTTGTTTGGCCCACCACATGCAGGTAAATGCGCGAGGGCCCCACGAGCATTGCGCAACCGCGCAGTATTTTCAGCTTAGAGCCAAAAATAAAAAAATGCGCACTCAGCCCGCTTTAGGCTCATGAGCATCACGTGAGTGGGAGTGCGTCATACAGACCGACTCTCCCATTCACGTTATGCTCAAGGGGCCCTCGTGCAAAAAAAAACTGCATGCAAAAAGGGTCTAGGATTTGGAAGGTCAGCTGTGAAGTGTCAAGATGAGGAGGGTGACCAAAATGGTGAAGGTTCTGGAAGCCATGCCCTATGAGGAGTGGCTCAGGGAACTGGGTAGGTTTAGTCTGCAGAAGGGAAGGTTAAAAGGGGACATGATAGCCATGTTTAAATATTTGAAGGGATGTCATGTCAAGGAGGGAGCAGGCTTGTTTTCTGCTGCTCCAGAGACTAGGACAAGGAGCAATGGATTTAAATGACAGGAAAAGAGATTCCACCAAACCTCGGGAAGAATTTCCTAACAATCAGAGCTGTTCAGCGGTGGAATATGCTGCCTTGGAATGTGGTGTCTTCTTTGGAGATTTTTAAGCAGAGGCTGGATGGACATCTGTTGGGGGTGCTTTGATGTGGGTTCCTGCATGGCAGGGAGTTGGACTGGATGGCCCCTGTGGTCTCATCCAACTCTATGATTCTGTGATTCTAAACCACTAAATACCAAAGTCAGGATTGTCCATGCCATTGTGTTTATAATTTCTATGTATAAATGTGAAAGTTGGATCATGAAAAAAGCTGATAGAAAAAGAACATGTCATGAGAAGATATGGACATGTCATGAGAAGACACTCATTAAGAAAAGACAATGATATTTGAAAGATAGAAGAAAGCTGCACTGCAGATGGATAGACTCTATCAAGACCCCGAGTATGCAAAAACTGAGCAGAGTTCTTGATGACAGAGTGACTTGGAAGTCCCTCCTTCATAGGTTGCTGTAAGTCAAAGTCATCAACAACAAAGGACCTCTGGAATGAGCCCAGATGAAGGCCAGTCTAGTACATATCTACTTTGGAGGAAATTGTGCTGAACTGCAGTGCATGTTAGTTTCACATAGGCCCTCTTGAAATCAATGGCAAAAGTTAATTCAGAGCTTTGGAAATTTACTTTCCAGCTACAACCTCCATAATTTCCCAGAAGGCCAAGGAATTTTTGAAGTTATATTAAGTAACTTTTCCAATCTTTGGAAGTTCAGAAGGGGCTTTTTTTTTCTGGCTGCAAAACCTGCTAACACTTCCATGTAAAACTTGAAGTACTCAAAGACCGTTTCTGATTTGAAAGAACTCCTTCCAGTTTTGAAAAATAGATTTTCTCTTGAAACAATGTGGGGAGAGGACTACTTGTTTTTGAGGAAAATTGCACCCCTAGAACTGTGATTTTAAAAAAATGGAGTGATTCAGGGTTTTGGTGGTGGTGGTAGAAAATAACCTCAGGGCAGCATGATTCCCATCTGTGTTATAGAAGGAAGTAGACAACCATTTAGAGGGAAATTGGAAGCTGCCCTTCCTGGAAATTAAATTAAACATTTCCTATCAGGAAAATAAATGAGCCATATTCCAGACTGAAGGGTCTGTGACAGTAAGCTTCTATTAAAATATAAAATCTGTGTGTAATAGAACTTGTTTCTGTTACATGTAAAGCTTCTAATGAAACATGAGCTTCACTTTATCAGCTAAATTATGGCAAGACTCCCTGCTCCCACCTATGAAATTGTAATGAATGAATACTAGAATCCAAAGAATCCAAAAGATGTGATAAATACAGAATCCAAAGGTGTGATAAGAGTAGTAAATCAGCAGAGAGTCTTGTTCATAATTTTCAAGCATAGAGCAATTTCATACCTGCTGATGCCTTTGAAGTTTATTGCTCTGGAGCAAAACCTCAGCACGAGAGGGGCAAATAAACATCTGATGGGCTGTCATTGTAGAAGACAAAGCAAGCTTCTTTCCTGCTGCTCCAGAGGATAGGACCCAAATCAGTGGATTCAAATTACCAAAAAGGCAATTCTGGCTAAATATAAGGAAGGACATACTGATGGTAAACATTGTTTGAAAGAAGAACCTCTCTCAGAGAGTGATGAACCTTCCTTCATTAGATATTTTTATGTGGTGTTAGTTAAGATGGCTACCTCCCACGAGTGCTTTAGTGGTATAGTCCTGCATGGGAGGAATTGGATGAGATGGCTGTCAGGGTCCACTGCAATTCTGTGAGTCCATTGTTGTATGAAATAGTTTAAACAAATATTATAATCCAAGAAATTAACCCTCACTTGACCCCCGCCCATGGGGTTCAATTCCAAGGAAGTGACAACAGCAAAGCCTGATATAAGCACAAATATATAAGATGCACATAAAACTGAATGCTCTAAGAAGAATATTAAAGCTAAGATCCTACCCATTTTTAGCTTAGTAAAAATGAAAATAAGCATAGTTTCAATGGATCTCACAGTTGCACAAGGCACCATGAGCTCATTCATTGCACAATAGCTGATGAGGATTCCTGCCCTTGAATCTCAAAACAGGATGAAACAGGCGTCATTGTTAAAAATTCTCAGGTCTTTGATGCACAGATTTACTTTGGAAAGAAAAGCCCAATGAGGAACAAGAGGTTAAGCATATTCTCCCAGGACAGCCCACTAAACTACCATATTATGCCACATCTACTGGCATCACAAGGGGTATAAAATGTGCAAAACTGGCATCTTGTGAAGCCACTTCAAAGATCTGTCTATAACCGAAACAAAACAAAGCAAAAACAAGCAACCTGATCACCTTCCTAAATGTGCAAAGGCAATCACACAGGCAAAAAAAAAATCTGACGAGGAAGGTAGCTAGAAGCTTAATCAACTTGTATCAACCCAGTTGCATGAGTCTCTTCTGTTACTACAAGTGAGGTTTCTGATGATCTGACAGATGTGAATACTGAATAATTTATTCCCCATTTTATTTTACACTCTTGCATTTCCTGAGCAGGAGAAAGACTCAAGGTAGTCTTGCATCTGGTCAGTTTCCTTTTGAAGGAAAGCAAGCACTAGAGACTTCTGCAGTGTCTCTTGTAATTTACAGTGAAGCAGGTTTCAAGCAAAGAGACACAACTGACCTGCAGTCCCAGTCCCAAGGCAAAAATACGCCTTAGTGCCCCAAGACCACTTTTGCCCACTCCAACAATTTAGCATTGATTTTTCCTTTGGAATGTTGAGATGGAAGGGAAGATGTTTGGATAATATGGCATGTGGGCTTTGCTTTTTCCACCCCATGTCTTAGTTTCTAGGACTGCTGAGAAATAAATACATCAGAGCTTTCCAAACTTTTCATGGTGGTGACACACTTTTTTAGACATGCATTATTTCACCACACAGTAATTCAATTTTACTAGCAAACCAGAGGTTAAACTAACCCCTTATAAGAGATAGAGACACATACATAAATTGTAATAACATAATGTATGGGGATACAACGTATCTCATGAAACCCTTTCATAAATTTTTAAAAATATATGATTTATAAATAATAACATACATTTCCAAGATTGTTGGTGACTCACCTACACACTTCAGGCAACACACTAATGTGTCATGGCACACCATTTGGAAAGCCCTGAAATACATCTTGGGGTACTAAATCATCTTTTTTAAAAAATGTACAAAACAGGCAGCTAACAGATAAAGCAAACACAAGTAGAAATGAAATATTCAGTTTTTGCACTGGTGGGAAGCTGTGTCCTATAGAACCCTCAAAAATTTAACCTGTGTGCTTGTGGGTGTGTATATGAGTAACTACATCATTAAAGGAGTATTTGCTGAAAAATAATTTGCACATGAGTCCAGTTTGCCCTTCAATGTGTCTTTTTAGTAATGCAATGAAGATGTATAGGGTCCTCCACAAGCTGGCCAATTCTGAAATAACGTTCTGCATTCATTTGACATGTTTAAACAACATTTGCTGAGCTAAAAGTGGATTTACAAAATAGAAATTCAGTTCACAGGATTGTGTTTTCCATTTTCACATCAGATATGTTTTATGGATTGATGGGAAAAGTGAGGCGAGGCTTGAGAAGGAGATAAACATGGAAAAATATATTTTCAGGAGTGACTGGTAGAAAGACTGGGGCCAAGAATGTTTATGGGAGAAAAACAGTACTTTTGTACTGAATATAATTCCCAATGAACATTCTTAGTGTAAAGGGAATTATCTGGGGTGGAGGAGCAAACACATAGCAAACATGTAAAGCATTTATGATGTCTGTTTCTTGAGAAACCCACAGACACAAGCAGGGAAGTCTTGTTTCAACTTGGCCTGCTAGTTATACATACTTACAGCTTCAAGATGTATATGTCTGTTAGGGACTGAAAGAAACACATTTCTCAACACCTAGGCAACCCCATCAGGAAAAATAATAGAGTAGTGAGAATTTTGCACAATGGTCAGTTCCCCAAAGCATTGCAGAGGAATTATTCCACGGGAAAAAAAATGTGGGTTTTTTGTTTGTTTGTTTGTTTGTTTTGTACAGAAAACTTTTTTTTTTGTGCACAAGTTAAAAGAAAAATCCCAATATGTTTTTCTTCAAATAATAATTCCTCTGCAGCACTTTGGAATATTGAAAATGGGGAGAACGCAGTGAAGAAATACTCATTTTCTCCTTCAGTGGGGAGAAAACAACTGTAATTGTTCCTCCTTGCATGGGAAGATGAAATAGTTGAAGATTCACATCCCTACTATCTGTGTACAATTTCATCAGATGTTAACTGTAATATCCTAGAGAGGAGAGGGATATTTGTGTTAAAGTGAAAGTACCTTTAATGTAAGAGAAGCCCTCCAAAATCAGATTAAAGGCTTATCTAAACAAGCATCTTGTTTCCCACAGCAGACAAACAGATGCCTCTGTGGAAGCCCACAAGCAGGACTTTGGACAAACTGTAGGCAGATAAAAACATAAAAGAGGGAAAGCAAGTGGATTGTCCTTGAATGTTTCATGTCTGTATTTTCTACAGCAGGCTCATAGCAAGCATGCTCTTCTGAGTCTGCCACAAAGCTACCCTGGAAATCCAGGAAATGACATTAAATCTCTCCTGCAAATAAACTGTCCAGTCTGCAAAGTATCCTTTTGCAAAAGTGGAAATTAATCCAAAATCTGCTTAAGTATCATCCCCTTAGATGAATTCTGGTTCCTGTCACTAAAAGGCACACAGCTCATCTGCAGAAGGAAAGCTTGGTAAAATCCATTAAAGAAGAGATGACAGAGAGGCTTATAACTAATGAGGAAAAGAGGGGTCACCTGGTTGCCCAGGTATGTTGCAGTGTTTGGCTCAGTGGTACATTAACTCTTTCTCAGCCCCCTGCCTAATAAACATTCTAGTTTCTTCATGCAGGAATATTTTTTTAACATTTTCTAAAAGGACATATTTGGATCACTGCGTGAACCAGTAGAGAAAATCTCAATCATGGGAATTCTGAAGCTCAGGGTCATAAGGCATAATAATCCCCCCCACCCACTTAACTCTTTTAGGCCTAAAGGCCCCAAACTGGAGGGAAATGCAACAAGAAATTATCAGTCACTTCCGGTTTCATCAAAATGGAGCGAGAGGGTGTGACCCATAGGGGAACTGGATCCTCCACAGCTGCTCATCCCTCATTCATGATTCATAATGCAGTGATATTGCTATACATTATGAGAAAGGGTTTCACCTTTTGATATACTGCCAATGTTCTACATCAGCTACTTAGTTGCATATGTGTCATGAAATAATAACTTCTGGCCCAACTCTACCCCTCACCAGCAGCCACCTTAAGAGCCAGTAGCCTGATCAGGGGAAGGAGGTCCACTCAGCTTCCAATCAGGGTGCAAGGAAGACGATGAGCCCACCCCACTGTCAGCAATTAAGGCTTCAACGAGGACTTGTGACAAGAGTCCTACTTCTGATGTCATAGCACATAAAGGAAAAAAAATGTTTTTGGTCACCCATATCAAATGACCTAAGAAGCACTAGTTTAGGGGACAAGCTTGCATTATATTAGCGTATTCTTCCATTGCAGCTCTTGTCCATACTTCCCTTGCTTTAAGAATGGTCAAGTTCTTGTGTATATGTAGTCTGTGTGTGCTTGTATCTGTATCAACTCAGGCCAAACAGTTCCAAGATGCTGGCAAAGGTGGAGTGGGAGGGCACATATGCTAAACATGAAGAACCAACCTTTATTGTTGTTTTTCTGGGCATCAGAAGAGTATTATGCCCTTGGTAGAGGAAGAGGGAGGGGGAGGGCAGGGGAAGAAGCAGTACAGATAGGCTTCTGTTTCTTTAAGACATTGCTGAACTAATATATCCTTTGATCCTGGCAAAGGTCTGAAAAACAGACGAACATCAACACAGCTCCAATTAATTAATGGTAAATGACACCTTAAGAAAGCATCTGATACAGCACCATCTGCTCAAAGCTTCGACAGATCCGGAGCTTGGAGAGCAACGCTGCACAAATGTCACCAAGTAAGCTGAAGGTCTCCCATGGTGGCAGTTTGAACCAGGTGCTCTTTAATATGGAAAAAAAAAGTATCTTTGCAGAAGATAAGCATTTACTAATTAAAATGGTAGATCCACTCCATTATGCTGCTGTGGCAAATTTTCATCTCAGCTCCCTTTGTGAAAATGGCATGCAGGAACATGGCATTTCACATAAGGGCACTATTTACATTTCAGATAGCAAAGCCCCATGGCTGCAATAGCACTGAAATGCTAAGTTTTTCTCTGTGTGCTTTTCCAGGGGTTGACACAGTCCACTTTTTAATCCCACCAACCACAACAGAGAAACCACAGCATCCCTGAGTTGAATTCCTGGTTGGATTATTGATGGTTTTTCAGAAGGTCATGGGCTACTTACACAACTAGATTTATTAATCCAAGACCGCAGAAGACAGAGTTGGATATGGAGCCTTTTCAACAGCATGGTTTTCCTAGGAGAATATCATTTCTGTTGGAGAAACCTCTGTGTGTGTGTTTTCACTGTACTTTCCTCTTAGAATATCAATGGATATAAAGATGAAGGAAGGGTGAATTTTGCAACAGATTTTGTATTATAGGAAAACCAACAGCTTGAAAGCATTTAGGATGGTGTGGGCAGCTCTGGCCTCCCAGATATTTTTAGACTGCAGTTTGCACAAACCCTTACTGTTGACTATACTGTCTATGGCTGCTGGGAGTTGTACCTTGCTCCAAAATCAGGCAAACTTATTTAGACAAGACACTACAGCTTATTAATTGTTAGCATGCAGAAAAGCTCATGTTGAACCATTAAGTTCTTTAATTCAAAGGATGAAATAGAAAGTGGTAGGAAAGAGTATCTGCCTCCAGACCTGGCTTGTAGCAGACACGACCAAACTAAACTGATAGTCTGACTTAGTATTAGGCAACTTCTTCTTTCTTAAATTGTTTGATGAGGCAAACATGCTGAAGCAAGACAGGTTGCTTCAGTTTATCCATAATTTATCTGTGGTTTACATAGTCATTTGGAGAATAGCAGAGTTGTAGCCTACATCAGAATGATGGGGCAAGTTTGCTGGAGTTTCCACAGAATTAAACCTTGGCTTGTCTCATACTTTCATGCCACTGCTCCTTCATACTGAGGAAAGTATAATATATAATATGAGTGATGTACTTTGTGAGTGGCATTTGTCAGATACTTCAGCGCAGTATTTTATGGTGCAAGAAACAAACCTTGCTTGCTATTTTTGTGACATGGAACATAGAATGCATCTGAGGCACCAGAGGGCCAAATGAGTAACAATGGCATTGGTGGAACTTGGCACTAGATCAGGAGTGGAAAACTTCTGGCAAGAAGAGGCATAATGTCCCCTCCAAACACATTAGGGGCCATATTCCACTTCCATCATGCTGTCCCATGTACCTTGTTCTGAAGTCAAGTTTTTCTTCTGGGACAATTTTGGGAATATGAGGTAGCTTACCATCAAGGTCCACAATCCCCATTCGCCCATAGACAGAAGATGCCAACACCACACTGTTGAAGTTTGATAGGACAGTAGCAAATGCAGCAGCAGTGAGGTATAGAGAAATGAACAAGTTCTCCACATGTACTAGAATATTACTTGCTAGAGTCAGAGGGGAGAGTGTGACCTGTAGAGTTCAAGAGTGCAGTTATCTTAAATTGCTTTAAGAATGAAAAGATGAAAGAGCTCTCTGCCTTTCCACACTACCTTGTCAATTAGGATGAGAAAAATAATGCCACTTACAGGCTCCTGGGGGCACCAGGGCATAGCCCTCTCAGTTGGTTCCATCAGCCTGGGAGAAAGAGAGCATGCAAAACAAACATTCACTCACTTTCTTGGGTATGCCATGCCCATTCAGCATGAGGGCATGATTAGGACAATATAATGTTTTTGACCATGCCACTTGTTAGACTCAACAATTCTTAACAGAATAGCTAGAAGGAAGTATGTTAGGCTTCTTTCAAAAGATTTGATGAGTAGTTTATTTGTTTTTCTGCATCCATGGATAGTGGCTCCTGTACCACTGGCCAAGTTAGCTGAGAGATTCTTGGAGTTGTTCTCCAAAAAAGAAGTTTTCCAATCGGGCAAAAACAGAACGTACCATATTTGTTCTGGAAGTTATAAAGGAATGAGAGGCAATCAAACTGGCATGGCTTTGCCTTGAAAGGTAGGATTGTTGTTACGATGTTTATTTATATCCCACTTATTATTGTTATCTTTATTCATATCCCACCTTTTGCACAACATTGGGCCTCATAAGATATTTTAAGTTTTAAGGATAATATATTTTAAGTAAATATTATTTATTTATGTAGTAATGGTGCCCTGACTCTGGAATGTTTCTAGTTTGTATTGTAAATTTTATGTAGGTTTGTAATCTTATCACTTACTAAGCCAATCTGATCACATCTTTGAACAGTAAGATAATAATGAATAGATGAGCACGCAGTTGCCATTTTAACCATCAACTATGTGTATAATGCAGAACTGTAGCCTTTGAGAAATACTTCACTATTGGCAAAGCCAGCTAGGGCTGATGGAAATTGTGACTTGGAACATTTGGAAGGCTGTAGTTGTACATTCATGATTTAAGGTACAGTAAAGTTCTGCTTTTAGGACTGAATCCATTGGTAGTCCCAACTAGAGCCCTTTTCACACGCAGTTTCTGTTGCGAGAAGGCCCCCTTTAGCGTTGCATGAATGGGAGCGTCAGTCCGTACGACGCACTCCCATTCATGCAACGCTCACGAGCCTAAAGCGAATTTTTTTATTTTCGACTGGGAGCCGAAAATACTGCGCGAGTGCACAATGCTCCAGGGGCCCTCGCGCACTTACCTGCCGTGCAGTGTGTCGGATGAGCCGGGCCGGTCGCACTTTCTCCCCCAGCACAGCCTACAGCTCCCAGGCTGCGCTGCAGAAGGAAGGGGCAGGGCGCTAGCGCGACGGTCACGAGACCAGGAAGCGAGCTGCGGGACGAAGGACCAGGGAAGCGGCAGTGTTCCTGCTGAGGCTTTTTGCGGGAGACGCCCCCTCCCAGCCGCACAAATGGGTAACGTGCGAAAAGGGCCTAGAATAAACACATTCACTCAGTTGGTGAACAGCATATCCAGATTGATATAAATTCCATAGATTCACTGAGTCTGCTCTAGCTGAGATGATGATGATGATGATGATGATGATGATGATGATGATGATGACGACGACGACGACGGTGATGCTGGTGATAATTTCGATTTCATTTATATCCAGTACTGAAGATTTGGGTCCCCAGTGCTGGGACTCAAGACAATTTACAAAAATTAAAACAAATGTAGTTAAAAACTGTGATTGTGATCAGGCTTCAGATTATACTTTTATGGTTTTCTGCATTTATGTTGAGCTTTTACAGTGACCACCACATTATCCAGCTGTTGTTCTTAAAAGGTTTATAGAGGCAGATCTCTTGGCCTAGGAATAAAAAAAGAAAAAGCAATAGTGGTCAGGAAAAAATGTTGCTCCAGGGGATTATAAATTGCGTTTCATGTCAAAACCAGAAGTATAAGATCATCTAAGAGAAGGAATAAATAATCTTAGCCAATATTATATCAGTGTACTATGAAGCACACATGCACAGAGTTAATGAAGATTTATGATGCAATAAAATGAGAAGGAATTAGGAAATACAGCGAAGGGATGATACAGCAAGAGAACAAAAATGATAACTGAATATAGAAATGTCAAAGATACAGGGTGATTATAATGTGACAGAACTGGAACTGAGAAGACAGTATGATAAAACAAGCCAGCAATTGAATGTTTCATATAATGTGATTCAGAGACAGGAAGCAAAAACATGATATCAAAAAGAAAGGAATGGGAAAATGAACACCATTAGTATGTGTCCAATATAATACAACATGCTGCTGATGGTATAGCACATAATGAACAAATCAAGACAATTAATGTGACCTCGAACAGGATAAAATAGAAAAATGCCCAAATCATCAGCAACAAATAATTTCAAAAGAATTTTGCTTGGTATTTATCTTTTTAAGTTTGTGCCTCCTTTCCATGTATGGAGAAACCTCAAATATTCGGAAAGCCTGAGATAGATCCACACAGGGCAGATAATGCAGCTTAGCTGTGAGTCCAAAACTCACATGGGACATGATGTTCATTTCAGAAGTGGAACTTGATTTTGTTCTGGCCTGGGGACCATAACCTGGACCAAAATAACCTAAGTTTTAATCTGCTTTTTTAAAAATAAATAAATAAATATATGTATCGGTTATTTTGTGTTTTTTGTCATTGGTCCCTCTGCTCAATTTGGAATCAGGGTGAATCCAAGACAGAGGACCCTGGAGGAAGTTAACTCTTGAGTCCCATTATCACCAAGGTAGAATCACCTGATCATCCCCACCAAATATAGAGTCACACTCCCTTTTGGTAGGATCTGAACAAATGCAAAGGTCCACATATCTGCATAGATCTTTCACTTGTTCGGCATTTTGAGCCTGTCAGTTGCCTCACTTTCCTCCCACTTAGTTTTCTGAGGAATCTGATTGATGTTTGCTGGAAGTTGTGGACATTATTGTCAGCCTCAGAAAGAGAAGAAAGGGTGGCTCATGGAGCAAGAATGAGTTTTAGAAGACTTAATTGGCATATGTGGTGAGGGAGAATAAGATGTACTGTAGCTGCAGTTTAAGGACAGCCACAGAAATTTAAACAAATAAGAGGAGCAGCTAACAGTTAGTCAACAAACATGGAACCCATTTCTCAGTTTTTTGACCAAGGAACAAACCCAAGATAGTTTCAAGGCAAAGCTTATAGTTGGCTTTTCTGCAAAAAAAGTGAAGGGTCAGAGCCCCCTCTTTTTTTGTTTGCTCCTCATACCCGTGACAGACATTTGTGTTTTTACATTTTCCCTACCCATGAGTTCAGCTCACCACCACTTGCTTCAGCATTGGGAAATGGACTGGCACATATGTGTTGCAACAAATGTCTGCAGCCTAAATCCACATGCTCTAGGATAAATCCCATTGAAACTTACAGCTCTACGTCTGATGCAATGGTTAATATAGCTAAATTCAGAAAGTCCTGGCCCTGGTACAGTCTACCAGGGATGAGGCAATTAACTCCATGTGAGATAACTGCAGCCAAGGCAAGGGCTGTAAATCAGTGATGCTTTAAGGAGTTATTCTTGCCTCTGAGAGTCCATTTGGCAGAAGTGTGGTCAAGCTAGTATGAGATACAGCAGGGTTCATCAGCCAAGGTGAGGGTCCAAGAATCAGGCAGTGTTGTCAGGTGGCCCAAGAACTAAGTGAGTCACAAGCAGATCACAGGGAGCCTCCCAGATTGTCTCTGCTCTGCTTTCTTCTACATGTGCTGGTCTGTAGACTTGGAGGCTGTGCTGTTTTCTCACCTGATCCCTCTGATGAGTCGGTTGCCAGTGGGTCCTTGACTTCTGAGGATGCCCTTCAACAAGGAGAACTGCAAGACTTTCCCCAGCCTCAGATTTCAAATCTGAGTTTTGTCCCTGACTCATGGCATGAGGTGAGGGGGAATCTCTGGGCTTGGCACAAAAGAGCCCTCCCTATTTCTGGACCTGTAGCTGGAGAGGGAGGAACAAAAGTCATGCCCCCTTGAACAAAATTAGCCTCAGGATGAGGAGGAAAGCTGCAGTCCATCCTGTGTTTGATATAAAACCAACACGTGACACAAGGGGAGCCAAGCCAAGGCAAAAATAACCTACACTGGACTCAGGATGTGGCTTGGGGCTTCGTGCTGATTGAGCTCTAGATGTGTGAAGATGTAAGCAAAAGTCTGTGAGGGGCTGAAGGGCAGCATAGAAATGTTTTCATAATTTTTTTTAATAAAATGGTTATTCAGTGAACTAAAATAACTAAGGCTTCTTCTGCCAATGACCACCTACTTTGGGCAAATCAAGTATAAAAGAAGGAATTGGGAGAGGAGAGATCTAAGGGGAAGGAGGGAGTAAAAGGGGACTGAGGATACAGAAAAGAGTGAGAAGGTTTGCCAAGACAGCATTGATACAACCTTTACATTAGATGTTGCAGCTTCAGTCCCCTCTCTTGAAAACCAGCCCGTACTTTTGCTAGATTACACTGTAAAAGTTTCTGCTGTGCCTTGGAATTCCACTCACCACTCTGAGTGTACTGAAAAAGTGGTTTTACTAAAGCCAGATATATCTATATAAAAGATGTCATGATAGGACTTTTAATGTGCTGACATTCCCTCAATACAGAGGAGCTGGTAATCTGAGGGGTTTGCCCTGAAGGCAGCTGGTGGGCAGTTACGGAAAGGACTGCGTATCATTATATACAGGAAGGTCTTGGAGGCTCTTGAGGATAAAGTTATAGTTTGGCCTGCTCCTTATTCATCCATCCTGTTTTGGAATCTTAAAACATAGACATTGGTTTACCTCCTAGGGGCATGATGACTACAGATCCTCCTTGAGGGTGTGACTGGTTGTTAACAATGACCTACAGCATTTCAGAACTTTATCAGTGCACCATCACCCAGCAGCATGCAGTCAAAGACACTGAGCTGAGGCAACTCTCCAAACAAATTTGTCCTTCTTTCTGTTGCTGCCTTGAAGCTGGTGAGCCCAGCCTGTTTGTTGAACAAGGACTCAGATTTCAAGGTTCAAGGCCAAGTTCCTTTTTTCAGTGGTTTCTGTCTTCTATCATTCCTAGGAGATTTATTTTCCTGTCTTTCATGCTGCCCTTATTGGCTCTTGCCAAGTTCTTTCACTTTAAGAGTGTCTGTGATGGTGTGATTCACACAGCAGGAAAAATACTATTCTGTGAAAAATATACCTTCTGCACCCTGGCTCCATCTGACCTTCTTCACCACAGAGATTTTCTTTCTATGATGCTGAGAACTTTCAACTGTAGAGTAAAAATACTGTTCCTGTCACACAGTAATTTGAGCTATGTTACCTACATTCTATATTAGGCCAAAGAAATTCAAAGATAATAATAACACCATTATATATTTATCTTGGGTACAAGTGATGTTATATATGATACCTACTGAAGTATCAAATACCAGATAGGGTGAAAAACCAGAAGGAATATGGAATAAGGGGATAAGGAATATTATTTATAAATTGAGCAGTTCGATCAAGATGTTTTATGAAGATCTACAAAAGAACAATTTTGAATTTGTATTTTAAAATGATAAAATATAGCTTTTCTTTCTTGATAACTCTGGATTAAAAAAAGCTCTTTCCACACTACATGGTTATAACACTATTATTCCACTTTCAATATCCTGGGGAATTCTGGGGTTTGTTGTTTGCTGAGGCCCAGGAACTCACTGGCTGAGAATTCTAAAGGCCCCTCCCTAAACTGCAAACCCCAGGATTCCATAGGATGTTGAAAGTGGAATAATAGCACTATAACAGTGTAGTGCAGAAAGGCCCAAGTATCCTGGGGTAAATTATGATGGATGAAGATGTGTAAATAAGATGTTATTTTTTTACAAATGAACTTTTTGTTCCATACAGGAATGAGAGCCAGCATGCTATAGTGGTTTGAGAATTGAACTAGGACTCTGGAGATCAGGGTTCAAGTTCCTACTCACCTTGGAAACTCATTGGATGGCTTTGGGCAAGTCACATTCTCTCACCCTCAGAAGGCAGAAGCAAATCCTCTCTGAACAAATCTTACCAAGAAAACTCCATGATAGGTTCATCTTAGTGTTACCCCACTGGAAAACCCTGTCCTGGAGTCTACAATTTTGATATTAAAATATGATTCCATGTGTCTGAGAAGTCACCCAGATGGGCACACAGGTAGCAATGGTTGAACGATCGAAAGCCAGGTCAGGCCAGTAAAATCCCCCATCACGTAGCCCCAGGAGACCTCAAGCTGTGCAAACCCACAATAAACAAAGGGTCCTCAGCCCCTGAGAAGCCGACTTGAGGGGATTAGCGCGTTTGCCCCAAATTGAACAAATATCCTATCAGGCGAGGACTATTTACATGAAATCACACCACAACCCAATGCAGCTGAAGATCCTGAGACTTTGGCAACACCTCTCATCACGCAAAGGAAGTTACTATTGTGGAGCTTCTTTTCTGTTGCAACACCCATTGTTCTCCCCAGGAAAGGATTAGCCCTCCAGGTACTTTTCCCCCTACAAATAGTCCCAGTTTTTTAGTGTTTCTTTGGATCACTCCCGGTCATCCCAGCTGACTGTTTCTCTGTCCGTTGAGTAATCCCCTCAGCCCTCTCCGTGCTGAGCTGCACTTCTACGCTGTTTTTCCCGGACCAAGGACTTTAGGAAAAGGTGCAGTATTACCCCAACTACAACCCCTGCAATATTCCCCTATCCAGTTTCCTCTTTTTTGCTTCTTAATAGGTCTTGAGTGAGTGTGTGAGTGAGTGCATTGGTGCGTGAGACTTTCATTCAATAAAATCATTTATTGGACATCTATGTTTGGTTTTTGGCTTGGCCTGGCCCCTTAAAAACTCGGTAAAAAGACCCCGCTAGGTTACCCTGCCTCTCACATTTCTATAGTTCGTGCTCTGGCTAGTTTCCATTTCCCATCACGTGGAGCACAGTGAGGTGTCCCCCAAGGGACACCAGAAATCAAGGCAACATTAGGGTTTCCATAAGTCAGAAATGACTCAAAAGCACACAATAGCAACAACAGGAATGAAGGAGATGTATTCATGGCATTACTTCTTTGACAAGAAATTGGATGTCAGACAGAAATAATGTGGAAAGAACAGTGATAGGTTTCTACATCACAAAAAAAGAAGAGCACTTCAACATATTCCAGAAAGCATTTTATTCAAAACAAACAGTATATACAGGTGAGATGAAAAACCAGGCCAGGAAAGCTTTGCATACGCACACAGAAACATTAAACCTTTTAGAGACCACTTTAAAGATTCTTCCAAAATGCATCTAGGGAGGATTTATTTTCTTTCACTAGCCTCCACTCTTCTTCTCATTTCTATTTTGGTGGTGAAACTTATAGATCTACGCTTCTTTAACATGGCTTACCTGCTGTCCTCTTTTCTCTCTGTTTTGCTATGCACAGATGCTCAGTTAAGAATTGTGGAGACAGCTGCTGTTTAACATGAATGTTGTAGGCAGGCACAAGCAGCTACTGTAGACTTGGTTAGAGTAGAATCCCACTCTTTCTCTGCGGAAGCTTTGTTTATTGATTGTTTACTGCAAACACACTATTGCAATCTGACACCAAAGGTGTGTGTTTCTCAGCCTTCCTTTACCCTCCTAATGCCTGAGCTACCAAAACATGTCCAGCTAGACCGAGAACAAGGAGGAAAAGTGGGGGATGAGCATAGAAAGACTCTGACAGAGTCAGAGGCAGAGACTTTTTCTGCATGACGACATTCTCCCATGTCATCCCACAGCAATCCCAGCAGCGCCTCTGCTGGTGGAAGCATGTCCCCAACACTCCTCTCTGTACCTGGTCAGCTGCCTGAAGAAGGAAGCATGAGGGACATGCTCCTTCCTTCCACACCACAGTCAGCCTTCTTCCCATTTTGCAGTGAGGAAGGAAGAACATGATTGCATTTCTTCCCCTTCTGCATGGCTGGCAATGATGGAAGGTTCATGTGATCAGGGGCTATTGATAGAGTTTTTCCCTCAATCATATACCCCGTGATCGTGCCAACTGACGATGCAAGAAGGGCAGGACTGCAACGGCATCATGCGGAAGCATCGTGGTGGTTCCACTCCTCTTGTGATCCCATGCCGGGAGGATACCATCCTGCAGAAAGGGTCAGAGTCTACCTGTTAACCAAAATATGGCTAATATTCATATATTCAGTAATACACTCTCTGTGTGTGCATATGTGCGTAATATACCTATTTTGAGTAAAAGGCCTTGCAAAACTATTCATGGATGCAGATAATTATTTATTTATATGAACGTACATGAATACACTGCCTATTTCTCAGTTTGGGACTCAAGACAGCTTACAATAACTAAAAGAAAGACACTTAAAAATTACTGGCATGCAAACATTAAAAAAAAAAAAAAATATCCAGAAACTTTCCAGAATTTTATAGGCATCTTTTTTTTTTTAAACTCCATTCAGAACAAGATAAATGAGAGAAAGGGAATGGTAGTGTCCTGAATTTTCTCTTACAATATTATGCCGATAAACTAGGTTGAGGATTTGAATAGAATAGCCACCACCCTTTCAGAGATGAAAACAGAAGCTTGTCCTTCTTCTGCCGCTCCTTCATCATTTCTGGAGAACCTGGAACCAACTAAACTAAGGTGCCAGTCCCTATCCTTTTCTGCGGCAGGGGAGATACTGTGGTAACACACCCATGCTCCTTCTTGTTTTCTCTGGAGGTGAGCTCCCCAGTTTCACCTATTTGGAATAGAAATGGTTATTTCATTTTACTAACATCCCTATTCCCACAATAAGCTGCACTCACTCCACTAATGCACTTTGCTGAAATCTATTCATAGCTTGCTATATTCATTTATTCTGCAATAATCCTTGGACTTACAAGGAAGGATAACCATGGCCATTGCAGTTAATAATGTATTAGGAAAAAAGCTGAGAGGAAACTGGGCTTCTTCCATGAAGGAGGAGGAAAAGAAATCCAAGAAATCCTCTTTTAAAGGCTGTATTGTCTGTATACATGCCCCTTCACACTTTAAAGCATTTTTAAGAAGAGTTATCCCGCTGGATGTATTATTGGGGTCAGCACTTCAAAATCAAGTCGACAAGTGACCCTATAGGATCAAGACAGGAGGCCATTTTTGGCCCTAAATTACAGGGGCCTAGAAGTCAACTTATATTATCTCAGGTAACAGTGATCCCAAAGAAGCCCTTTTAATAGCTGGAAACTGTTAAGGAAAATTGCTAGAAGACCTCAGGGTCTTCTCTCACCAACACTGTGCATTCCTGAGGAGCAAAGCCAATGTGTGAGAGAAGTGCTGCCATACCTGCCAGAACCTATTACTGAGGTGAGATATTTTAACAGAAAACCCATCATTTCTTTCCACTTCCCAACAGAAATACCTTCACTTTAAATGGTTGTGTCGCCACGCAGCTTGGCTATTGCTTCACATCAGCTTACTCAACTTAACCACTGCACCTCAGCATGAATGATGTAAACAGATGTGACTTGGTGCCAAATTGATGCGTTCAGCTCAAGGGGATCCACATAGAAATGGGAGGGAAGAGTAGATTTAAAAATCCAGAATGAAAAGCCAATTCGCTGCAACTAAGCTCTGAATGGAGGCCACACATGGGAATTTTACCAGAGGGAAAATGTGCAAGAGGCAGTGTGGTGTGTAAAATGGCTAAGAGAGCTATGTCCCTCTCAACTTGGAGAGAAAAAGCAGGTACTGTGTAGCTGCAATAAGGCAGGCTTTGCGTGTGTTGTGGGGGGGACATATGCCAGTTATTTTGGCATTTGTAAAATAATGAAACTTAGCTTGTAGATTTTATTAGTTCAAAAGGGAGGTTATAAACAAGTAATACAAAATAAAGCTATAAAAGCCCAAAAGCATTCTGTAGTATATAATTAAGCTCTATATAAAAATGAAATTAACTGAACAACACAATTTTATAATGGGCAAGGTCTGTATAATTTTATTTAGTTATTTCATTTTAATCCCACTTTTCATTTTTTTAAAAAAATCCTAGGCCACATAACAAGGCCATTTGCTGAGACAAAGGCAACAGAACAGCAATAAAAGCAGCAAATAAATACAATAAAACTAATAAAATAATCAGGAAAAAAATGGATTGCAGCAATGGCTAACCATTCAGAAACAGATGGAGCTTGGTCTGGCTATTATCTCATATCTGCAACAAAAATAAATGCAACATTGTCTGCCAAGGTTGCATGGATTTGGAGACAAACTGTGCTGAGACAAGCTGTGACTTGTGCAAGTTAATAAAGGAAGTGCGCTTAACAGCATAGCTTCTTCTGTCTAATTCATTTGAGCAAGAAATATCATTATGAAAGGTAAGGAGATTGCTTCTATGACCTGAAACTGCTTAGTTTTACTTTCTTTGGTAGACTGTCAGCTTCTACAAGGCATATCCTCCTGCCTATATTTTTATTGCAGCCCAGTGCTTGGTCTAACAAAGATAGAAAAATATTCTTTTAAGAGGATGCATTCTGCATTCAGTATTTAATTCAGGGCTTGCATAGTATAAACGTGAAATCAGGACTCAACAATTTTGCCTATAGCCCAGCCATATGCACTATGCATATGTGTATTTGTTTTCTTTACAATATGAATACTTTATGATTATCATAAGTGCTCCATAAACTCTCTCCATGATAAGTGCATCAGTGACATTTGAAAGAAGGAGCATTATGTAGTTGAAAATGGTGTCTTGAAGGATGAAATTATAAAAGTGCATATATATTTTTAATCTTCAGTTCTAATGATTCTTGAGAAACAATATCTTAGCGTATAGTTAGAAGAAGTGAATATTTCAATTTTTTAAAAAATAACAGGAATATTTATCTTCTGTGTTGGGATCAGCTTTCAGCGTTTCTTGCCTCTATAATACTACAAAAATATAAAACTTGGATACCATTTTAACTGTTATGGTTCCATCCCACAGAATTCTGAGACTCATTTGTAATTAAGATGGTGTTTTCCATAGGATGCAGCCATGACAGTTAAAGTGGAATGAAAGTGCTACCTTTGTGTAGCATGAAAGAGGCTTAGTCCTCTTTTAGCTTAGTATGATATGAGGAACCAACATCTTCTTTTGACACCATGTTCCAAAGACCATTGCTCTTTAGGGATGGAGTGTTTAATATGGAATGAGCAACTAAGAAGAACCACAAACTGACAAAACCACAAAGAGTAACCATGAAGCTGAAATCTCAATCCTATATTGTTATAGGAAAATTTCACTGGTGAATCAGAGAAAGGCCCTCAAATTTAGCATTCTACAAGAGTTCAGAGTCATTGCTCTGCAACTGGAAATGCTCGCTTTGAACTTGGATAGACAGTGCTTCTTAGGCTATCTGATGTGGGGAACTGTTTCTCTCTAATGTGCCATGTATTGTTGCTGTATTTGTCCCCATTTACTACAACTGTTTCTTTCCTTCATGGAAACTCTGAAGACTGGCAGCTGATCACTTGCAGGCCGGCACCAATCCACAGGTCAGCACCTTGAGCAGCACAGATTTTAGGAATTTTATCTATCACCTCTCAGCTTAACAAGGCAGGGGCTCAAGGCATAACAAATAAAACATTAAGAGTATTAATGCATTACTAAAAACAGCTAAAATAGATTAAAACAAAAACTGTGAAAAACAGATTAAAAACCCTACACAGTTAAAATAGCCAGAGCAATTCTTAAGAAACAGCCTAGTTTTTAAGGATTCAAAGGCCATGCACAGTAACGCTGCCTGCCAGAAACCCAAAACAGATGGATCCAGCCTTATTTCTCTTGAAGGGAAGTTCCATGGTCAGGGTGCTGATATAGTGAGCTTCCCAGGGTTGTGGGATATATAACAAGGCCACCTCTGAGGTTCTCAGATTTGAATCAGACTCATAAGGGACATGGCTGTCTTTTGGATGTGTAAAGTTCAATGAACTGACATAATTATGTTGAGTATTAATCTATTCTACATCACTGCCTGTCTCAGGAAGGCATATGGTCAGAGCTTGAGGAAAGCTGAAAGATGTATTAGAGAGAAGAAGAAGGAAATAATCTGATAACATGACATTTTTCCTGGAAATCATGGTTCTCCAAATACATTACATTATCTCTTCTGATGGCCCCTTTCCCCATGTCTTTGAGAACCAGTCTTCAAACATTTGAAGACTGAGGCAGGACTTGATGCCAATCTTGTCTTCACAGTACACTCCCTCCCCCATTTCTTTAGTAGATATGTCTTTTAAGCCCTTTATCATCTTTTCCACAGACTGTCTCTCAAAGAAAATTCATTAAAAAAAAAGACATAATATTTTGTAGGTGGATTTTATCAAGCCCTTACAACTGCCAAAAAGAAATGAAAGGAAACGAGAGAAAAGACACTAGGTATTTGGAAAGCAATTATTTTTTTAAACAACAGTTGTCATCCCATTTAGAGAGACATGGAAATGTTGTTATCTTTTCTGCCAGAACGTCAAGATGCTTTTTTACTGATATTATCTTGGAAATGACAGAGAGGCATATTAATCAAGAAAATTGAGAATCTAGGACTTTGAAAACATCATTTGGTGCTCTCTGACTGACTGGAAGATTGAAATCAAATGAAATTTTATGTCTCACCATAAGTCACGTTTTTATACAATTCATCAAACAAGCAGGATGATCCTCAAAGCATTTTACAGTAAACTCCATTAATTTGAGCAGAGCATATTCTCTCTGACATCTAACTATAGCTGTCTATAGGGTGTGTATTCTCCTCAATGACTATAGAAAGACCTGTCACAATAAAAGCAAGTGAGGTATAAAAGTGATATCCTCAGCTAAAATTCATAATTGCTTGATAATGTAGTTTGGTGACACTGCACACATGTACACACTTGAGCATGCACACAAGTTTGCATACACAGAGAGGGAAATCTTTCCTTTGCCACTCACCTAGGCTGGACCCACACTGTAAAATTATAGCAATTTGATGCTACTTTAACTGTCATGGCTCCATTCTACAGAATCCTAGGATTTGTTGTTCTTCAGGTATTTATAGGCCCTTTCCACACATGGCAGTTAAAACGGGCCAAGGCGTCCTGGCACGGAGGTCGTCCTCACCTTGGATCGGACTAAGTGCGGACTATTTAACTTAGTTCCGCACCTCAGTCTGATCCAACCCACCCTCAAGTGGTCCTCCATCGCGCTAAGTAAAGACCGGAAAATTTCGGTCTTTACCTTTTCTGGAATGCGCCATTGTGTTCCTACTTATCTGTGCAGATGCGCAGGCTTGCACCAATGCAAGCCTGTGATCAGCGGAGGGTGGGCTGTGGGTGTGGCCAGTGTCAGTGGTTGGTCCACTCCCATGAAGACACCGGAAGCTGCCATTTTGAGTCGGAAGCCACAGTAAGCCGCCATTTTGAACCAGAGCAGTGCGGATCTACAGACCTTGCACTGCTCCGGTTCGCCTTGCAACCAATGGAGGAGCCCTGCGGAAGGGCTCAAGGGACAGTGTGCATTACTTCGGACCCAAGAAGAACCAGTAAGTAACAGCACGGAGCGATTCACTCACCTCGTGTGGAAAGGGCCATAATTTTGAACAAAAGACCTCTGATGCAGCTGTTTAGGATAGTGCACTATAGAATTCTAAGTGCTCCCAAACTATATTCCAACTCTAGGACTCTATGGGCTTTTTCGCACTTGGTGAAGAAAACGCCCTGTTCTGTTGCTTACTGGACTGGCGTGCTCCCTTGGAGGATCCAGGCTGATCCAGATCAGTGCGTGGCCGCGCTATTACACTGTTCCGGGGACGAAAATGGTGGCTTCCGGTTGGTGGAGGCTCTCCACCAACCAGTGAAGCTCGCCAGCCTAAAGCCCGCCCCCCCAAAGATCTGCAGGCTCGCACTGGTGTGAGCCTGCAAATCTACACCAGAGTACAGTGACAGAGTGGGGCACGCCGCGCTGTTGAAAGACCTGTTTTAAGCGGTCTTTCAATAGCATGGCGAGCGACCACTTCTGGTAGTTCCGGAGAGGGCTGAAGTCCGAAACTACAGAAAGTAGTCCGGACCCAGTCCGGACCCAAGTGCAAATGTCCTCGCTGGAGGACGCTCTGCCCCGTTGCAAAAACAAAGTGCGGAAAAGGCCTATGATTAATCCACACTGTGTATTTTGGTGCATATATCCCTATTCCAACGTTCACGTAAGTCTAGATTAATATAGTAAATTCCTGAAAGCATGTTCTCTGCTGTTTTCTTTTTTTCACATAATCAAGGAAATAAAAATACAACACTGTTAGATTTGTGTGACTGTTGCCATTCACTGCCATATTTCTGAGTTCACGTGGGAAATTCCCAACATGGACTATATATGGGCATTGACTGTATATTTACAGACAGAGGATGAAATGTTTTGCATTCTAAATTTCATTACCAACCTACTGTATGACAGATAAGGGTTTAAACTTAGAATGAAATGGTTTTCTTCAGAATGAAGTACATTTCTGTCCTTCTCACTATAAGGTTTCAGTGATGATATTTTCCTTATTAGACCTTTGATCCACTTCAGCTAGTATTATGTCTTGTGACTGTCAATAGTTCTCCTGTATCCCAGAAGTGCATCTCTTTCACTCTTGCTGCCTAAGAACTTTTTAGCTAGAGGCTCCAGGGATCAGACCTATGACTTGGTCTGGGCAAAGGCTCAAAATAAAGCTAAAAGGTTGAGTAACAAACAGCTTTAATGCATTTAGATGGCTTTATTGATTCTAACTTCCCACAGACTACACAACTAGATCTCTGGTTCATGTAAACATGCATTAGTTTCCACTGATGTTTGCAGATAACACACATCTTTATATTACGTGTTCCAAGATGATAACCAGATATGCTGTAACTAGAAAAAAATATGTTAGTGTACACAGAAGTCTATTGCAACAACCTAATTTTTTAACAGATGTGGTTCTTCACACATTGGTTGGTGCATTTAAAGGAAATGCTTAACAATGTTAATGTCACAGTCTTGGTAGGATATTCAGTTTTAAAAAATTTCAGCTACTAAAGAAAAGTCGGTGCATTGTAGCTGAAATCTATAAAGCCATCAAGTGATGTGATAAGGAAGGAAATGGACAGAAATGCTCTCATCTTTACACTGAAATGTGGAAGATCACTTTTCCTGAAAGTTCTGTGGTCATTAGTCACTTGTGGTCTGCAGATTACCATCTCATGGCGACTTGGAAGTGTGCCTTCTCCATGGCATACCCCACTTTTTGGAGTGCCCTCCTCCTGGTATGAGTGAGACAATGACTATGATGTGCTTTGGATGAGTGCTACTCAAAGTGGTGGTAACAGCCCCTGAGCCATTTTCTGCTAGTTTCTGGTAAATTTCCAGGAAAGAAAGAAATGACTGTAGTCAACGAACACATGGTGCTCATCGCTGGCACCTCAAGTGGGGGGAAAAAGCCAGTCTTACATATCACATTGAGATGTATTGTTTTAGGTGCCCTTTAAAGATTCTTTTTTGATGCAGGCCTTTCCATATTCACTGTGTTAGTTTCAGAATGGTATTCTAAGCCTTTGATTTGTTATAACTTGTAACTATTTACTATTTTATATTTTTATGTTTTGCATTTGGTGTTTAAGTTGGGTTTTTAAAATTTGTTGTACACTTCTTTGTGATATTATTAGATATAAAAAGCACTATAAAATTTGATTAAATAATAGCAGTCTTTCAGGCAAGAATGGCTATCCATAAGCCTCTATTGTTTCTTACTGATTTATTATTTATATCCCACCTTTCCCCTAAAGGTCCCTATCTTTTCTCTCCATTTTATCCTCACATCCAATTCTGCACAGGAGCCCACAGAATATGTGACTGGCAGAAAGTAAGCTTCATGAGTGAGTGTAATATAAGATGAGCTCTCTGTCTAGTTGCAGCCAAATTGCCCTCACATCCGTTGTCTACTTGGAACAGTGCACTGCTACTAACACCCTCCTTCACTGTAAGGTGCTGTACACAGATTCTGTGAAATCAATTACCATTAATAAATAATCTATAAAAATAACACAAAAATACAACTGGTGTGTCAAAAGTGGACCAGATGATTATTATTGTGGTTAGCTAATTAGCTTTGTTTGAGAAAGACTTCTATGAGAAGCAGTTGGCACTTTGTCTCCTGACACAGAGGTTCAAATGTTACTCTCATATATCCATCAAAGTGCCAAATACCGAAAACAGCCATGTTGGTTTACTAGATGGAGTGGAAAATTCCACAAGCATCTTCCCCTGTCTCTGGCAGTATAAGTACCATCAGAGTAACATCAGAGCAAACTAGATAATTAAGAATTTGCTGCCCTTTCATCAAACTGCAATCTCCTTACCTGACGCAGATTCTCATTCTAGCTAATGGTAGAGCCAACTCTGAAGGAGTGATTAGATGGACCAGCAACTCAGCTTACTTGAGTTTCTGCCTCCTAAACTGAATTGTGAAATCAATTACCATTAATAAATAATCTATAGAACTAACATAAAAATGCACTAAGTTGGATAAACAATTTGAATCAATGGCTAGCTGATGTTCACAAGCCTAATGTCTTCCTTTTCCCACTGTGTGTTATACAGCAATACCCAAAGGCCAAGATCCTGTGTCTCAGTGTAGCATATCTACCAGAGGATTGATGCTGTGCTAGCACTATGCAGTTCCTATGCTGAATACAGCTATAGCACAATGTATGAGCAATGGTGAATGCACGCAGTTCTCACTCCATTGCACTATGTGCAATACAGAGAGATAACATGCAATGCCCATTGGTACGCTACTTTAAATATATTATTCTACATAGGCAGCGGCTCCCCCTGAAGACCTCTGTTCCTACCACCATCAACTGGATGTGTCCATTCTGCATTCTCCAAAAGCAAGCAAGCAATCAAACTTCATAGGAATACACAACTTACACTTACATACGTCATCCATCAACAGGATTCTGGCCAATACGTGCAGAGATTATATACTAATTTTCTTGCAATTGCAATATACAGTTGGCTCATACAACACAGTCACCTTCAAATCAAGCATCAAATTCTGTTTCTCCTTGCATTGTTCATTTGTGATGTCCCCAAGAAAAGTAAAGCATGCCAATTTTTAGTTCCTGAGTCCATCACCTAACTTGTTGTACTCCTGAATTTCCCCAGTTTCTCTTCTGCCAGTTGATAAAGCCATCCTCTTTGTAGTGAATCACTTCCTAGTTATTTTATAGATTAATGGCGCCACTCAACTTGATGTTCAGATTTTATCTACTCAGGGGTTTGTTTTTGTTTTTTTTACAAAGTTTGTCTTTATTTTTTAAAGAGTGTTAGCATTACAAGAACAGCAAGAAAGTTTGAAGACAGATTTGATTATTTTCAAACCTAATTATAATCAGTCAGTTTTGTCCCTTCTAATGACACAGTCAAAAGTTTGAATGAATCCATAAGCCCTCCAGCAAGCAAACATCATTTATACTGAAACAAAGGCATGTGAGCTTTCCTTCCTTAAGTCTTCACCAAGGGAATCAAATTAAATCTTGAAAGAAAGTTTAATGCAAACACAAATATTCCAAATCAAGCAATGATATTTTTTAAGAACATGGTAGCATATATACAGTAGTAATTCATACAATCCAGTATAATTCCCAAATGGTTTTCCAATTGTGGGGGAATCCATTTTTTGACCAGGAGATGAATAACAGCAAATATTCTTTTCTTTCCTAGTCTGAGGTGAAAAACAATTCAACATTGCAGCCCAGCTGGGGACTCCATATTTTTGTTTCCTTGATATTTCTTAGCCCTTTTCAGGCAATGGCTGCATGACTGTATGATATATGTAGTTTTGTTTTGTTTTGTCTTTCATATAACTGAATTCATATCCTGAATATTGGAGAAGTCTTTCTTCAGAAGTAACTTCAAATTTTCTCAGCCTGTTTTTGATTTGCCTGAGACCTGACTGCTGAAATAGTGGAGCCTTGTATGTATGTATATATGTATTTCTTGCACAGGCAGATGTCTGTAATGTGGCTCTTCTGTGATTATGTTGTTTATCCGTTTTCCTTGCTTTCTCCTCTCCTCTTCCCAGTCACTGCTGCCCACTTAACTTTACCTTGAAACACAGTCCCACCGTACCCAAGTCATGTGATTTGGTCGGCTTCTGTTGCTGACGGCAAGAAACTCTTTAAACTAGATATGCTATCACAGCGGAATCTTGCCAGCTGAGATGAAACTTGATCTCCGTCCCTCAGGGGTAAGTCATTTGAAGGTGTGAAAGATTTAATAACTAAAAACAAATATGAGAAGAAACATCTGTGAAAAGTATTGCATAACACGGATACAAGAATGTTAGGTGTGCCTAATGAAACAGTGCTTCTATCAAGTAACAGTGTCCAAATTGTTAGACCTGATGAGAGCTTTCTGTGCTTGGGAAACTTGCTTCCTCCAATGGCTGCTGAACTACCAATCATGCCTCCCCACTGGCAAGGCTGAGTAGGGCACATTTTCCCCAGCCCCACTATAGGGACTCCACAGTGAAAAATGAGAGCTTGCATAATTAAAATCACTCGTTTTGGGTGCAATGCAAATAGCATGTAACAGTGGCACCAAGGGCCACTGCCAATTCCTTGCTGGTCTGCTTTTAGTTGTTCTGAAGAAATGGGTTTTTGCCACAGACTGGAAAAGTTACTTTTGGGGCCAAGAGCTCAGAGAATTCTTCCAGCAAAGATGATCAGTCTGGGGATTCTGCAAACCGCAGTCTGCAAAGATAATGTTTCCAGATAGTGTCTCTTGCTATCGCAATGTAAATAGGAAGACGGAAGCAGGTGGGATGATGATCTTTCTGTTTCACTCTGCACTTGGTAGTGATTCAGTGACTGAATGCTTCTAACACACAATCCTACTGTTTTGTTCTGCAAGGAAGCATTTCTTTGTTTTGTCCCAAGAACATTTGATGTATCACCATTTATAGAACTGCAAGTTGATATAGTCCATACAGACAGACAGACGGATAGATTTAAATCATAGAAGTGTAGAGATGAAAGGGATCTTAAGGACCTTTTTGTCCAACTGCCTGCTGATGCTGGAAATGTACAGAAAAGCACTTCTGGCAGATAGCCACCCAACCTCTAGTTAACCTCTATTGAAGAAAGCTCCATCACCTTCTGAGGATGTCTGTTTCATCATCAAACAGTACATCTTCAGAAATTTCTTCCTAGTGATCAGCTTAGTCAAAATCTTTGTTGTATTGATCCCCAAACTGCTCAAAATATAATATTTATGCAGACATAAACATGAGTTTCAGTCCAAGGTGAAGCACAAAAATGTCCTATACCAGATTTGAGAAGATCTATCTTCCAATTATTCACATTTTAACATTAGTATGTTCCTTTGGCCGGCTTCCAACTGTGTCTTTTCATAAGGTGAGCAGGTTGAGTTGTCTTTCAAACCTACTTTCTTATAAAGAGGTAGCAAATCAGTTAGCTCACTAGCCCTGAAGCACTGTTCAGTTGTTACTCTTAAGAGATAAATGCCAGCTTGGTATTCCTTGTGTCATTCAGCACTTTGATTCAACAAGAATAGCGTCTTTGCTTTCAAGGGAAGAATAAAGTCATTCAGAAATCACTAGTGAGTCTTTGTTCTGTTTCCTATTTGCAGAAAATGTGTACCTATTTGGGACAACATGGACACTTTAGACAATTCAGTTTGATAACCCACACAATTAGAGGGGGGGCAGCAGAGTGGCTGCTACTCCACCTCCATGCCACAGCTGTGTTTCTGAATCTCATTTTTGGAAAGCATTCAAACATATTTGTTTCACAAAAAATGGAAGAACCAGAGGCAAAGCATTTCTGTATTGTTAACAACAATGCCAGGTGTAGCAGACACGTTGTAGGGCAAACAAGAGGGCATTTTAAAAAAGATTCACTGTGTTCACTGTCTATTATTATTTATTAATATGTATACATTTCCTGTCCTCTTTCTACAGATCTCAGGGTGATATACAATAAGACCAGACTAAACAGTGTAAAAAAAAAACATGAAAAGGCTAAAAGTGCATTAAACAATTTAATAAGTTAAAAAGATAGATAAAAACTGATTTAAATAGTTCAAAACAATTTAAAAACATGCACATGTGAGCATCTGTGTCAAACCAATTAGGCTCCAAAGGCTTTCATGCACAGCCACTGTTTCACCTGGTGCCGGAATGATGACAACATCCAGACCTATTGGGCTTCCAAGTCCATAACAGGATGCCATAGCAGAGGAGCTCTTCTCCTACATTCTCTTGTAGAGTGTTGCCCTGACTGATGGGACATAAAGGAGAGCCTCTCCAACAGGTCTAAGGTTCTCTGGTAGGCAATTGTTCAAGTATTGAGGTTCAAAGTTGTTTAGGGTTTTAAATGTCATTACCAGGATACAAGAATGTATCCTGGCCCAAATTCAGACCCAAATGTATCCTGGCCCGAATTCAGGCCCAAAGCATATTGGCAGATAGAACAAATCTTTTAAAACTGTATTACGTTATTTTTGCATGCTATTTATTTTTACGTTATTTTTGCATGCTATTCTAGTTAGTTTATCTGATGTATTCTGCACTACCTGCAGTTTCAAAATTGTCTTCAAGGGCAGCCCGCATACAGTGCATTGTAGTAATCTATAGGGAACTGGACAGTGCATTGGCTACAGTGGTCAGTTATCCTTGTCCAGGATAGGCAATACATGGTGGACTGGTCAAAGTTAATCCCAAGCTCTCTGAGCCATGGAGACCCTCTGATTCTCCAGTGACATATACAGATTTAAGAGTACTCATAAGCTATGTTTCTGCTCTCATGGAAGAGTGTAATCTCATCCACAGCGGATAGCTTACTCAATTCCTGGACATGAGAATCACCAAACCCCAGAGCCTCCATCTTGTTGGGATTCAGCTTCAGTTTATTGGCCATCAGCCAGCCCATTACAGCATCCAGGCACTTGCACAGCCTTCTGGACTCTGATGACAAGAAATGGAGCCAATGGCACCCCATCCCAAATCTCCTTATGATCTTCCCCATTGAAAAACATGGGGAACAAGATGGACCCTTGTGGTATGTCACACCTTAATAGTCAGAAGGCTGAACAGGATTCCCCAATGCTACTCTCTGGAACCAACCTCACAGATAGGAGTGAAACCACTTTAATGGAGTGCTTCTTACTCCTAATTGCCCCCCTACAAAAACTAGTCCAATAAAATACCATGATCAATGGAATCCAGACAGAATTCACTGACAGACTTTTATCCACACACCAAACTTCCTGCTAAACTGCTGCCATTATCTTGTGATGGTTTAAACTGCTTCTGCCAGATTTCAGATATGATCTTACTATTTCTGGTATGTGGCTTTTAGTGTGATGATATTTTATTATTACTCTGTTATGAGTCATTTCAAACATTCATAAATAACACAGAATATAAATCTTAATATACTGTGCAGGTCTCGCATTCTACATCTATCTTCAGAAGGAAGAATATCTTCTAAATTTTGAAAATGATTAGATCAAACACTTCCAATGAAAGGATTCTGTCCATTATATTTGTGCATGTTTTTTTTTATATCAGAGAAATGAGGGAATAACACTACCTGGGGACAGGAGAATGTTAGAGAGAACTGATAAATAATGGTTGGGCATGGAATTGCAGAAAGTGAGCTCAGAGTGAAATTAAATGCAGAAAATACTAACAATGATAATGTCATTACTAATACTGACCAGTCACCAAAATATCTTAAATTCTGGATAGCCCTAAGTACATCTGAAGTGTCCTGAACATAAGTCAGCAAATGTCCATGCTAGCTAGGAATGGTCAATCTGGGTCAGTCATGGGTTAGCTGAGCAAGATGCAAGAAGAAGCACAATCTTCAGACAATCCACAAACTGTATTGGCAGGTCAGAAGCCCGGGTACATGAGCCAACAAAGAGTAAGCAAAATAGTCCAAAATGTAGTCAGTCCAATGTCAAAATAAAACAGGAATGCCTAAGAGTACTGCTAGGCAACTAGATAAGACAGTTGTCAGCACTAAGGCTGGGAGGCAACTGCTACAATGTTTATGAGCCACTCCTTCAAAGTCACAGGCGTCTCTCTAGTGCTAACTGCATCAATCTTTATTATTTAAAGAGTGGAGAGCTTAGTGTTTCTGCTGCCATCTCTCAATGAAGGACAGGGGCATGTCATCAGCATCTGTAGCCTCTGCCATGTCCTACTGGGGATCAAGATCCTCTACTGCCTCAGACAAATCCTCTGACTCAGAGGGAGCTACAGTTTCTTCCCAAGCTGCCTCCTCATTGCCTGAGTCTTCCAAGGGGTGAGTTATGACATGAAGACAGCTGTGTAGTCTGAAAACTCCCATGCTATAATAGATTGGCTAGTTGTTAAGGTGAATGTGAGTCTGTTGTTTGTGATACAATCTCTCTGCTCCTTAAAAATGTCTGTAAAATAGACCAGAATTTATATTTGTTTTTAAATTTATATCTCACCTTTCTAAATAATAGGAAGAAGAAGAAGAAGAGGAGGGGGAGGGGGAAGTCATAATGTTAGTGAATGATGTTTAAATGATCAAGATCACTTGGTGGTCATCTATAAATCACTGTTTTGTTATCGGGAAGTGTTTCTTTTTATTTGGATTAAAATATTTCTATCCTGCCATGTAAGATTAGATCTTTGGATGGTTTACAATAAAATAAATTTAAACCACTTAAAATTTAGAACAATAAAAATAATTTCAAGATTCCGAGAACACATTGCTCTATTGAATAATTTAAAAGTTGAGTAATTTAAAAAGTTGAAACAGTCAAACTCTGTATGTATATAGATATGGATGAAATTATTAGGCCCCAAAAGCTTTAATAAAAAGCCAAGTTTTAAACCAGGATGGATTGAAACCAGCATCAGAGACCATCAGGCCTCTAAGAGGAAGGCATTCTATACGTTTACATTATGGAATAAAATGTAACCATCAACTCCGTGAGGGGGAAAAAACCCTCTATGTATTACATAAATCCCTAAAACACATACAAAGCCTGGAACTCACTGGGCTGGCCACAACATTTTAGCTTGAATAAAGAGAACTCTTCAGGTAGACATGAAAAAACTATTCAGAATGGACATCTCCCCTCCCCTTAGTATTCTAACACAAGTATACAACTCAGTTTGCCAGTCAGTTGGGCTATGGGATGTCCCAATCTCAAACAAATGAACTGACACAAGAGATCTGGTTTTGTTGGAAGGACATTCTTCAGAGGTCTGTAAGTGGTTTAAACCACATTCTCTTCAAAAATCAATCAAGCAACCAACTAAGTATTACCAAGGTCGTGGTTAATAGCAACATAATTCAATCTTACTTGTATTCCATTCTCATTCTTTGTCTAGTTGTTTGACCTCACTTCTAAGAGAGCATCTGGATATAATTCACTATTTCATATGTGACTGATTCTCTTCTCTGTTTTCATTATTACTCATCTGACTATTGGTTTTACTGAAGTTGATGACTGTCACTGAAGAAAGAGGGCCTTTTAAAATGCTTTAAAAGGCAGAGGATCTACTCAGATATAATTTGTGTGATATTATAACTAATATTGGATCATCCAAAGCGTTGACAGAGAGAAAAATCCAAGAATGAGCAGATTTCTACTTCTGTAACTGGGACCTCCTTTTCTCATCTCTCCCACAGTCCCCTCAGTTCTGATCTTCTGCCACTACTGCCCAACCCTCTATAGCAGGTTTTGAGAACCAGTAGGAGAGCTTCAAAGAGTAAAGAAATCACAACTGTCCCCATTCCATTGACAGAAGC
This sequence comes from Ctenosaura bakeri, assembly GCA_948474755.1. Taxonomy (NCBI): domain Eukaryota; kingdom Metazoa; phylum Chordata; class Lepidosauria; order Squamata; family Iguanidae; genus Ctenosaura; species Ctenosaura bakeri. Next base: position 65,461 of record CAOLHI010002043.1, read on the forward strand.
TACTGGCTCAGAGGGATTTATCTTTTTCTCATAGGCACCAGCTATCCATTGTCAGGCAATGGAGTGCCAAGATGTTCAGCAGGCAAACAATACAGTTAGCAGTCCAATAAAGCTTGCCTGGTCAGGGTGAAGCAGAAGCAAAGTCCAGTGTCGGTCCAAAGGTCAGGAATCCAGCGGGTACCAAGGTCAGACAGTCCAAAGGTCAGAGAGGGTGGGCAGACTGCGAGCAGGGAATTTGTACCCCACAAAAAGACAACAGCTGACAAACACACAAATTGTTTCTAGTGGGGGGAGGAGCCAACTACGATGGCAGAGAGAGGCTAAATATTCGACTCCCGGAACAGATGATTATAAAATAATTTCAGAAGCCTTTTTCAAAACAAAGAAAGAATGTGAGTAATTAATTGAATAATGTGGGAAAGAATGTAAGATAAGATAGTGGATTGGTTTCGATTCTTCTCCAACTGGAGGGAAAATAAAAGACTCTGTTTAAACTGCAAATAACTGTTGAAACGGACTGAAAGCAAAACAGTTTTTTTTTCCCCCCTTTGTGGTCCTTGAGATATATGCCGCCTAAAAAGGTCTATAAACACCCTGTTTGGAAGCGACCTACAGCAACAGATAAAACATATAATCGTCTAGTTAGAGATTTTGAAAATATAAACTTAAACTCTAACGGAGACGAAAAAGTCATTAAAATGGCGGCGAAGAAAGCTGCGAACGGAGCTAATGAAGAGATAAAAACTTTTATACACAAGCTTATTACAGAGTCTAATCAAGCTCTTGTTACTACAATAACATCTAATATAAGGGCAGAAATGGGGCAATTGCAGGAAAAAATCTCACAGGAGTTAAAAGCATTGGACCTTAAAGTGGATGATATAAAAAAAACCCAAGGGAATCAGCAGACCAGATTAGCACAACATGATGGCAGGATTTCTTTGTTAGAGAGACAAATTATCCAGCTCCAAGACCAGAACAGAAGAAACAATGTGAGGATTCATGGATTCGCAGAGCAGCCACAACAAAGTCAAAAATCCTTGAAAGAGGAAGTTTTAAAATGGCTAAAAAGCATTGTTCCTGAGATTTTATGGGAAGATTATGACATAGAAAGAATTCATCGTGTGTCAGCTGCAAAAAGAGGAATAATTCCCAGAGATATTATAATGAGAATTGCGAATTTCAACAAGAAAGATGATTTGATGAGAGCTGTTAGAAAGAATCCAGGAATATTGAAGTATCGAGATAACACAGTGGAAATTTATAATGACTTATGCCGCGAAACAATAAATTGGAGAAGGGAAATGAAACCCTGCATCATAGTTCTACAGAGAGTTGGGATAAGATACAGTTGGGGATATCCCATCTTTCTGAAATTCCAATATGCTGGCAAATACCACAGAATAAATTCTCTTGAACAAGGATTGCAACTCCTGAGAGAACTGAAACTGATCCAGCAAGAGGAAAAGGAAGAGGAAGGTGCGGTTGGAGGAGCGGAAGAAGGAGCAGTGGGAGGAGCAACTGAAGAAGGAGCAGCGGGAGGAGCAACTGAGGAAGGAGTAGTGGGAGGAGTAACTGAAGAAGGAGCAGCGGGAGGAGCAACAGGAGGAGCAAAGAAGAAGACTTCGGGAGATAAACGAAAGGACAGAGGCTGAGGAGGACTGGAAGAAACAATATGATATAACAGAAGAAGAAGAAAGAGAACTTCATAGAGTAGGAGAAGGGTAGATGACTACTGAGTAAAATATATTCTTATAGATTATAAATGCATAGAGATAGATTTATATATATATAAAGCAAGAGGGTAGAGAGAGGGAAGGGAGGGGAAGAGAGGGAAAAAAAATATGGGAAAGAAAATAAATCGGGAGAGGGTATTGGTCTCTATGCCGGGAGTTGGCATACCTTCACCCCCCCCCCAGGACCATGGCTGGTCGTTTCCAAGGCAGAAGCGCTTTGGAGGAAGAGGGGGAGAAATGTTTGTGTGGGGAGGGGAGGGGAGGGCGGGAAGGGGGAGGGGAGTGGGAGGGGGGAAGGGAAGGGGAAGGGGAGCACCATCACATTAAAGAGCCAATGGGGAGTGGGATTAGAAAATTCAAAATATGAAAAATGGAGAATAGATTGAGAATATCAACATTGAATGTGAAAGGTTTGGGGTCAATAATAAAGAGAAAAAGGATAGAATCGATATTAAAAAAAGATAAGGCCGATATAATTTTTTTACAAGAAACACATGGAAAAAGAGATAAAAAAAATGAGCTTAGATTGAACTGGGTAGCCATTTATGAGGAAGCATTTGGTACATCCAAATCAAGAGGAGTTGCAATAATAATTTCCAAAAGATGCAATTTCATTGTAACAAGTGTGGAGTTAGATGAAAAAGGTAGATATGTAATTATACAAGGTGAAATAGATGGAGAAACATATGGCATAATGAATATTTACGCACCTAATGAAAAGCAAAAAGAGTTTTATGAAGAAATATTTAATAAGATCAAAAAAATGAAAGGAGACTATACAATAATCGCAGGTGATTTTAATATGGTGATGGATAGATGGAAAGATAAATCAGATCCATCAATTAGAGATAGATATAATAATATAACAATTTTGAATAAATTAGTGAGTAGAAATGAACTGATAGATGTTTGGAGGCTAATAAAGGGTGAAGAAAAGAAATATACGTATTATTCATCAGTTCATAAAAATTACTCAAGAATAGATTATATTTTTGTTTCAAAGAATATGATACCTAGATTAATAAATACAGAAATTGAAACAATAAAAGTGACAGATCATGCTCTGATGAACTTGGATATAACTATGAAAAGGAATTATAGAGAAGCAAAAAGGTGGAGACCGGATACTAAGTTATTTAATTATAAGGAGATAGTAAATAAAATAGAGAAGGAGTGGCAAGAAATTTGGGATATAAACAATAAGGAAGTAACACAAGATGTATTGTGGGATACAATGAAGGCAGTGGTAAGAGGATTATGCATTAAAGAATCAAGCAAATTAAAGAGACAATTAGGAGAAAAAAAATTAAAATTAGAAAAAGAAATAAAGGAACTAGAGAATGATTATATAATAGATAGAACTAAACAGAAATTAATAATATTACAAGCAAAAAGAGATGAATTAGAAAAGATAGAAATGGACGAAGTTCAGAAAAATCTAATATACTTGGAAAGGGAATACTTTGAATATAGTAATAAAAATTCTAAAATGCTGGCTAAATCAGTACAATCAAAAAAAACTAGAAATATGATTGGCGTAGTTAAAGATAAATTTGGTAAAGAAAAAAGGTTGATGAAAGAGAAATTAAAAATATTTGAGGAATTTTTTCGAGAATTGTATTCAGCAGAAGATAAATCTTTAGAGAACATAGAGGAGTATATTAATGAAAATTGGAAAGTAAGATTAACAGAACAAGATAAAGGATTGATGGAAGAAATGATATCAGAAGAGGAAATAGAAGAAGTAATAAATAATTTAAAAGGAGGAAAATCACCAGGATTGGATGGACTAGGTCCAGAATATTATAAAACATTTAAAAAAGGTTTAATTCCTAAACTAAAAGTGTTATATAATAGTATATTGAGGGGTGAAAAAATTCCATTATCATGGAAGCAGTCACTAATAATATTAATTTTAAAACCAAATAAGGATCCTATGGATCCAGGTTCTTATAGACCAATATCTTTAATAAATCAAGATGCAAAAATCTTGACAGCAATAATGGCGAAGAGGTTAAATAAATTTATTTATAAGTATATACATAAAGATCAATGTGGTTTTATTCAAGGAAGACAGATGGCAAATTTAATAGGGAAAACGATAAATAAAATAAATATAATGGACAGAGATAAACAAAAAGCTGGAATTTTAGCCCTAGATATATTTAAAGCCTTTGATTGTGTGGAATGGCCGGCATTAAAAACAATTTTAAATAAAATAGGATTAGGAGAGAGATTTAAAGGGTTAATAAATCAATTGTATTCACATAATACATCTGTAGTGATGGTAAATGATGGATTTACAGAACAGATACAAATAACAAGAGGAACGAGACAAGGATGTCCATTATCTCCAGTTTTATTTGCAATAGTTATAGAAATGTTAGCGAATGTGATACGAAATGATGAGAATTTTGAAGGAATTGGAGTTAAGGAAAAAAATAAAATAAGCTTATTTGCAGATGACACATTGTTGACAATTAAGGATCCAATTGAAAAGATAGATAGGATAGATAAATATTTAATAGAGTTTGGGGAGAAGACGGGATTAGAAATAAATTGGGCCAAATCAGAAATAATGTTATTTAATTATACTAAAGAAGAAGTACAAAAATTTATAAGTAGTAAAAGAGGATTACTTAAAATAAAAGAATCAATTAAATATTTAGGAATAGAGATTACAAAAAATTTACAAGAATTACAGGAAAAAAATTTCAAGAAATTAAGATTAGAAACAAAAAGGAAATTAGAGGACTACAAAAATATAAAGCTATCGTGGTTTGGTAGAATAGCAGTGGTAAAAATGAAAATTTTACCTAAAATTAACTTTTTGTTTAGAATGCTACCAATAAAAATATCAGAGGAAGAATTAAAGGAGTGGCAAAAGATATTAAATAATTTTTGTAATGGAAATAAAAAATCGAGGATTAACAAGAAATATTGGTATAAAAGTCAAAAAGAAGGTGGCCTGGGACTTCCAAATTTAAAATGGTATTATTATGCAAATCAATTGAGATATATCATAGAGGGGGTTTCAGGAAAGGGTGATTTAGATTGGTTAGAGATAGAAGATATGAATATTGAGACAAAATTAGAAAATATATTTTTCAGGAATTTTTCAAAGAAAGAAATGGAGAAGATAGAAAATCCTTTTATAAAAAATATAATAGAAATATGGAAAAAAAATAAAAGAAAATTAATACCGAATATATCAATATTAACTCCGATAGTGATGATGGAAAAATTTCCAATAAATTTAAGAGAAATAATAGAGAAAGAAATAAAAAAAACAAAAAATTTATAGATTAAAAGAATGGATGAAAATAATGATAAATAAAGATAGAATGAAAGAGAGATTGCAGGAAACTAAAATATCCTGGTTAAATTATATACAATTAGAGCAATGGACAAAGAGTATGAAAAGATATGTTAAGGATTTTAAAGAATATACTAAATTTGAACAAATTATTATTCAAAGAGAAAATATGCAAGAAAATGAAATACTAAAAGGTATTACAAGTGAAATATATAAAATATTAGCAAAAGAACAAGAAGAGGATTTTCTTAGAAAAATGTGGGAGGAAGAGATAGTACAAAATATAGATATACAAGAATGGAGAAAAATTTGGAAACAACGTCATTTAAAAAAATTATCAATAAGAATAAAAAAGAATTATTATAAATTAGTGTGGAAATGGTACTTGACTCCAGTGAAATTAAATCAAATAGATGAGAAATATTCAAGATTATGTTGGAGAGGATGTCAAGAAATTGGTACATATATGCATATGTGGTGAAATTGCAATAAGATAATGGAGTTTTGGCAAAAGGTTTTTAAAGAGATAAAAGAGATTATAGGAGCAGATATACCAGTATGTCCAAATATTGCATTGTTATCTATATATGATAAGGTTGAGTGTACTCAAGTAAAGAAAGAATTAATAACAAATTTGTTAACTGCAGCGAGATTAATAATAGCAAAAAAATGGAAAGCAAATGAAAAATTTCAAATAGAGGAATGGTATAACGAAGTGTGGAAAATCGCAATTAATGATAAACTAACATGTAGAATTAGGTTTATGAAAGGTTTGGTTAAAGGGAATGATTTTGAAGAAATTTGGAAAATATTTTTGGATAAAGTTCTGAAAAGAGATAGTAATACTACCCTGTCAAAAGAAGAATGGCAATTTTGGAAAGTGGATTAAATAAAAAGTTGGCTCTGGGGGGTGGGTATTTTTTAGTTTTAGTTTTGTTTTTCTTTTATGTTGTATATTTTGTAATTCTTAGTAGGTGTGTGTGTTAAACTTGTGATTTATAGATTTAAAAGGATAAGTGATGTCAATGTTTTTTTAAAAAAAAAGTTAAAAGAATTAACAATAGAAATAGATTAAAGGGGATGTGAAAAATATTGAATTAAATGTGAAATTATAATAGTTGAACAGATTTATAAATTTAAGGGTAAAGGTGCAAAATAACAATGAAAGTTAGTATTGCTTAAGAGAAGAGAAAAAAAGAAAAAGAAAAAAAATTATTTTTTTTTAATTCACTATTATGTATATCACATGGTGTTTAATTTTTTTTTCTTGTTTTGTATTTGTGATTTAGTTATATAATTAATAAAAATTTAAAAATTAAAAAAAAAACAAATTGTTTCTAGTGTGGGGCCACTGCCCTCTACCTTCCTTAAGTAGGCTGGAGCCACCTGGCTCTCAGCCAGATTAGCTCCTGGTGTGCTTGCATCTGCTTGTCCTACTTCTTTTTTAATTTTTTTAATTTTTTATTAATTATATAACTAAATAAGAATATATTTTACTCAGTAGTCATCTACCCTTCTCCTACTCTATGAAGTGCTCTTTCTTCTTCTTCTGTTATATCATATTGTTTCTTCCAGTCCTCCTCAGCCTCTGTCCTTTCGTTTATCTCCCGAAGTCTTCTTCTTTGCTCCTCCTGTTGCTCCTCCCGCTGCTCCTTCTTCAGTTACTCCTCCCACTACTCCTTCCTCAGTTGCTCCTCCCGCTGCTCCTTCTTCAGTTGCTCCTCCCACTGCTCCTTCTTCCGCTCCTCCAACCGCACCTTCCTCTTCCTTTTCCTCTTGCTGGATCAGTTTCAGTTCTCTCAGGAGTTGCAATCCTTGTTCAAGAGAATTTATTCTGTGGTATTTGCCAGCATATTGGAATTTCAGAAAGATGGGATATCCCCAACTGTATCTTATCCCAACTCTCTGTAGAACTATGATGCAGGGTTTCATTTCCCTTCTCCAATTTATTGTTTCGCGGCATAAGTCATTATAAATTTCCACTGTGTTATCTCGATACTTCAATATTCCTGGATTCTTTCTAACAGCTCTCATCAAATCATCTTTCTTGTTGAAATTCGCAATTCTCATTATAATATCTCTAGGAATTATTCCTCTTCTTGCAGCTGACACACGATGAATTCTCTCTATGTCATAATCTTCCCATAAAATCTCAGGAACAATGCTTTTTAGCCATTTTAAAACTTCCTCTTTCAAGGATTTTTGACTTTGTTGTGGCTGCTCTGCGAATCCACGAATCCTCACATTGTTTCTTCTGTTCTGGTCTTGGAGCTGGATAATTTGTCTCTCTAACAAAGAAATCCTGCCATCATGTTTCACCTTAGGGTCGCCATAAGTCAGAAATGACTTGAAGGAACACAACAACAATTATAAAGATAGCAATAATATATCCCATCCACCCCCCAAAATTTTCAGTACATACAAAAGCTGAACAATATGGAAATTTAAAACCTGCCTGATGCTAATGGAGTAGAATACTGAGCCCCAAAACCACACCACTATGTTCTCTAAATGCATCCAAAGGTTTGGCTTCAAAGAGTTACATTATTCTTATTAGAATTACAAAAATTATTCAAATATTACTAGCCCACCTTATATCAAAAGATCTCAGAGCAACTTATAAGTAAAGTCAACACTAACCGGTTAAAGCAGTTTAAAGCAATAAAACAATAATTTAATAAAACTAAAAACATATTATCATAGTTAACAAATTGAAACAGATCTAAAAGATTAAAATAATGGGTAATGAATATGCCTTTTCATTATACAGTGAAAATCATATACACTGCAAATAGGCACCATGGTAAGTGATTAGCCCTTGGTTGCTTTTTCAGGTTTCATTTTAAGCAAATTGTGATTACTAGGCCGAATATAAATCTTCAAAAAATAAAACACTGAAGATACAAAGTTGTCCAATATGCCTATGAGCTAACTAAACACACCATTATCCAGAAATGTGGTGGTGGGAATGATTTTAAAGCAGCAGGAGAAAATACAGATCTTCATTCAAATGGATAAATGCTAACTTATGTAAAGTAAATGTCCAATGCATTGATCTTCTCAAGAATTTTTTAAGAAGTATATAGATCTTTTCTTTAACTCAAAATGAAATTCTGAAGGATGAATTCCCAGGAGTGCATGTGATCTGGAGCTGAGGATGAGAATTAAATTTTCTGCTTTATGTCTTTTCAGAGCTCTGGTGGTTTGGCCATCATACAATTTACCAAAAACTACATTTGATTTTATTAACTACATAAGGCTGCTGTAGGTGTTTGACTGACTGAGTCTCTACTTGTTTTGGTTAATAGCATTGCAAAGGAGCTGCATCTTGGTGACTTCCATTATTTGTAATGTATGTAAGTATGGGTCAGCATACTGTAGTGGTTGAATGTTAGATTAGGACTCCTGGAGACTTGGATTTGAACCCTTGCTGGACTATGAAAACCCGGACTGATGTCCTCGGACAAGTCACCCTTTCTCAATCTAAGAGAAAGGTAATGATTCCGGAGAAATCTTGGCAAGAAAACTCCACAATGGGGTTGCCATACGTCAGCAACTTGAAGGCACATAACAAAAAGAACAAGAGAGTCAGTGTGGAGCAGTTGTTTGAGTGTTGAACTAGGATGCTGGGAGACCAGCCATGGAAAACTCACTAGGTGTCCTTGGGCAAGTCACACTTTCCAATCTCAGAGGGAGGAAAAACTCCCCCTCCCCCCAGCAAATATAGCCAAGAAAAACCCATGATAGGTTTGCCTTTGGGTCATCGTATGTTGGAAATGACATGAAGGCACACAACAAACAATAACATAAGGATGACATCAACGAAGAGTACAATTATACAGAGAGCTGAAGACAGCATATATGCAAAATTGTAACTGGTCAAGGATATTCTGGGGTTTTGCCTCACATATTATACAAGAAATCCCATTCTGTATGTCTGGTTTCCCGTAAAAATGTGCTGGAATAATAATAACAAAAGTCAAGAGTATACATATGTCTATATTTCTGTCCAGACTCTCAGCTGTCATTTTTGCCAATTCTGCTGAATCCTTTTGGCAAGAAAAATAAGCTTGTGAACAAAAAGTCTCTGATTCATATCTCTTACAATACACCTACCATGTTTTAAATATTTTAAAATGATGAAGAAAAAAATGCCCTATATGTTGGTGATCTCTGTCATATCCTAGGCAGAATACCTCAGAGGTTCACAGGTATATGTCATGGCCTGGATAACTCTCAATCGCAAACTCCACTCTGAGGTAGGCAGTACTGTTTATTTGTATCACAGCATCACAGCACACTTCTTTCGAAGTTGCTGAGACTAAAGCATACATGGCGTTCACAGGCTTTATACTCACACATAGAAATTCTAGGCACACAAAGCTGTGATTGAAGAGGATCATAAATTTAACATCACTCTACATCTTTAGACATTTCCCAGACCTGCATTTGTATACCCTCTTTTCATTCTTGGGGCAAGAACACATTTCCTCCCCCTTAGCTTCGACACTGCAAGTTCCCAGAACACATTATAACACCTTCATTTTCGCCTGCTCTGATCTCCTCCTCCTCACCAGATACATAGTAGCGCTAGGCTATAAATATTTGATACATTGTAGTACACAAGCAAATTCCAAATAGATATATTGTTGCAATTATCAATAAACACTCAATGCTTTGTAGCAACTCTAGGTAAACTTTATAAAGGTTGTAACATTGCCTCAACACTGACTACTGTTCTCTATTTAAATATGCATCCAAGCAGATTCCCATATGACAGGGGCTATGCATCCTGACAGTGTAACGTTTTGCCCTCAAATAAGAATTCTGTCCCCTTCCCATGAAAGTCTCCTTTAGTCCCCAAATTTTTAGCATTGCAGTAACTTACAGTTGAGCATCTAGAGGTTAGGCATCCAAAGAAATAGGAGAGGCAAAGTTACCTAGGGAATGTGAACACAACAAATATAAAAGTTCTAGGTGTGGTTGATTTTCAACGTCCCACTCTGTGCAATGCTGGAAATTTGCGGACTGGAGGAAAACTTCATTGGGGGGCAGAATTCTTATTTGGGTTAGGTGATACCCTTATTTGCCACCCCCCAGCTATGCTTCTGGGATACCTATATGTAGTTTACAGATGAGCTTCTTTGATATTATATTAGCAAAGTATACTAATACGTCCAAATCATATACTGGCATTCTTGGCATAGAACTTGGAAAAAATTATTATTTTGGAATACAACTGTCTGAATCGCCAGCCAGCATAGCCATTGTGATATAGGGAATTGTAGGCCAAAGAAGTACCTTTCCAAATAATTGCCCTGAGACCAACCCATGTAAAACATCATTATCTTTCTCCATATAATAAAAAGCATCAACATAACTCCACCAGATTGGAACTGATAGCAAAAATGGGTTGTCTATGCAAAATATGCAGTGAGTCTCACAAACTTCCATATAGAAGTTGGCAATTGCAGGTGCTTTTGTAGGCCTCATAATAACTCCTTTACTCTGCCAATAAAATTTATTGAAAGAGAAACAATTACATAATGCAATCTCTGCCAAGGAAGAAATGTGTTTAGACAGATGCCTATAGTCTTGCCTATCTATAACATGTGCAGCCATCTCATGAGTTTCCTTCTGTGAAATTTTTATGCCTTGTATATGATCAGTTTGTCTCTAGCCACCTATAAAATCTTAAAGAATCCAATATGTACTTGAAGTATATAAGGCTTTAACAATATTCTATATACTGAGACAAACTCTAAAACAGATTTTTTATCCAAGACAATGAGACAACTTAAAAGCAGGAAATTATCCCTTTATTAATTTTAGGTAACATGTAAAAAAACCACATGTTTTTATCTGTTATATAAAATACATTAGTTATGTCTATTAATTTTTTTTAAAGCCATGTGGAAGAGGACAGATAACCCAAACTAAAACCTTTTCCCAAAATGTTCTGATGATATCACCAAAGTAGGATCCGGTCCATAAGGAATATATAGGAAGTGGGAAATTGCCATAAAACCTCTTCTTCAGTCAGTTCTGTATAAAGATAATTCTACATGTATTGGTTTAATAATGATCTTTAAATTTATCTCTGTTTAAATTAAATTTAGGATACAGAGCATTAGTCTACAGAGTGGAAGTCTACCATTTATTGACATGGTACAGGATCTTTTGGTCAAAACTCTTGTTTGACCAGATCTGGAAGACCTGGAGGAGAATAAAAAAAAGTACAAGTGTTATCTAGATACTGAATCTTTGAAATAATTCTATTAACGAGCACTCCTAAAAAAAAAAAAAAGCCTAAATAGATCTAACCAAGTTTGTATTTGATTATACTATAGCATCAGAAGGGAGTCAGCTTGGTGTAGTGGTTTGAGCATGGATTGTGACCCATGAGACCAGAGTTCAATTCCGCACTCAGCCATGGAAACCCACTGGGTGACCTTGGACACATCACACTCTCAGCCCCCAAAAACCCATGATAGGTTCACCCTAGGGCCGGTATAAGTCAGAAATGACTTGAAGGCACACAACAACAATGTAGCATCAAAACATAGAACATTCTTATGTAACGAAGTTCTATTTGATAAAGTAGGTTTTAGTGTCTATATAGAATCATAGAGTTGGAAGAGATCACAATGGCCATTGAGACCAACCCCCTGCTAGGCAGGAACACACATTCCCAGCAAAACGCCATCCAGCCTCTGTTTAAAAACCTCTAAAGAAAGTGACTCCGCCCCACAGCATGGCAACATATTCCACTGTTGAACAGCTCTGACCATCAGGAAGTTCCTCCTGATGTTTAGGTAGAATCTCTTTTCTAGTAGTTTGAATCCATTGCTCCATGTCCCAGTTTCTGGAGCAGCAGAAAACAAGCTTGCTCCATCTTCAACCAGACATCCCTTCAAATATTTAAACATGGCTATCATGTCACCTTTTAACCATCTTTTCATCAGGCAAAACATACCTAGCTCCTGAAGCCACTCCTCATAGGGCATGGTTTCCAGACTCTTTATATAGTATCTATATAAACATTTTACAACTTTGCCGAAATACTTGTTATCTGATTTCACTGGTCTGTTAAACATTTATTTCACCTTTATTATACTGCATAACAATTTCCATCGTATTATATAAAATGTTCATTGTCCTTTGTAGTGTATCGCAAAGTGTAATTCAAAATGCAATGACACAATACAAATCATTTCTTAGTATGCTTAAATGGTCATCCCCTTCCTACCCTGCTCCTCTTCAAAGCCCAAACTATCTCTCCCACAAAGCCAAACCAATAGATGTTTGTCACATTTGTTGGCTGTTCCATGATTTATTGTAAGTATCCATAAGTGAAAAGTGAATCTGCACATAAGATATTTGTTGTATAGAAATTACTGAAGATACAATCTAGCCCAGTTATCCACACAAAATTTCAACTGAGATCAAGAAACCATTATCAACATTTAACTTTGGTTAGCATGAGTAATAACACAATTTTGCATGTGTTTGCTCGGACACACATATTCTGTTGTGTTCAAGGGGTCCTACTAACAGAAAAATGAGTTACATTTGAAGTAAGGGCAATCTTATCCTTACTTACTGTACAAAGTTTGTAAACATGTTATCACAGAGGCTGTGTGTCTCCACGGGCAGGCATACATCAAACTTTGCATGCTCTTTCAGTCAAGTACAGTATCAAGTACATAGAGAGAATAGCTTTTATTTTAAATTGAAAGAGGCATCCAGTAAGTAGCTTAGTGAGCAGCCTTCATTAAACGGCTGCACCCTGAACACTTGCAAAAATGGAGGGACTGCTGTATATTCAATATGATGAATCAAAAGTTTGTTTGAGCCATGTATGTTAAGTCTGGAACTCAAATGCATGCCTTTTTTTTGAAATGATAACTAAATATAATCCATTTGATCGGTCAATAAACAGCCACTTCTTTGTGGTTCATATTTTTAACATTTATTTAAAAAAGCAAAATGTATGTTCATTTCAAATGAAACAGTTAAAAATGTTAAAGCATACAAACACAAACTGTGTCCTAGCAGCATCCAATTGTTAAACTGTTCTAGAATTCTGCAGTGCCACTTTGGCAAGCTAAAACTCACTGTAGCTTGCGATTTTCTGTCCTCACCATAGTGCAGATAAAACAAAAGCTTTATAAAATTAACAGGTTAAATAAGCTTAAATAAAGGTGTTAAATACATGTCATTCACTCACTCAAAGCTTCTGTACAAAGATAAACAAATCTGGCATTATACAAATGATTGGCTGGCTTGCATCACGTATGGTTTGAATTATAGTCTCTCTATAACCTTCTTAGCTGAACACAAACTATACAAAAGTCATTGACACAGGAGTGAACTGATAGGTGAGCCATGTACAAGGCATGTATATCTTTAGGGGGGAAACAGAACACTTGTTGAAATTCAGGCACCATTTTTCCACTTATAAATAATTTCTAATATATCTGCATCCAAACTAGTGTTGTTTAACTCATCAGCACTAATTTTTATAAACACAGTTTTGTGACTATTCAATTCTACCTCCATTCTTATTGCTATGACAGTGTGACTGTGGAAATATCTACTGTACATACAAAAAATAGAGCACCTTTAAACATGAAAGTATATGTCTAGTTATTTATTTTTATCTTACAATGCTGAAACCCAATCTACCATGAGCTGCTTTAGCATCTTCACTGGAGCACCTGAAGTATAGAAGGTAAAACTGAATTTACTCTTCTCCAGGCCAGCCCAAGTCAGAAGTATACTCTAAAATGTCCAAAATGACACCAGAAATTGTACATTCATTTTCACAAAAACAAATGCCTGCCATTCATTCTCTGTTTAATTCAGATGAATATGAAGATAACTCCTAACAGTCCATAGCCTTATTCAAAGGAGCAGGTCTGGGCAGAGATTAAAGGAGAAAATGTAAAATGGATTGTGAACACAGTGAAATTATATTAGGCTAATTCAAAATTATTGGAGTTTCATGGTTCCAACAGTGCTTTTCCAGGCATTCATATATTAGGACTTCTTGTCTATTGTATTAAAAAACCATTCTGTAAATTTTCTTAGCTGAGCAGCTGCTGTTTGTGATTCCTCCTGAAGTCTCATGTTATCTTGTCTCAAATGCTGGACTTCTGCTTGGAGAACAGCTTTGTCTTGTTTTTCCTAGACCATAAAAAAAGGAGTTAAATGATGCTTACAACTCTTATTTTAGGTTTTCATGTTTCTGTGTGAGCTAAAAGACCTCTGTTGACTTAGACTTCCTGTTCACAATGATAGCACTAGAACTCTACACTGAATCTCCAAATTTGCTTCATCTGCTGTTTTAGCCTGCTAATGAAACAAGATAAATGAACCTGTATAACCAAGATTCTGTAGCACAGTTATAAGGCTAAAATGCACTGCAGCAAACTTTACCACAGGAAGAGAGATCTCATCACAAAAAGATATAAACTACCTATTTTTAGAGCTATGCATCATATGAAGGTGGGAGAAGAGTGCCTTAAAAGTGCTTGCAATCAAAACAAAATGCAACAAGGTCACTAGCATAGTCATTTACCAATTGAGTAATAAATAGCACTACACAAAATGATCAGATTAACAATTGTCTGTGTGTGGAAGGGGGAATTAGTATATTAGATCTGAGAACGGCTTCTCAATACAGTGAAGAGGCACAGGGTTTAATTTCAGCAACAAGAAGCCCAGGGTCTTGTGCAATGTCAAATATCTTGCAGCAGACACAGTCTAGAGACACTGCTTCTGCTACTGCAGCACACACTAAAGTTGCTCTTTAGGGCCGAGAAATCCTCTACAGCAGATTTTCAGCACTGTGAAGAGGTGTAGAGGGAGAGGAAGGGGAAGGGGAAGGGATGAATGCCCTAGTGTCACCACTAATCCATACTGGATTTAGCTCCCCTGTTACACAAGGGAAAAAACACATGTAATCATTGCTAAATGGCCAAGCCAGAACTGCAATAAATCGCATTATGTGTAAACCAACTTTTGCACTGATTAAGTCATTCTATAATGTACAACACAAGAGAGACAATAGACTGGACTGACTAATTACAATATAATGAGATATGAAGGTATGGAAGCCTTAATATTCCAAAAGAAGGAAAGGTAGTACTATAACTACACTATCTAATTTGGCAATGTATTCTCAGAAATGGGTCTTTTTGATACTAACCTTTCATTAAGTTTAACAAGAGACTGGCAAAGACTTCAACAGTACAAGTAGAGTTAAGCAAGATAGCACTTTTGACATTTTTTCTCAGAAAATCTTCTTAAGCTCCAAGTAGAGGAAAGAGAATTTCAGATGGTTAAAATGCCAGAGAAAGCAAATAAAAATGGTTCTGAGTGGGCACTGCAACTACAGGGCTGGTGCCAGTCACATTTCCATGCTGTGGGTATTCTATAGTTGACCACCATAACCAGGAAGCACCCCTTCTTTACTGACACACAGTGCACTCAAAGCGGAGAAAGGAGGACTACTGGTTGCGATGTCAGTGCACCTGACAGCTTGATCAAGTTGTCTCAGGCTGCTGCTGAACCCGAGGTTCAGAAATCCTGTGATTTTTGGGGGAGAAAGTCACCCCTGGTGTAGAGGTGACTTGGAGCAGGTCATGGAGTCAACATTCAACCCAGTGAAGGCAAAGAAGAGGGGAAAAGAGATAGGAGCCATCGCAGATGGATTAGAGTTGATGGAATGTGGAAACGACATCAGGTTCAAGCATGGACAAGATCTTATAAAGCACCAGTTGCAATGTTTTTAAAGACTGTAAATAAGAATCGTGAGTACTCAAAGCCAAACCTGAAGTAAAGATCCTTGTTCTTTTTAGATTGTCTTTGATTGAAATATTGAAAAGAAATAGAGCGCAGACACTCTGGAGGAAATTGTACTCCAGGTAGCAGTGGTAAAACAGGGAGATCGGAACAGAATTAAATACATAAAAACTGTTATAGACTATAATTGACATAAATAGTAAAATTACTTTAAGGCTTATCAATTTGGAATGACATTTTGAGGACTATATTGATGTATTGAGAACAGCGGGACTATAAGGGGATCGAGACAGAAGGAATGGATAATGGTGCCAAGCATGGTGATCCATAGGAATTGGGGGGGAAAGGGAAAAAAGAAAGAGACTGACTATGTAAGAGAAGGAGTTGTGGAGGGCAATGGTTTATGCTATAAACAGAGAATTAAATCCACAGGGGACAGATTGGATTAACAATTCAGAGGGAAGGGAACAGATAATTTATTTGGACAATGTACTTGGACTGTGATTAGAAAATGAAGGAGACAGACACCATTTCTTCGACCACGTGGAAATTTGCAGGAACCTCCACTTCCACTAAAGACAATGAAATAATAGTGATCTGAAATGTCAGAGCAAGGGAAAGAACGAAAGCAAGGAAGGAAAAGTAAGTGAAAGAAGGCTTGAGAGGACTGAGATGAGGAAGGACTGATAAAAAGATAGGAAGCTTGAGGTAAAGCAGAAAGAAGAAAATGGCAGTGGTGAGGAAGACGGGGACAGAAGGTGGAGAGAGGACAGCGATAGAAAGGAAAGGTGGATCTGCACGACGGGACTTGAAGAGAAGAAGCTAAAATCAGGGGAAAGTTTATTTAAAATATAACTAATTTGAATGAATTTTATTGATGATTTGAAATGAAATTGTATTAGACATAAGAAGAAAATATTTGGTCAATATGAATTGATAAGGAATTTTCAATGAATTAAGTTAATTGATACATTTTTGATAAACTTAAAATTCAAAATTTAATAATATTATTATATTAATATCATTTGGTAAATGTATATGTACTTTAAAATCATAGAACTGATCTGGAAATTATATATATTTTGAGCTTTCTGATTACCACTAGAATAATTAATTAATATAAGAACCTGATTGGTTGCATATCTCAACTGTTATTATTGACTCTCATCAGTAGAAGAATCAATTCCTTTTTATCTCTAATTCTCCTTACTTAAGTTACATTATTTGTAGGGGAAAAATAATTTTGTACATTTGAAGTATTCATTTGTTTAACAATTGCTTTAATTCAGAAATTATATAGCAATTTCAAGTAATCTTAAGTAATTTGGTGATAGATAAGTGATTGATAATGCAAATATTGTAAAAAGAATATATTACTCTATAGATCATTATTAGAAGATATATAATATTTACTTGTATATTCATTTAGGAACATTAGATAAGTAGACTCTATATATTATATTTTGTTATATGAATATTTATTAACATTGGATAAAAGATAATATTTATCATACACTGTAATATCATAAAAGACTATGGCATCAGGCCAGAAAAAATCAATACAATTACAATTACAAACACAGACACAAACCAGAAGACCCTCATTAGATTCAAAAACTATGGACTCTTTAAAATGGTTTGAGGAAATGCAAAAACTTAGAGATGACCTAAATGAAGAACTTGAAGCAGCTAGAACAGAAATCAAAACTACACACATATAACTGAAACAAGACTTCAAAAGAGAAATTGAAAATTTAAACCAAAATTTTAAGAAACTCTCAGAAGACACTGTATCTTTAGATAAAAGGATGGATGACGTGCAAGAGAAAACTAAACAGATGGAAACGAAGACAGAATGTATGATGAAAGAACAACAGAAAGATAAAGAGACAGTGTGGAAGATGGAGATGGAGACAGAGACTTAAAAGCTTAAAATTAAGAGGATCACCAGAACAATCTAAAGAGAATTTATATGAAAGAGTAACGGAAATACCTGCTACTTTTATAGGCCAAAGAGTAGGAAAATTCAAACTCAAAATTGATAAAGTGTTTTGTGTCAATTCTCCTATCGCCAAGAAAAAGGTCTACCTTGGGACATCATAACATATTTCACAAAGGAAAAGATAAAAGACCAAATTCTGACCCAAAGCTACAAAGAAAAGTTGATAGTAGATGATGTGGAGATTAGAATTTTTAAAGACGTACCACCACAGGTCTTGCGACAAAGACGAGAATATACTTTCCTAACAAGAAATCTTGAAAAAAGTAATGTTGGATACAAGTGGGAGTTTCCCGACGGGCTATCTTTTTATTTCAATGACAAATATTACAAGATAACATCAATTCATGAAGCTACAGAATTTATGAAAAAGCAGTCATAGGACAGCTTTTTCGAAGATTGGTGGTTGGTGTGGAAGAGGTTTAGTAGCCCTCCCACATATGCATTGCTTTTGTTTTAAAACAGAAAGAAAGATTTCAATTCTATCCCTTCATACAAGATTGGATGACATCTAAATGTCATCAATGGCATCTATCGCTGTCACATATATTTTGAGCTTTATAACTAAGGCCATATTTCTTGCGGGGTAAAGCTTTCTAAGAAGGCACAATAAACTCTCAGAACGCTTTTGCATAAGCAGCCGTGTACTACTTCAGTAGAGATTAGGTAACTGTCCCTAAAAAGAATTTTTGTAAGGAGATGTTATGTAAGAAGGAAAAATGGAAAGAGTTACATAAAATATTAGACCTGCAGACTTTGAACATAGTCTGACTAGTCATTTGTGCCATATACACAGACTTATCAGACTTTCAGACTTGACTCATGTTGAAATGTTGTTTCTTTCTTAACAATGTTACTATAATAGAATTATTCATGAATTATCTAGGAAAGAAAGGGCATTCTGTAAAGATTATTCATACTAACGGTTTAAATTTATGAATTTTCCTGTATATCATTGGAGTATAATTATCGATCTGGTGTGGAGTAATGGTTTCAGTTTTGCACCACAGCTCTGGAGATCAGGGTTTACAATCCTCCTTGGTCATGAAAACCCACTGGGTGACCTTGGACAAGTCACACTCTCACAACCTCAGAGAAAGGCACAGTCTCTCTGAACAAATCTTGCCAAGAAATCACTGTAATAAGTTCATCTTAGGAACACCATAATTCTGAAATGACTTGAAGGCACACAACAACATAGAATTTTGAAATCCAGATTTAATTAATTCATACTGTTTGACTCAAGCAAATCAAGTCAAAACATTTTATGGTGTTGCCTACTTCCCAGAGCTTGGAAAGTTATTGAAGACTGGGTGCTATGACTCCCAGAATCCCCTAGCTAGCATGCCCATTATTCAATATGTCCGCTAGGATTCTGGAAGTTCCAAAGAGTGACTATTTCTAGCTGTAGTACTTAATGAACCTTAAATTGTTATCCTTGGGCTACTATAACTGCTCTGATTCTCAGTGGATTTCCATCTTCTTGCACTGTTATTTGAAATTCTTTTTTTTCCCCTGGAGGTATACATAAACAACCACAGGGCTACTATTCAACTTCTTACATTTTAAAAAGGCTAAGTATACTGCCCAGGCGTATAATCTGATACAGAGGTACAGTGCCGGCATAGGCTTTTTGATTCCTTCCAGTTGGCTTTTTCTTATATGAATCATGCTGCCTTCTCCCCAATCTGCTATTTGACCCAAATGACAAACATATCAGTTCTACAAGGGTGTAGCTTGCAAGTAGTATGTGAGTTGTTGTGCTAGTCTCAAACAGAAATCATGATTGTATTGGTGCTGTAACAACTAGGCGTTAAGAGAGATATTCTACCTTCCGAAGGTCAGTTTGCAGTTGTCGGAGGATCACTTCCAACTGATTTACTTTTCCAGTTAAGGTAGTAGGGCTATCATCCCTGTAAAATTAAGTAGTGTTTTGCAGTTATTTCAGGAATAAAATAAGCATATGACACAATGGCTTTAAAAAAAGTACAAATAGTTATTCAGATACAAGTCTAGTCACACAACAGCTGAAACATAGCAAGGTCTTACAGGTAAAGATTAAATGCCAACAAATTCATGGTGAAAGTGAATGCTCCTGTTAAGCAGTGCAACGAATACTAAGTGCCTGTCACAAGGGACACTAACAGTAATACAAAGTAAGCTGCAATACCAATATAAGCAATTCAATGTGTTGGACAGAGCCAGTAAGCAGGTAAACCAGTGTTTAAAATAGTGCAGAAAATAATTATCTTCCTGATTTTATTTCTCCTGGAAAGAAAAAGAAATTTAGGTAAGTTTGTTCTCACTGAATTACTATTAAAATTTCTTAGAATCTTGCCAGGAGGGTGACAGGATTTAGGATAAGGAACTAATTTCAGTTTTTCTTTTATTTTTGAAACCAAAAATCTAAAAAGAAATTTCAAAGTGGATATACTCTTACATTAAAGCCTCTCTACCTGTTATAACTCTTCTCCAATCAGGGATTGGGTAGTTGTTTCAAATAGCTCTAATACTTCGGCACTGTAATAAGCAATTTTTTGTTGTATGTCTCTGAGTCATTTCTTACATGTGGTAACCCTAAGAGAGACCTATCATGAAGTTTTCTTGGCAAGATTTGTTCAGAGAGGGTTTGCCTTTGCTCTCCTTGGAGGCTGAGATAGTGTGACTTGGCCAAGGTCATCCAGTGGGTCTCCATGACTGAACAAGGTTCAAACCCTGGTCTCCAGAATCAACACTCATATTACTGCACTATGCTGGCTCAGGATGTGAGACCAGGATATTATCAATGCTAACTCTTACATAAGAAATAAATATTTGGTATAGATATAAAGACAGAATAAGTCCAGGTTTGTGTCCATTAAGAGTGATTTATTCTAATAAAGAACATGAGAAGAAAATATTGTCAGGCAATACACAAAATGGGACGTATGCGGAATAGACAGATTCAGAAAAGTGTTAAAGATCAGAATAATAAAGATGTGTAATGATTTAACCATTGGACTGGAAACGAGGGTTTGATTCTCCTACTCAGCCCTTGAAACCCACTGGATGACCCTGGGCACATCACACACTCTTAGCCCCCTAAAACCCTGTTAGGTTTGCCTTAGGGTCGCCTTAAGTTGCAAGCAACTTGAGGGCACACAACAATTGAGAAATTTGAAGCTGGACTAGGTTCAGCTCTAGAGATCCACATTTGGCCACTGAGACCCCACTGGGTGAGCTTAGGTAAGTCATGTTCTCTCTCAGCTTCAGAGGAAAGCAATGGCAAACCTCCTCTGAACAAGTATTTCCAAGAAAACCCCTTAGGGTCACCATAAGTCAGAAATAACTTCAAGGCACACAGCAATCTTTCAATAACAACACACTATAAATTTATCTATAAACTATCAATAAACACACTACAAATCTATCAACTAAACAGTTGAGGAAATATAAGCTCCTTTGAGAATGTATAATGTATAAGGAACATATAATAGTTGAAGAGATAATCATATCAAACTAAGATGGAGTAAAATACACAGTTTGATTAAACCTAGAAATATGTATCAGACAAAAAAGGGAACTGGATTTTGACAGAAAACAGGGAACTGGATTCAAGTTTCACCAGACATGTAGAGCTGGATATGGAAACAGGTTCTATAGCAATCACTATCAAATCTTTAAATAAGATTTTAATAAACACTAAGTGTTTCATAAAACACCTGGCATATATAATAAAACACCTTGTCTGGACACATGATTCCTTGGAACCTTCAAATCACTCAGGAATTTTATTTTTATATTTTTTACTAAGTCTAGGATTTTTAAATGTTTATTTAAATGGAATACAAAAGTACAATTCAGGGTACAGATCTTAACATTTAAAGGACTATAATAAGGCCTGGGATCTGAGTATCCAACTCGGGACTACTTACCCATGTATTAAATATACTAAATACCTATATACCAAATTCATTCCCCAAAGCAGTCTTTGGATTTCCCCTAACTTCAAGGGTTAGGGCAGTCACGACCAAAGGAAGGGAAAGTCATTGGACCCTACCTCCCTAGGTAACTACTGGTCACTATCTAATCTCACTTTTATAAGTCAGGTCCTATAGCAAGTGGTGGCAACTCAACTCTAGGCTTTCTTGGAAGAAATTGATTATTTGGATCCATTCCAATTTGGATTCAGGCCTGATTATGGGACATAAACAGCCTTGATTGCCTACCAGATGAGCTACACCAGGAGTTGAACAGATGGATTTCATCTCTCTTGGTTCTCTTGGATCTTTCAGGGGCATTTGATATCACTGACAATGGAATCCTTCTGGGTTGTTTGGCTGATATGGGACTTGGGGGATTGCTTTACAGTGGTTCTGGTCCTTTTTGGAGGAACATTCCTGGAGGGTGGTGCTGGAAGACTGTTGTTCAGCCTTTTGACAATGAGCCTGTTGGGTTCCACAGGGTCAATACTGTCACCTGTCCTTTTTAACATCTACATGAAGCTGCTGGGAGAGGTCATTTGAAGCTAATAATACCCAGAACTATCTCTCTTTTACAATTATGCCAAGAAAACTGTGGCAGCATTGAATCATTGTCAGGTTTCTGCAAGGGTCAGCTGCACCTTTGCCCAGCTTTAACTGGTGTGCCAGCTCCACTTTTTTCCTTTGGGGAAGGCAGATCTTCATTGTTCATGGTTCAGCGACCTCCCAATTAGACTTCTGTAATGCATTCTACATGAGGCTGCTCTTGAAAAGTATTTGGAAGCTGTGGCTAGTGCAAAATGCAGCAGCCAGACTGGTGTCAAGTGTGCATTTTAGAAACCATCTACCAGTCTTGCAAGAACGGCACTGGCTACCATTTACTTCTGAGCTCAATTCAAGGTGCTGGTGTTGACTTACAAAGCCCTAAATGACTTGGGCCAGGACACCTGAAAGACTGACTCCTCCCATAGAAGTCTGCCAGAAATTTGAGATCTTCAGACCAGGCCCTCAACACCTTGCAAAGTTACGTTGGGTGGGTACATGTAACAAGGATTTCTCTGTAGAAGTGTCTTGATGTGAAACCCCCTAGCAAACGAAGTTAGCTTGGTCCCATCTCTTTTAAGCTTCCAGTGCGCAGCCAAAACAGTGCTGTTCTGCATGGTATTCAGTGTTTGAAATTGCTGTTTTAACTGTTTTAAAACTGGATTCTAGCATTGTTTTTAGACTGCTTTTAGGAGTTTTTAAAAAGTATTTTAATATATTTTAATTTTTTTAAAAAAATATTTGTATCATTTTAGTTCGTTTTTATTTGTTCATTGTCTTGGGAGCCCTTTTGGCTGGGAGGTAACATGGAAATACAGTAGAGTCCCAGTTATCCGACGCAAACGGGCGGCCGCAGCATCGGATAACTGAAAAGGTCGAATTACCCGGACTCCCGTGGCAGCTGCCATTTTGGGGGCGTGGCAGGGGGCGTGCCGGGGCGGGCCTGGGGGCGTGTCGGGGCGTGTCTGGGGGCACGGAAATGCCCACAGCCACGCCCCCAGGCCGTCGCGACGCCGGTTAATCCGGAGTGTCGGATTACCGAGTGTCGGATAACCGGGACTCTACTGTATAAACAAACAAACAAATGTGATCTGGTACCCATGTCACTTAAAAATACATTCACCTGTGTATTCATTCACGCTTTTAAGCTTGTTTAATCTAGTATTAACTTCACTATAATGAGAAATTATTTCACCACTCTATTATTTTCATCGCAATACATCATTTTAAGGTGAACTTTGGTTACTAATGTTTCTGATTTCTGTGTTCCAGGAGTAAAAATAATGAAGAGAATGGTAACATTATTAAAATACAAACATACAAAAATACAGAATTAGAGCAGTTTAGAGCAAATCATTTTCTTAGCCCGCCATTTTGATAACATTAACTCTCTCCTGATTTCCTTTCATTGGTTACCTATCCTTTGTAGAATCCTTTATAAGCTTCTTGTTTTGACTTTTAAGGTCTTATGTAATTTAGCTCCTCCTTATCTTGCTGCTCTTATCTCTCCTTACCAGCCAGCTGGAAACCTACGCTCCATGAATACTTGCCTTCTTACCCAGCCTAAAGTCTCCTCCTCTTTAGCTCAGCTACGCCCTTTTTCTCTCACTGCCCCTTATGCGTGGAATCGCCTTCCGGTGACCTTGTGAACTGCCCTTTCTTTTACTGTTTTTAAATCTAACCTGAAAACTTTCTTGGTTTCCGGAATCTTTGGAATTTGGACTAGTTTTATTATTATTAGATATTGTACCTTATTGGCATTATAGTAATGTTTATTGGCATTATAGTAATGTTATGTTGTACTGGTTGTAATTCCATATACCCTGGATCCTTTTCGTTGTATATTTTCATTTTATTATGTATTTATTTAGGGTAACTGTTGTATTTTAAACTTGTAAAGTGCCATGTACATGGATGGCACTATATAAATAAAGGATGGTGGTATAATAATAATAATAATAATAATAATAACAATAATAATAATAGTTGTTGTTGTTTAGAGCTGTGGACTTACCACCATCCTGTAGGAACATCTGGTGCAGCTTTCCTAACATTAGTACCTAAAGGAGAGGTTCCAAAATGTACTTGCCATTCTTGTGGCCCTCCAAATGGTACTAGGATGCAAATTTCTCGTATTTCAATGTCCATTTCAGTTTCTTGACTTTTACTTTTAAGCTCTTTTTGTCTAGATATGGCAAGCTATCTATAAAGTAATTAAATAAGCATTCCTAACCACTGATTATACTTCCTGAAGCTATTTGTCTTTTCTAGCCCTAGTCCTACTGTAAATAAGGATCTGGTAGAGGGGAGCTGTTTGATTTACATACCCATTAGTATCAATGAAATCTTTTCCATTTGTTGGGCTTGCACCTAAGGCTTGATTACTCTCCAAACTTTGCACATGTTGCATGTCATTCAAGGTGCAAAAGGATGCCACCCTTTGATCTGAAAAGGCAAATACATAAAGAAACATCTAAAATAAGCTGATTTACAAAACATGCTTTCACTATACAAAACTTATATGGATGTACAGCCAAAGAAGAAAGTATTTGCATCATATCTTAAAACCCTATCCCCAACCATCTAGATTCCTACTATAGACTGTACAACCTTAGTTTAATTGGAAAAAAATGTTTTCATGGTTTACGTCTCATTTAGTCTAAATGCACAGAATAACTGAGACCGTGACCAGCTTTGAGCAAATTAATAGCAAATGCAAGCATCTCATACAAAGGGAAAAATACATAATTCCATAAAAAGTTATGGAATCTAGTACAGCAGAGAACATTTGCTGTACTACTATACTTGAACAAAATAAAATGTTTACCTGCAGGTCTTGAAGCCCAAAACTCTAGTGCTAAAATTACCCTTATCATGGGTTTTGATACAGAAAGTAAATTGCTTAGCATTAGGATTTTTAAGTACTTCTTTCCCCTAATAATCATAGAATACATGCTTGGCTTATTTGGAAATTGACTTTCTTCATTGAAGGACATGCAGTGTGGCATACAAAAATATACTTAATGCTTAAAGGCAGCATATGCCACACACAACTTGGTAGAAAACATGAGTAAACCACACTCAGAGTTTTTCCATGCAAAAGATTTATTCTAGAACAATAGGAATCATTCCTTTATCTGTAGACTCAACTCCAATTTCTCTAGAGTCCACAGACATTTTTACCGGTCCTGAACATAACATGCCTGTCATTTCATAAAGTCCCAAAGCTTGCATATAACCATGCAACCGTGCAAACATATAAAAGAATAAAGATATATTGAAAAAATTAAGATCCAATGGTTAACCCCAAATCATCACCTAGAAACGCAGTGTGATGACAGACTGGCCCAAGTTCTTCGTCAGAGTCAAAATCTGAAATAAGATTTAGAATGTTCCTATAAACAACACAGTCCACCAAACTAACTTGGAATACTGTACTTGTTACCCTTCTGAGAGACAAGGTTTGTGGAATATTACTTAACATCAAATAATGTTAATTCTTGTGGTGGTTTCTTTAAAAAAATCTTCATGAATCCACCTTATTTAATTTCTCACCACTTATATTTTGTTCATTAAAAGGTAAAGAAAAGAAAAGATCAATCATCACTGTTTTAAGTTACAAAATGGGCAAATTAATATATAACATTTAATATCATCTTCAGGTCTGACAGCTATTTTAGTCAATGTAAACTTATTTTCTGTCAGATTTCTAAGCTGTTACAGAAAGAACAAGTTCTTGCTAAATAAGTCCCCATTTCCACTTCAAGATCTATCTGCTTCTGAACAGAAATTTCATATGTGCTATTAACACAGGAGAATGATTTCACACTTCAGTAACCACAGCCAAAGCTTATGACGGCAATACAACAGAATCAAGAATTTCAGATGTGGGTTTACCCAGTCTGAAATAGAAAGAACCCAAAGTATAGAAAAATGCCACACTATGTACTGAAAATAAAAGAGAAGAAATAAAACTGTAAATTGACACCTAGTCACAATTTCTACCTTACTTTTAAATTTTTCTACTATTTATATTTAAATTTTTATTTATATATACATTTTATTTATATATAAAAAATAAATAGTATAACCTTTTGCTGACTATTTTCTGCTAACTCATAGCCAGGATGATACAGGAGTCGCTAGTTCATAAAACCAAGTTTATCTGAATGAGAGCCAAAGGCTACAAAATGTGCACTACCTGTAATGGTATCCTAAAGACCTTTGAAAGACAGGATTTCCCCTCTGAGGCCAGAGACAAGGCTCACACTTTGGAAGAATTTGATCCACTCCCTGATACCAGAGATGATTCTGCAGCTCTTGTCTTTGTGCTGTTGGAGCTCTGATGGAAGGGGGAGGCATGGCAGGAGTGTCCTCTAGATATGAAGTCTCCAAACTCTCTCAGCTTTCTGCAATGCCCTCAACATGGAGAAAGGTATTCATCTCTATCTGCTACTGCTCCACTGCTCACACTCAGATGGGTGGTGAACACAAGGAAACACATGGCAAATACCACCCCTCTCCCTTCTGTCCTGCCATCCTAGAAGAATATGTCAGAGGTTTATCATCTGCAGTGCTCTCACCCTGGAGACCTCCAATACAACAAAAGGACTCCCTGAAATTTTATTATTTTCCTGCAATTCCATGTTTTATTATTCACAAGACAAGCAACTACCCACTTCTGGCGTATTTTCTAATATTCCAAAATAATCTACCAGTGAGTTAAAATAACTATTGTACTTTGATATCAAGAAGCATAGTGAAATGCAATACAGTGGCCCCTCGGTTTTTGCAAGGGTTCAGGGTGCAGAACCTTTGTAAAGGGAAAAAAAAACCCCACAAATAACTCCCCCCTGGCCAAGTGAGCGCTCCCCCTCACATTCCCTTCCTGGGCTCTCCCCCCACCCCATTCACTAATGTTTCATGTGGCTGTGCTGCCTTCCAGTCTCACAGGCAATAGGCAAGTGAATGGGAGGGGATAGCAGCCACATGTGTGCACTTCCCCACCATGCACTTGTGTTCCGCCTAGGCACGGTGCCTTCCAGGAGCCTGGGCAATAGGCAAGCAGAAGGGAGAGGGCGGTGTCATGACCGAAGAAGGCATACGCATGGGGTTGCTCCCTATCATTCGCTTGCCTTTTGCCCAGTTCCATGAAAAGAAGATAGGCATGCCCGGGGAAAAGGAAGGGGAATGGGAGGGGGAGAAGGGTGAGCCAAGTGGGTGCCTCACAAATAATTAAGTTCCTGCAGGTCAAACCCACGAATGTGGAGGGAGAACCGCACTAAGATATGCTTGATTGTGACATAACACAATGTTCTAGAAACTGTATGTAAAGCAATGTTTTATTCCTGGTATATGCTTCCGTTTATTTTTTCATGGAGTTTCAGAAGGGCTGTCAGGATAAATTGCTATAGACTTTTGAATAGCAGGTGGAAAACCAAAAGATTATATGTGAAACACTATTTTATTTATTGATTGATCTTACTTTATTTATACTTCAGCCTTCTATGTACAGGCTCCAAGGCAGTCAAAACATTTAATGATTTGTTAAAAAAGAACAACATGAGGCAGAAAAATAAATGCCATGGAAGATATCAAGAAAGGCAAAGAAAAAGAAGGAAAAGGGTAGAAAGAGAAAGTATAGATATGCTAGAAGAGCAATCTTAGATACTTTCTTGGAAGGCTATGGCACAAGTGTTGTTTAAGCATCAAAGAGAGATTTGTTTTTCCATTGTATCTGCAGCCAAGTAGCTTTCAGTTCCTAGTTAGATCTTCAATTAGCCTCAAAAACATAAAGAGAGAGAAAACAAACACTCCCCATCCACCTGATTAATTTATTTCAAGTGACTTGGACTACAGGGAGCCTCACAAAGACACGCATTTAAAAGTACTGTCCTGCTTCTGGGCTTTCCAAAGACATCTCATTCACCACTGTGGGGAACAGGATGCTAGGTTAGATAGGCCTTTAGTCTAATCCAGCATAGCTCTTTTTATTGTTCTAAAACAGCCACAATGTACACATTATCTTGCCCACTATTACTCAGATCCTAAAAATGTCAGATACTTTGGACAGCAGTGAGAATCAGTAGCTTGTAGACTTCAATTTCCCCTGAAGAGCTGAGCACTGGCTGCTGTTGAAAATGCAGCACTATGGCTGACAAATGTGACTGAGATTCTTCTCATGAAACAGCTTAAGCTAGAAAAAAGGAGATTCTACATATGTCTATGAAAAAGCAACACAGATCTAAGATTTTTTTTCTTCTTGTCATCTATTAAGAGAAAACAAAATCATGAGGTATTTGAGTATTATATTTTAGATGTGAGCTGTATGGTCCATACTTACACATTATCAGTTAACCTTCTGTCCACTGCCATGTCAATCTGCCTCTGCTCTTTCTTTGTGTGAACAGCCTTTGTATCTGTACCCTGCCCCCCAATACGCAAATACACACTGGGATTATATCCATCAATTTAGTTTTGAAGTATTACAAGGTGGACAAGTTTGTAATACTTAATAAGAGATCTATTGGATCTAGTAAGTAGTATCACTGGGGATGAGAACAGTAATCACTACCCAAGGAAACTGTACGAGTTGGTATGCTGCAAACCAAAGTATATTTTAAGCTTAAAAAAATAGTCTGCGATGTTACAACTATTTTTAGAGAGGAGATTTATTTTGTTTCAAATGATCTTTAGGCATGCGATTGATGTTTAACCATTGTAAAAAGCCTTGGAGGCCCTGGTGGGTTGAGAAGTGACAAACAAATGCCTTAAATAACATGAAGAAAAAATTAATGATAGTACATGGGACAATATTAGACACGTACTTTATCGATCTACAAGATAAAAGGAAGCAGTACAGAAACCACCCATTAATTACACCAATAAAGAGAGATCAGCTTCAAGAAAAATGAATATATAAGCTGACTCATTGGTTTCTTGAAGCCGATTAGCTCATGTCCACTGCTTCCATGTTCAGTAAAACAGAAACAACTCAACTGACAGTCAAGCATAAAGATTAATTTGTTAGGTTTAATTTTAAATTATTTTCAGTTTTCTTTTAACACAACATTCTTTAACAGATTAACAATCTTATCCTTAACATTTATGCTGTAATGTTAGTGATATCTTAGTTGTAAGAGGGTTAGCAATTAACATATAATGGCAATTAACATATAACTTCCTTGTTACAACAAGGCTACTGGTCTACTTCTAGACGTAATTCCAAGTAGCGGTTATGAATTATAAAACACTATGTCAGTCCAAGCTATTTGAAGGACTATATTTCTCTAAATAAGAATGTTTCGACCTGAAGATTGGAATAATCTCACTGGCCCTTCTCTCTGTCTCATCATCTTCCCAGGCATGTTTGGTGGCAACAAGAGAACGGGCCTTCTTGGTGACTGCTCCCAGACTTTGGAACTCTCTCCTGCTCTCCTTTCACAGACAAGTGGAAACTCTTTTATTCCATCAGGCTTTTAGGAAATAGCAGTGGTGGGCTTTAAATGGAGTGCTGTTTTGTTGATTTTTATGCTGTCTTCTAATTAATTTTAAATGGTTTTAACTCTGTAGATTGTTTAATTGTTTTCAAATTTTTCAAATAATACACACACAGAAATATATTGCCAATGCTTTTGTATGGTTTTTAATACGTATTGGTTTAATAATTTGTAACTCATTCAAGTCCCATTATTGGGGAAGAAGTTAGACATAAATGTAAACAACAACAGCAACAACAACAATACTATAGCCAGTATAGCCAGTAGATCCTAATCAGTTTTTAAAGGTCTCTAATATCACACATACTTTAACAATCAGTCCTTCTGAATTTTTAAACAGACCTGGTCCCAGTCATTCTGAGAAGGGTTCAAGTCAGAGAACACAATATCCCACCCAAAAAAGGGTAATCCTGGAAATTAATATTTGTGGTATAATTCAGCTTGTCTGCCTCCAGTGTCTTTGCAGACAAAAAAATGTTCATAATTGTTTCCAATTTCTTAAGTGCAATCCTATGAAGGTTTGCTTGGAAGTAACAACACTGTGTTGAATAGAAGTTATTCTCTTTTAGTGTTCATAGGATTGTAGTCTTAGATCTTTTACACATGAAGCTTTTAAAATAGAATGGTGATTGGCTAGCACCACTGGGTGAAGTAGTGGCTTTATACATGATATTGATATTCTGTTTTCCTTTTGCTGTAATTCAAGTTTTTGTGCCAAAACATTAGTAATCTCTTTGTAATACTGTTATGTTCCTTTTCCTGGTTTGAAATATCCTGTTCAAGTATACTCTGGTTTAGAGATCAGATGGCTGCAGGTAGAATATGTTTGGGGTGTGTTGTGGGTGTGGTTATTAAAGGAGTTTGGCTATAGCCAAACATGGATGAGAGCTGGGGAAATGTGTGAGGGAGGTACCAGGGAAGTTCTGAACAGGCATCTTGAATGGCTTCCAGGGCAGAAAATCTATTATAATAATGAAACTGAAACTAAAGTCCATAACATAATAGAACAATCCCAGCAGCATAAGAACAACTGTATAAATCCCACTTCTTTAGCAGAACAAGGGGCCAGAGTGAAATTGTCCCGAGTTACGCTGGTATCTGTGGGACTTTCAAACATTGACTAAGAAACACACAGTAGTTTTATTTAATCTTCAAAATTTGCTAAATTCTGTGGCATTCTAGCCATGGCACTATAAAACTTATTATTCAAAGAAAACAAAAACAAACAAAAAAGCTTTTTACATAAAATGGTACGAATACATTAATCCTGCTAATTTTTAAGGGTAAATAATATTTCTTCAATGCTGTGAAGAAGGACTTCTTTATCACATAAAAACTGCACGATTTGAGAGCAGGGTAATGTAGTAGGTAGAAAATGTTTCACCAAGATGTAGTGAACTCAATTTGGAATCGCTAGTAAGTGATGAACATTATTAGATCACCTCAGAATAGTCATAATTTCCCAGGCTAACTACTTCAGAACACTGTCATAAGGATAAAATGGAGAGCAGAAGAAGAGAAGAGAGCCATGTATGCCAACTTGACTTCTTTGGAGGAAAGGCAGACTTTACATATAATGAAGAGATTTCTGATTTGCAATTAATTACATTCATATTTTAGCTACCATAAGACACAAATTTTAAAATGTGAGCAGAAACACTGTTTGCTGCTTTACCCCTGAGTCTAAAGCTTGGTTGGTATGTTCTGCAATTCCAAATAAGATGAACTGCTCTGTCCATGTGAACTGCCTCTAAATTTTGGTGCTTCCTGCCTCCCACTATAGCTTCCCAGTACACAGTACTAACCTTCTTTGGAGATGCTTTATGGTGGGTGTAGAGCTGACATAGACAGGTGAGGTGAAAGGGACATTACACAGGCATGCACAGGCATAAATTGTGTGCCATTTTGGGGTAAGGTTGACATACATATCAGAAGCTTCTCAAGCTTAAGAAGCTGAACAGTGCTTTTATGTATTTTGAAGTTTCAAAATCATCTTCAAGAAGTGGTACAGAAGCCAATTTAAAGAGGGTCCTGACAATGTGCATAAATTATTTTCCTTGCATTTTCTCTGGATTACAGTCTACATTCTTAACTCCTTAGCTCATAGTCATCTGAACAACACCAGTGACTAGTTAACGCTTCAGAAGGTAAGGGATTTAGGAACACTTACAGACAAAATGTCCAAAGAAAACAGAACCTCAAAGATACAAATATGCACTAGAACAATTTTTGACAAGTTAGCTTTCACATTTATCTTCTTTTAAATTAAAATTGTAAAAAATGCATAGCTATTCACCTCATGAAACTTTCTTGGGATATTTATAGTATGAACTAATAATCATTTTCAGCTTTAGGAAAACTTTTTAATGAAAATTAGTTTTTCATTCCAGACTGAGTGATCAATCCTGCACTATAATCCTTCTTACTCCAGTCTTAGCCCATTACATTTACCCCAACATCAATCTTACATTGCATGAATAAATTGACTTTGACTCAAATATAAAAGGGAAATAATGGACTTGAAAAGAAAGAAGGGGAAAATGATCAAGAGCAAATGTGCAGAGTTTCCAGTAATATGATGTACTGCACCCTTAGATTTCTGGTATTGATAAGACTACTGAGCTTTAATTTGGACTGACCATATTTAATACTGCAGTTGGTACATAGACATTACCTTCAAATGCTTGTGCAGCATCAACCAGGTGAGACCAGTCTAATCCTGTTGCAGTATCTGGAAGTGGCATCAGGCCAGGATCATTGAATCTTGATTTGTCAGATAAAGATCCATCAGAGAACCACAGCTCATCTGAATTACAAATAAAATGCACAGGCTTTAGGATAATACCCTAATATGTGAGAAAATGAGTAAAGTTTAAAACTGTGTGAGGCAAGTGCATGACCACTCCAGATGTCAAGATATGTGCACACAGAAGTGAACGATACTGTTATGTGTAGCCTAACTGCCAATCAACGGTCAACATTAACAGTAAAGACCATTTGTTGAAAAGGAAGAAAACACTGGTTATGTGAATTTCCACATCTTGAGACTTTTTGAGAGGAATTTCAATGCTTGGATGTTTATGTTTATTGACCTGCTGATTCCAAACCATCTTTACTAAATGATATATGAAGTGCTGACTCTAAAATCAAGATGGCTGATGGCATGTTCTTTACAACATATACTTATCCTTGAAGCCATACTTTTTAATCTGTTCATCTGAAATTTTGAGGACAAGTTAATATACAGTGACCATGTATCCCAAAGGTTTTTTTAATTCTGAGATTAAAGATAACAAGATACTGGACACCTAAAATTTATTTGGGGCAACTACTTATTTATTTAATTATTTCTCCCCCAGAGTGAGACCCAAAGCAGCTCATAAAAGAATCAGCTAAAACCTATCAATAACATTTTAAACATAATTAAAAATCATCACATTAAAACAGTATAAAAATAATTTAAAAGCATACAAAAGCCAAAAATAAAGCTTTCCCCCAACATTATAAAGAAGGCTCCCTGCAAGCAATTACGCATTAAAAGTCTACTTGAACAAAAAGGTTTTTGCCTGCTAAGATCTTTGCCTGAAAGGAGAGCATGGAGGGAAGAATGCAAGATCTGAGCCCTATTATATATAAACCCTAAGGTAAAGTTTGGCATATGAAAGGAAAAAAACCCAAAAATTCAGAATGGTTGTTAATCACTACATCTTAAAGAAAGCTAAAACACAGGCATCATTTTCAAACAACAAAAGATACACACTTATAGAAATGGCAATGGGACAACCTCTTCCAACTTTCTTTTGTTTAGCAACTGCTATAAATGTTAAATATTTCTGCTGAAGATATAGAAGGCATTCTTTATCCCCTGAATAGGCACTATGTGAATTAACAGTGAATTAATAAGGTATTAATAGTGAATCCAGAATGCAGGATGGATTATATTAGTTAACTTTCCATGCCAGCAGTATACGACCCAGGACTTGGTACTAGTGTTAGAATCCAAAAGACAGTGAATACTATAAAAGACTATAAAAGACAACCCAAAGAATTTTTAAAACATCAAGAATTATAGCTCAATGGAACACTGCATGCTTGGCATGCAAAAATTCATATGTTCAGAGCTCTGGCATTTGCCAGGGGGCTGTTGAAATCTCACCAAAAACCACAGACATCTGCTGTAGTGTAGTCACTGTAGACAGTAGAGTTGCATGAACCAGTGATTTGTGTTGGAATAACTCAGCTTCATTTATGAGGTAGCCCTCCAATTGCAAATTTAATATCAGCTCATAGGGATTTTAACATAAACAGACTTACGTCGTAAATTTCCAATACCACCAGTTAAGCTTGTTCTGGAAGGTAAGGTGCTGTGATACGGTGGTGTAGTGCTGAATAAAATATCATTTGGCAAAGCTTGGTCTAACATTGAACTCCGTGAGCTGGCATATGAAGATCCTCTCCTATTGCTACATATGCTCTCATCAGAAAGAGTGCGGTACAGTGTCCTCCGTGGAGATAGGTTTCCATAAAATGAAAACTGAATATTGCAGAAAAACAAATTAATGCACTCAAACAGTTATCATAGTGATGATGATTACAGAAAAGCATTCATACAGATAAAGCTTATCATGCTATAGCAGACTAATATTAGTTTTGTATCTCTGCAATCATTTCAGATGTACTGTCATTTTAGTGACGTTATTAGTTATTGCATTTCCCTTCTGGCACACAAGCATATAACATAAATTATTAGAAACAGAAAAACATAATATTAAATCCAGAGAGAGTGTAGCCTTTTGATAGTAAGAGTTATAAGAATTTTCTAAACTAAGAATATGTTGTCTTAATTTTAATTTTTAGAAGAGTATGTTTTGTTATCCATTTGAAATATCAGCACTACAGGAAGTGCAATTTAAAACAGACGGATAACATAAATTGAACCTATGTAATTTTTCATTTCCCATAAATAAACAGAACTGTTTTTAAATATATTGCATTTCTGTAGCAGATAAAAGAGCTTATTTTGTTGCAGAAGGGTTGTTCTGTAGGAGAAGGTGATTTTTACCATTCTTCCTTTGCCTGCAGCATCTTCCCCACCAGCCCATTTAAGAGGGTTCCTCAACCTTCTAGAACAACTTGTCACGGAACATAGGGGGAACCAGAAAAAGTCTCTTCTTGCCTTTTCTCACAGGGGCTTCCACTTAAGGGAACTCAGGATGCAGTTCAATGCACTTTAAGACTGTCTCAGGCTTACTTCAGATGCTATTTAACTAATACGATTCTTTCCTTTTCTGTGGCAGAGTATGGGAAGTGGGTTACTGAGAATGGCTCCCACATGGTTAATATAAATTCTACTTAGCCTTTGACTTTTTTTTTTTTTTGGCAAATATTTTGTGTTTAACAATACTTCTAACACATTGATGAGTGCTACTTTCTACTATAATGTTTCATTACTAAAATATGATGCCATTTTCCTAGACTATCCTAAAGAAAGCAAGTTGAATAGTGATGAGTCACAAATTATTTACATTTGTATACAACACTTCCCCTATTTTGCTTCATCCCATCACTGAGAATTTCTGTGCTGCTCTGACATCTCAGAAACATCAGTTTTCTATCTGTTGTATGTGTGTAAAAGCAAAATGTCCATTCTTCTCAAAATCCTGGATTATATTCTGGGTTTTGTAATGTGTGTTAATTTCATGTGTCTACTTGTATTTGTTGTTATTTGCCATTAACTAGGTTTTGATTTACGGTGACCTATGAATGAGATACTTCAAGAGTCATCAACAGCCCTATGAAGGTCTTGCAAACTTGGCTATGGCTTCCTTTATTGAATCAATCCTTCTGTAATGTGGTCTTCCTCTTTTCCTTCTGCCCTTCACTTTACCAAGCATTATCATCTTTTCTAATGGATCATGTTTCCAAAGTACATGATGTGTCCAAGGTACAAAGCCTTAGTTTATACATTCTGCCCTCTAGGGAGAACAGGATCTCCTATTCTAGTACAATATCATTGTATTTAACTCTGCTGACATCCTGTGCTATACTTTTCAACAGTTTTCCCTCACACTGGGTGTTTTCAGATGTGTTAGAATGCACATCACACCTGGAGCATAACATATTAGGGAAGACTGCCCCAAAGACTGTCTGCTGCAGTAGAGAAATACAGCACATGATGAAGGCTGCATTCCTGTATTTACTTCCTTAAGAAGAATTCTCACTGATTTTGAATTAATTCTAAATACTCATGTGTAGTCCTCAATTAAAACCCTTTTTATTTTCCAAAGTTTTTGGAATTTCAGTTTAACATTGCTTTATAATCTCGTATATTTTGATTTGTCAGTTTGCTTTATATTATATTAATTTTTTTTAATTTTAGCTGGATAATTTGTTTCACAATTGTATTCTACAGTTTTATATTTTATTATTACTTCCCTCTACGTCTGCATGTTGTACATACCCATATATTTTAGACTGCATACCTTTGGCAGGATCTACTATTTTTGGCTGTTTTACTTTTAAAGTGCCATGTACATTAATGGTGCAACAACAACAACAGAATATTAGGTTGCATTTGGACACCAAGAGTATCTGAAATGGCCAGACAGGAGCATATCATGCAATCTTAATTTCCACCATCTCATAAGGAAAGGACAGTATCATCTGCAAATGTCTTCATCTGTGAAATAAATCTAGGTATAAGTCCTGTTTTTAGTCCCAATTAAAGTACTCAGAGAATCAATGGTAATTAATACGTCAACATTTTTGAAAATATCATTAATTCAATGGGTTAATCCAGGTGGAATTAACAAAAGGATTTAGACTGCAATGTTCAAAATTCACCATGCAAAGTTCATATGATCACAGAAGCCCAGGATGGGCCAAATATGGCTGGACTATTGGGCTACAGGAGTTCTATTCATGCTTGAATTAGCCCTGGGAAAGAATAGGTTTTCTCTTGCAGAAAGAACACATATTAACACTCTAAGGTATATGTACTTGTATGACACTTTAAAGCAAAACAAATTTTATATTTTCATTAAGCACAGATTTCTAAATCTTTGATACTATCCTGCTAGTGAACCCCCTGGAATGGATAAACATTGAATAGATGATGTTCTTTTGCAAAAGCAGATGCTCATTCAAAAATATTGTCTCTTGTATTCAAATTATTGGAGGTGAAGTTTTGGAAACAGTTATAAAGTAATTGGAAATTATTTTTCATCTAAACTTAGGAACTTATTAGAAAGTGCAAAACTTTCAGAATATACTAAATCCCCTGATTTATAACCTCTGTAGTTTTTATAGTTATATTTGGAGGGGGAAATTGTTATCTGAATTAGTCCTATTCCTTTTTTATGATTCTTTTCAGAACTAAACAGAATATATTTCAGTGATACCAATGGATTGGGCAAGAACATTACTGTGTGTGATAGTTACAGAGAGAAAAAAGGAGCTAACCTTTCTTCTGCCTTCCTCCACAGAGATGCTGTCTGGCATCATCAGCTTCAGAAATTCTTCTTTTGACAAGACTCGCTGGTTTTCAGAAATTGTATTCCTTATAGAGGCTTGAAGCTGACTTGAAGATAGGCCATCAGTATCACTATACATTCTGCAGAAACAGTTAGTGGGCTATTTTTTAAAAAACAGTTCACTAACATCTTTTCAATTTTTTCTCTTTTTATAATGCCCTTAAAAATATTTCATTGAACAGTGTTCCAGTAGATTTTCACTAATTTTCTAAAGGTATCAAAAAATCTGTGTGTGTTTTATTTAGAAAATAATTAAAAATATTTATTCATCAACTTTAACTTTTGACTTCCATAAATAAAAATAAAAGGCAGAAAAATAAAAATAGCCTATCAAAAACAAAATGGTAATGATTAAAATGGATACTAAAACCCCATTAACTACAGCAACAGTATGCAATGGATCAATCATTAACAGTTTAATGCAGCAAAAAATCTTTATAAGGTTGAGACACAATCCAACATTGTACAAACAGACTTCTGCTGTTTGATAGGACTTT
Source organism: Ctenosaura bakeri (assembly GCA_948474755.1). Lineage (NCBI taxonomy): Eukaryota > Metazoa > Chordata > Lepidosauria > Squamata > Iguanidae > Ctenosaura > Ctenosaura bakeri. The sequence continues at coordinate 103,354 of CAOLHI010002043.1, forward strand.
CTCCATCTCTCTTCCTCCCTTTCAGTGTGTACGTGTGCGTGTGTGTGCCTTCAGGTTGCCTGTTGACTTATGACAATCCCATGAATTTCATAGGGTTTTCATAGAGAAGGAATACTTAAAGGTGATTTGCAAATCTCTTTCTCTGAAACACAATCTACAGCACCTGGTATTCCTTGACAGTAGTAGTAACTAAGCAAACCATGGAGATGAGTCATAGCCACTCTACTGATTGAACATATGTCATGTTCTTGATTCTCCAAAATATCCTCCCTTGATCTAGTGCTTCTCAGAAATGCTGGGGTACAACTTCCACCAGATCCAAACAGCAGGTACAATGGTCAGTGATGATGGGAGCTGTGGTCCACATTATCTGGAAGGCACCAGATTGGGAAAATCAGTTTTATCCACGATTGGGATGATCAGAAATAACCTCTGTGCCAATGTCTCCCCTTTGTTCGTGTGGTTTAACATATCTTTAAAAAAAAACATGGTCTGAAGTAGAAAAAATGTAGCTAAAGTGAGCTCTCCAATGAAGGATTGAAAAGGATGATCAGAATACAGTATCTCATAAGACTGTTGTTGTTGTGTGCTTTCAAGTCATTTCCATCTTACAACAACCCTAAGGCAAATCTATCACGAAGTTTTCTTGGCGAGATTTATTTAAAGGATGTTTGCCTTTCCCCTTCTCTCTGAGAGAGTGTGACTTGTCCAAGGTCACCCAGTGAGTTTCCATGGCTGGGCAGGGATTCAAACCCTGTTCTCCAGAGTTCTAGTACAATGGTTAAACAACTATACCATGGTGGCTCTCCTCTCAAAAGATACACTGTAATATCAAAAATTTATTGAGCTATCACTGACAAGTTGATAGATTTTCACTACTTTTACAACAGTTTTGAAATAATAATCTGCTTTGAAAATAATTATCTTTAGAATAAAGAAAAATGTTTAAATAATTTTTTAAACAAACATATGAGAAAATATGGTATATGGCAACCTTACAAACAGGACCTCTGATTCATGTTCTCAATTAAACCACTTTTCTAAAACAGTTATGAGAATGAGATGGTTGGTACTTATCATGAATGCTCCTTCTTGAATGCCAGGAGGAGCAATCCATGTGCTCTTGGGTTATTCCCCACATGCCAGCTGACTAGGCAGAAGTCTAAGATTCTTTTTCTCTTATGTCCACTGACTCTCTTCTGTTCTCTGTTAGTTTCATTATAAAGCCTTGCCTAACAACCTAATCCTTAATTTTTTTTTTCGTGCAGCTACAAATTGGGTGGATTGCTCCTCCTGACATCCAAGAATGAACATTCACAGTAAATATCAATCTCTCATTCTCTGGATGTCAAAGGAAGAGCAACCGTGCACTCTCAGGATTTACCCAAGTCCCAATTTCTAGGAGGGTTGGTTGGCATTTGTTCACCTCACTGTTGTAGCACAATGTGACCCAAAACCACCTGTACCAATTTGAATTTATCTATTTTATAATGACTCATAAACATGTAAGGTGTCTGCCATGCAGCAGCATTACAAACATCTTCCAGAGATACTGAAACTGTATAAACTGTACTACCTGCCATAGAGCAAGTTGATTATGGCCATACATGCTTTGATGATGGTACCCTGGCACAGCTGTAGCATAGGAAGATGCATGTTTTTAATGATCAAGCAATCATTTGTCTTGACACTTTATTTCCTAAAGTTTTAGGATGGAAGGACATAAACAATGTCTCCATGTGTCTGAAAGACGTTCTTTTAACTTATTCTTTAACTGATCTCCTCACATCTAAATGTATGCCATTTCTTCCCTGAAGGATGTTTTGGGTTATGGCAGAAATTTGGTAAATATATATTCTGATACTCCTTTGATAGGCATTTTTATAGAAATGTTAGGCCTAATGTTAAAGTCAGTTTGTTATGGCCAAACTTAAACTTGCACAAGTTTGGATTTATGGAAAAAGCAAATCTGAGACCCTCCTCATAGATGTTACTGACACCAGGAAAAACCACCTTTAATCTTAAAGATATCTCTTCAAGTGGTTCAAAAAGGGTGCGTTAATACATTAAGGACTAAATCCAAATCCCACACTGCCCACAAGCTGGCAGTGTCAACCAAACAGCCCCCTTCAAAAATCTTTTCATATGATGATGTGCTAACATCACTTCCCAGACTCATAATTGTTGCTAGAACTGACACCTGCTTTTTTAATGCGTTAGGTCATAAACCCTTAAAAATACTGTCCTGCAAATTTCTGAGCATATCATCAACTTGAATGTCTTCTAAGCTAATTCAGTGATTGAAACACTAATTCCTAAAGGCTTTCCATGTCGTATTACAGACTTTATAAGTGGAACTCCTTCTCAATGGTAATATCAGCTCCACATTCATCCACTTCTTTTAGAACTATGTGCCCCTCTTTAGGGATAATGACCCCAAAATAAATACCCCAATTGGACTATCCACTAGAGGCACTTTAAGGAATTTCATGTTATTCTTTTTATACAAATATAATTTCTGGCTGTAACCTTGGTTCAGTATTTAATGATATATTCCATTTTAAATCTGTTATTTCCCTAAACGCCTTTGGTAAATGAATTTCTGTTGTCTTTTGTCAATGGCTTTTTTTAAAACTGACACTGCTTCTCTTCTCATTATCATGCTGAGCTCCATTTTGGCCAAATTCCAAGCCTAATGCTTGGAGTACTCTTTTCAACAGGCTCTTTAATTCCTCCACTGCAAATAGCCTATATGATATATTTTCCTTCTCTGTATCAGTGCCTGAGGAATTAGTACTGAGGACTGATGTGTTTCTCTGTGTCATCTTCTGTTTCTGATTCTAAAAAGGCTTCAAATCTCCTACGAGTTTTGAATTTTTTTGTGCTCTTTCCCCCTTTATCAACTGCTTCTTGTCTCACACTGTTGGCTTCATGTTTTGTTCCTTCTTACTCCTAATCTTCCTGTTTATTTCATTCTGCTGATTTATTTGTTCTTGCACTATCTTCTCTCTACTGCCTGATACAAAATTCATCCATTTTTTGAAAATCATTGTTAAAAGAATTCATTGAAAATAATCATGTGATTGCATCTGGTTTTTAAAATTCATTTGCATTAAATAATTGTAATTCACTGTATTTGTATTTGATGTAGACCTACTGTATTAAACTTCAATTCACTGTATTTTTAAAGATGCTATGAAGGAAGGCTATGTCTCTAGAATTGTGATAGATTCCATGCCCCTCTGCTGACATTGCATTGAACTGCCACTCATCTCCTGTGACTGAGCAGAAGCTCTGTTTGCCTGATCATTCTGACTGGTGCTTTTGTCTATGTCTGCTCTACTTTCTGTTTTGGAACCTCTAATTCCTAACCTAGTGGCTTAATCAATGAGCAAAATTTCCTCCTGCACAGAATCCTGAGTCCCTAACTCTGACTGACATGGTAGCTATGTTTAATTAATATTATTGCTCAACTTACATTTTTTTCATCTTTTTAAGTGTCTCCTTCTCTACCAAACAAATGGGAAAGGGAAGGGAGTCAGCAGACATAACAGAGAAAGAATCTTGGATTCTACCCAGTAAGCTAGTGCATGGGGAATAACTTGATAGTGAGTGTATTGCTCCTTATTTGCCATCCAGAGAATGTCTTTCCTTCCCAGTCAAAGCCTGAACTCTTACATTTAAAATAAATAAATAAATAAATAAACAAAAGAGGCTAGCATTTCAAAGCAGATGATATCATTTATACAAGGAAACAGCTTCCGTAATGTATCCATCTATTTGGCTAGGTAAATGATTTCTTCATTCAGATTTAGGACTCTGATTTCATGCAATACAGGGTGTTTCCAGATTATAGCTCCTAGCACTATCAACCAAAATACAGTACACAGTTGTTTTCACCTTCTCTCTCTTAACCGATTCTTTATTGAAGGAAACTAAACAGAAGAAATGGTGGGTAAACACAGGAAGATTAGAAGCATATGACAGCACCTGGACAACCCATAACAATTGCATGCATGCAGCATAATGACTGCATAATCAAGCCCTTGTTTGGAAACACCCATAAACAGAGAGCCCTCTGCTCTCAATGCAGTCAAATTTCTTTGGAGCTTGCTTGCTTCTTCCAAGCCCTTGGAATTCAACATCATCTAGCTTGCCTTTTCTTTTTTTGTTTTGGACCCTCCTCCCTCTTAAACACATAAAATATGAACAAACCCTCTCTTACTCTTGGCATTCAGAAGTTTCTGATTCCTCAGGGGTTGGGCTACCTTCTGATTTTTTCCAGCCAATGATATATTTGCTTATTGCTCCTTGTCGAGGATAGCATTTTGCTATGGATCCAGGAATCTGCTGACCACAATTTTGGGATACTATGTACACCTTGGAGGTATCTAATGACCCACTGCTCTTAGGACCATGTGCTGAAGGACTTCCTGAATGATGTGACCCACTAGAAGAGGGAGAAAATATGCAGTGCAGTTTGTGAGCAAATCTAACACAGAAAATATATCAGAATGAACATCTTCTTAAGATCAATAATATTTAATTCTATTTGCTTCCTCAACACAAAAGGACCATTCTAGCCAATGTAGAACATTTAAGTCCTTTTAGTTTCAGTTGAAGATATTTAAGTATATTGTTTCCTTTTTAATTCCAATTGATGGAAATATATTTATTAAAAAAAAGTCTACACCACTGTCTCTTCAAATTAAAATAGGAAAGCAAACCACATTGGAAAAAAACCCAACAACAATCACAGCAGCAAAAAAAACTCAGCAAACTGGCAAATACATGTATCTTAAACGTGGATGGGCACAAAACTTGTAATGAATGACTCGTTCTGGGGAGCATATTTCAGAAATAACATGCCATGACCAAGGAGATACTTTCGCTGCTCAACAGGAAGGATAGTTATGTGAAGCTGGAAAGTGACCCCATGTGCTGCTGGGACGTATTTTCCAGCCTTTTATGCTTTTTAGCTATTAATTCATCTTCGCTGCCACCACCCGCTGAATTATGGCTTATCTGGACACTTGGACAGTACAGCGGGACCCTGTCCAACCACGTACATCCCTAAGCTTAAGGATCTTCCTTTCCCCCCAGTCTACCTAGCTTGGCGTGGGAAGGAGAGAAACAGGGTCTTTTACAGAAAGTATTTATTAAAGGTAGGCAAATAAACAAGGCAAATTACCACACATGGGAAGCCCCCTCTTCCCAGGCACGCTTAGTTACAAAAAGAACAGATATGAAAGCACAGATACATTCTTTAGATCAGCCAGCCTCCAAAATAACAGAAAAGTCCCTAACGCGACTAGATAATTTTAGTCTAATTACTCACAGTTGTTCCTAGGCTTAGATGTTCTAAAGGAAGGGCCAGGAGGCGAGGCCAATGGCCTCCAGCCTGCTACTGGCACAGAACCCCCCCTCCAGGAGGCTCCTTGGTTGTTATCCCTTTGTTATCTCCCGGCCACATGCCCTCCAAGAAGTTTTTATAACTTCTCCTTGGAAGCATCTGGAAGCATCCTGAAGATGCTCACTTCTTTCCTTTTTGATTGGTCAGTCTCACCCTATGACCTGTGATGCTGACTCACATGATCTATGATGCTGACCACATGACCTATGATGTAATCTAATCCCCAACACCTTATTAACCCTTGGTTTACCTGAAGAGGGAAATGTCCCCCTTTAGCTAAGTCTAGATAATGGGAAGCCCCATTATCACAACTTATATCTTGGTTACAGTGTTCACACATGCTCATTTTACAAAACTGTCCTGTGGCTAGTTCACACTGTAATAATTTAAGCATGTATCTTGCTACTAACTGGAAAGCACTAAGTACATTAATTAATTGTGTTCCATCTTTCCTCAATGTAATTCAATGAACACAACAGACTTATGTTTGACAAATCATTTGAGCACATATACTGGCATATCAGACTCAAATAAAATGAAAAGAAATGCCTTTCCAGAAAGGAAAAAGATATACACGTGGGACTGCTATATTAGTAAGGGGCTTGTCTGTAAAGGGCTTAAGTTAATAGAACTTAAATATACTTTCTCACATCACTATCATCTTCTATAGCTTAGTAAAATGAACCTGGTTGTACAGAGCAGATGAATCCATTTAATGTAAAGGATTTAGATTGTTCTTGGATTTATTTCCTAATGAAATTTGAGAAGAGAAAAAAGCAGACACATTTTTTATAATGGTTCAAAAACTAGTAAGTGTTTAAGCTTAAAAAACCCCTCCAAAGACTGAAATCTCAACAACTCTTTAAAATTTAATTTAATTTTAACTTATTTCTAAGTAAACCTTGCTTGGGTTTAATCAGCAAGTCTCTTTTGTTCTAAACTGCCCAGGTTTCTTCAGCATAACAAACAATGCATGGACCTAAGCTCTGTGGTTTGTCAGTTGTTCCCATTACAAATATTTGCCTCTTTGTAGGAGAGAAAATGAAGAGTTGGTACTTACGTGAACAATCATTCTGGGATGACAGGAGGAGCAATCCACAACGCCTGGGGTTTGATCCTCGTGCCAGCCTGACGCAGGAGCTGTCCTCAAGCTTTATGTTGACAACTGTTAAACCGACTCCTGTCCCTCTCCCGGCAGTTTCCTTCTCCAGTGTACCTACACTACCCTCTTAGTCCACCTACGCCTACTATTCTCTGTTTTAGTGGTGGGTGTGGATTCCTCCTCCTGTCATCCCAGAATGGTCGTTCACGTAAGTACCAACTCTTCATTCTCGGGCTGACAGGTGGATCAATCCACGACGCCTGGGTGGGATTTTAACTAAACCACAGCCTGCAGCACCCAACGGCCGAACACCACCTGGGCAGACCTATACTTGTCTAACTTATAGTGTTTAATAAAGGTGGTAGCTTCTTTCCACCCAGCCGCATTACACACATCCTCCAGCGAGCATGTTAAATCATATGCCACTGACGTGGCCATAGACCGAGTTGAATGTGGCCACACATTAGCTGGTCTCGGATGTATTGTGTAATCATAACATAAGAAAATGCAATTCTTTATCCATGCTGCGATGACTGTTTTGCTTGCACACTGACCTAGTGTTTTCGGTTGATATGATAATAGCAAGGCTTCTGATTTTCTGAATTCCTTTGTTCTGAGTATGTAAGCCTTTACTGCCCTTCTAACATCTAATGTATGCCACTTCCTCTCTAGAGGATGGGTCGGCTTCGGGCAAAATGTTGGTAAATAAATAAGTTGCATCTGTGAAAATGATGACAAACTCTTGGGTTTGAAGGAAGGGTCAAACCCCAATGTCAACTTATCCTGGTCAAAAACGCACAGGTTTGCATTGATTGACAACGCAGCTAATTCTGATACTCTCCTAGCAGATGTAATAGCAAGGAGAAAGGCAGTCTTTAAAGATAACAGTCTCAACGATGTCTCTTTAAGAGGTTCAAATGGTGGCGCTGTTAGAGCATTTAGCACTAGATTCAAGTCCCAAGACGGGAACCTATGTACTGTTGGGAACGACGACAATGTCGCCCCTCTTAGGAAACGCTGAATATGTGGAAGTCTCGTGAAGGATTCGCCGTCTTCCATTAGAATTGCTGACAATGCTGCCACTTGCCTCTTTAATGTATTTGGTCTAAGACCTTTATCCAGACCATCCTGTAGAAACTGTAACAGCTGTGTCACAGTCACTTCTGCCATATTAAAGCCTTTCTCTCCACACCATTTTCTAAAGGTATTTAATGTTCTATCATATATTTTCTGTGTTGACTCCCTATGGGAGCCTAGGATAGTTTTCACTACACTCTCCGTGTATCCATGTTGAGTCAGGAATCGCCTCTCAATCTCCAAGCTGCCAGACTCAACCACTTCGGGTCTGGATGGTACACTGGCCCTTGGCTCAACAAATCCAATCTCAGAGGTAACCTCCACGGAGGACCCTGAGCTAACTGTAGAAGCAGAGGGAACCACAGTCTCCTTGGCCAGAATGGAGCTATCAATATCACTGAGACCTTTTCCATTCGAATCTTTGTCAGTACTCTTTGAACAATTCGTATTGATGGAAATGCGTAATGAGTCCCTGGGGCCCACGGCACCGAAAGCGCATCATACGCTTCGGCACCTCTGTCGCCACACATAGAGAAATACCTTCTTAATTTTGCATTCTGTCCAGAAGCGAACAAGTCTACTAGTAAAGGACCAAAAAAGCTGTCTATTTGTTGGAACACTTCCACATTCAGGGACCATTCCCCCAGATGCAGAGCATGCCGGCTCAAATAATCCGCTTGAATGTTCAGGTCTCCTTTTAGGTGTACCGCTGTTAGTGACAGCACATTCGTCCCGGCCCATTTGACTCCATTGGACTCCATCACAAGGGGAGCCGAATGTAACCCCCCTTGCTTGCATATGTAGGCTTTTGCTGTCATGTTGTTGGTGAACACCTTTACATGCTTGCCCTTCACATGGCGCATGCATTTCTGCAAAGCCAGGCAGACAGCCTTCAGCTCCAAGTAGTTGATGTTGAATTGTCTGTCAGCTGCAGACCACCGGCCCTGCATCAACTGCCTGCTGCAGTGGGCTTCCCAACCTAAAAGGCTTGCATCCGTTGTTATGTGCACTGGATTTCGGATCTGTAGTGGAACTCCTGAGGCCACATTCCTCATTTGCAGCCACCAGGACATGCCCGTTCGGATGTGCTGCGGGACCTCCACTTTGTAATGCTTTTTCCTTGCCACTGCCAACTGATGACTCATTAGCAACCTCTGTAATGGTTTCAAATGAAAGCTGCTCCACAGGACCAACTGCGTTGTTGATACCAGTAGTCCCAGAACTTTTGCTAACTGCATTAAGTCCATGGAGCTGCTCCTCATTAACATGCGAACTGCTTGGCGCACTTTCTCTACCCTTTCGGAGGAGAGGTACATCCTTCCCTTCACTGTATTTATTCGCGCCCCTAAATGATTCAAATTCAATGTTGGGCTCAACATACTCTTTTCTAAGTTGAGCAGGAACCCATATTCTGTCAACACTTGTATAGTCATATTCAAGTCTTGTTCTAACTTGGCCTTCGAGTTTGCCTTTAACAGGATGTCATCCAGGTACGGATGCAATTGTACCCCTTGCAATCTCAGAAAGGCTATCAATGGCACCAGGACCTTCGTAAATACCCTTTGTGCTTACGCCAGGCCAAATGGCAAAGCCCTGAATTGGTAATACTTGTCCTGGTAATTGAACCGCAAGTATCTCCTGTCGATCTCCCGCATAGGTATATGCAAATACACTTCTTTTAAGTCTGTCGATGCCATGTAATCTCCTAGCATCGGATTCTCTTTGATCGTCTGTAATGTCTCCATTTTGAATTTTTGATACTTGACAAATTTGTTTAGATACTTGAGGTTCAACACCGGCCTCTGCTTGCAATTTGACTTGGGAACTACAAAAAACACTGAGTATACTCCCACGTACCTCTGGACCTTTGGTACTTCCTCTATTGCTCCTATGTGCAACAGATGTGTTATTTCTTGGAGTACCACCTGCCTTTTGGCCTGTTCTTCTGGCACTGATGATGAAGAAATCTGTCTTTGGGTGTCTCTCCAAAAAATATTTTGTAACCTTGAGTAACCACATCCAATACCCAACGGTCTGTTGTCACTCGAGGCCATTTGAACCCGAAAGACAGAAGTCTACCCCCCACCTTTTGATGGTCGTAGTCAATACTGTTGTTTGCCTCACTTGGGATTATTCCCAAGCTTACCTTGTCCTGGTTTGTTGTATTGGTATTGTTTGGAAAACTGAGATCTAGGTCTGTTCCATTGATAATGACCTGTTCTGTATTCTGAATTCCTTCCTGCATAACCATAAGACCTGCCGCCACAAAAGGAATAGTTGAAATTTCTGTAATTCCTCTTGTCTGCCCTCCTCTTCTGGAGAGTGGGCATAACTTACTTTTTGTCTCTAGTTTCTACTAACACCTTTTCTAAGGCTTTTGCTCCAAACAGCAGGTCCCCCTGGAAAGGGACATGAGCCAAGTTGTTACGTGACTTCTGGTCCGCTTCCCAATGGCAGAGCCATAAAGACCGTTTCGCCACTGTCAGCAGATTTATATTCCTAGCTGTATAAGTTACCGCATCTAAGCCAGCATCTGCTACATATTTAAGTACCCTCTGAATCAACTCCACTGCCTTCAATAGGTCTTGTGTCCAGATCCTGGGTCTCCAGAATGTCCTGAGACCATAGTACTGCTGCCCTTGCGAACATGGAAGCGGCCTCGGATGCTTTAATAGTAGCAGATGATGCTTCATGTGCTTTCCATAGGGAGGATTCTGCCCTACGCTCGTCCATCTCCTTCAGTTGGGTGTCCCTCTCTCTGGGGACAATGGCCCCCAAAACCAGTCCCGCAATTGGGGTGTCCACAGGTGGGACTTTTAAGAACTCAACTTCCTCTTTTAGGAAGGAGTACAACCTAAAATTGGATGACAAACTTTTACGCGCATTCCCTTGCGCAGTCCACTCTGCCGTAATAGCATTCTTAAATATGTCATGCAGAGGAAATTCCATATTTCTCACCTCCTTTCTCCTAATTACCAAAGCTATTTTACATTCCTTATCTCCTTTCTGTATGGCTTCCTTATCACTGTCCAATCCTAACGTTTGAAGCACCCTTCTTAAAGTTCCTTTAAAGAAGTCGGCTTCAAACATCCTATCCGTCTCAGGTCTATCGTCATCCTCCATATCTGAGCATTGACCTTCACTTCCTTCCATACTCATCAACTCATCTTGATCTATTTCCCCCTCACTGATCTCTTCCTCCTCTATTATCAATTTTCCAGCCTCTGTATGTTGTGGTGAAATGGCCTTTTTTGCTACTGATTTTCCATTAGAAGCCCCAGGCTTTCCTTTATGAATCCTGCCTAACCCACTACTTGCAGTTGGCCTGGCATCTTGTTCAATTCTCCTTCTCTTTGATTGTCTTTCTTGCCCTTCCATGCTTTCTGGGTCATCACTTGCTGTCTGTTTTTGTGGAATTTTTTGGTTATTTACTGATTGACTGTCGTTATCTTGTCGTAGTAACTCATTCTGGCTCACAGAATTCATCAGTCTGTGCATGGCCATTTGCTCAGATAAATCATTTGCTGTATAAGCTATTGGCAGACGCTGAGGCACCAGTACTGACTGGAGCTGCGCTGCCACAGCTTCCTTCACCATCTGCTGTATATCAACTTTTAATTCCTCTAGAGTGTTTTGCCTCTGCATCCCCAGGTCACCCCTCCGTACCTCCATAGGGCTTTGTTGTGATCCTGGGTTAAGCTGCAGTGCACTCGCTAGCCAGCTTTGCAGAAATTGCCTCATTTCTACAGGGCAGGACATGTAATCATGCCTCTGTAAAGGTAGTCCGGCTGCACTGCTCTCAGCTCCTGCCGCCATGTCGGTTGTACGATTGGCTGCAGCTAAGTTTGCAGCGGAGTTAGATGACACGCACACCGCCACACCCAACATGGCGTCGCCTGTCTTTGAGGCAGAGTTAGACGACACTTGTGACACCACACCCAACATGGCGTCACCTGCCTTAGAGAGACTCACTGTTTCCCTCGGTGCCATCTTAGAATCCTTAATTCCAAGATGGCACCCGGAACTCTTGTTGGTGAGTCCCTTCGCACCCACTTTCACCTTTGTGCTACTTTTCATTACTTTGTGCTGTCTTTCCGTCTTTTTCTCCGCTCTCTTATCCTTCTTCAACTCCGAAGGCCCTTTAGTGGCAGTTATTTTTATTTCATCTGCCTCTCTCTCACTGGAGGTCAGAAATATCTTACGGAGCTCTGCAGTGCGTTCTCCGTCAGAGGGGCGCTGTCAGCGCCAAGGCATGGCAGGCAGCCAAGAGCCGGCTAATAGGTCTTTACACAGATAAGGCAGACAGGCAATAAATCAAAGGGCTTTACTTCAGCAGTAAGTAGGTAAGGCAGCAGTAAATTAAAGAGACTTTTGCAGCAGGGATATCCCTGGCTGTTACGGCACAGCCAGGCAAAACAGCAAATAGAGTCCACGTACCACGGAGCTTGTTCCTCAGCCGGTCAGGCAGCGTTCCAGGAAGCAAGGCAAGGGCCCCAGTAGCCCAGCAGGCACACCCAAAATGGACGGTTGTGAGCCGACAGAGACCCAAGGCTGAGTGAGTGCTTTTATTAAGCAGGCCCTCACCCAGGTGCTACCTCAGCTGGAGCTTGATTGCTTGGTGTTTCCTATTTAAACGCTCTGACCTTCTGAGAGCACTCTTTTGCTCCCAATGCTGCTGGTAAGTAGGCACCTGCTCTTGAATCTCTGGGTCTAAGGCAGCCCCTGGCTCCATTGCTGGGGCTACTGGGGCCAAGGGCTCTGTGTCCAGGGCAGCCTCTGGGGTAGGCTGTGCAGCAGGCTCCACGGCAGCCTCTGGGGTGGGCTCTGCTGGTGCAGCAGGCTCCATGGCTTTGAAGTTCTCTGGTTCAGACTCAGAGCTTGAGTCCTGGAGTGCCAGAGTCCTGACAGGCGCTGCAAACCTGCTTTCTGCCCATTTGCTCCATTCAAGACGTCCGACAGCCGCCTTACAGCGGTCTTCTGGATGGAATTTTTATTCATAGTGTCCGAGCCCAAGTCACTGGAGCTTCGGCACACTTCATCTGCCAGGGCCGTTTTTCCAGCCAGAGATCTCTCAGATGCCATTTTTTTTTCCTTTTTGCAGCAATCTCCTGTATTTCTTCACCTTCCAGCTAACAAGCTGCCAATATCTCTTTCTAATTTGCCAGAGAGGGAGCAAAACGCGTCTTACTGCATGCAGGAGAATTTTAAAACTGCTGGGAGAGGGACAGGAGTCGGTTTAACGGTTGTCAACATAAAGCTCAAGGATGGCTCCTGCATCAGGCTGGCACGAGGATCAAACCCCAGGCGTCATGGATTGATCCTCCTGTCAGCCCGAGAATGAATACTCATGGCTTCCTGACTTATTGTATCATGCTTATTGAACAAGGCCATTGTACGTATTAACTTTGGACCGAGAAAACCATAACAAGCTTTTACTCTAGAACATAACATTATACTATGCTTTTTTTATACACAAATATTGACATCTAAATCATTATATGCATGTGTACATATATCTTCATGTTCAACTATATATCTATTTTTTTAAATATGGAAAAACCTATTCATGAATGCCACATAGAACAGACCAGAAAGAATAATCATAAAATCATAGGAATGTAGAGTTGGAAGAGACCACACAGGCCATCCAGTCCAACCCCCTGCCATGCAGGAGCACCCTCAAAGCACTCTCGACAGATGGCCATCAAGCCTCTGCTTAAAAACCTCCAAGGAAGGAGACTCCACTACACTCCAAGGCAGCATATTCCACTGCTAGACAGTCTTGACTGTCAAGAAGTTCTTCCTGAGGTTCAGGTGGAATCTCCTTTCCTGCAGCTTGAATCCATTGCTCCTTGTCCTGGTCTCTGGGGCAGCGGTAAACAAGCCCTCTCCCTCCTCTATATGGCATCCCTTCAGATATTTAAACATGGCTATCACGTCCCTTCTTAACCTTCTCTTCTGCAGACTAAACATACCCAGCTCTCTAAGTCTATCCTCATAGGGCATGGCTTCCAGTCCCCTCAACATTTTGGTCGCCCTCCTCTGGACTTGCTCCATCTTGACCATGTCCTTCTTGAATTGAGGTGCCCAGAACTTGACACAGTATTGATACAGTATTGATATAATGATACAAGACTAATTTTTCTTTGCTGGGCAGATCCAAAGCTTTTGCAAGTAAAAGTACAATTATATATTTCAAAACAGAATTACAAAAGACATAAAGATATTCATAGAGTCTGCTTCCTGTGAATGCCTCTAACCTCCACCAGCACCTACTGTGGGGTTTTGGAAAACCACATTTCAGACAGTGACAGCATTCCAACACAGTTCCAATTCAATTACAGATAAAACTGTGTGAACTAAACCAGTGCTTTTCTGGTTATCTGATATGGGGAACTAGAAATCCTCCCCCTGTGTGCTAGAAACCAGTACCATATTGGGGCCCATTGGCTAAAACTTTTTTTTTATTCTTGAATGGCTCAGGAACAGCACTGGTCCAAGAACTAATACTTTGTGTAGCACTAATCTAAGCAAGTCCCAATGGCACAAGTAAGTAAACCAAATTGCATGCATTATATGGAATATATTTCACATATTTTACACCTTTATAATCTTATGTATGATATGATTTGGATATGATTCTGAAACACTTGTTATCAAATGTGCTAATATCACTGTACAAAAATACTGTGAAAAGCTAATGACCTAAGTTTGAAAAGGACAAAGTGTTTTCAGTCCTTACTCATACTTTCTCATATGCAACAGTGCTGAGATGAGATTAATTACATTCCAAGTAAAATACAATATTTGTAGCAAGAAGGAATTATTTGACAAATTATTTACTCAGAACTATTAATCTCGTTACTCATACTGAAGAAAATCACTTACCTGGAATGTGATGATATTTCGCTGAGATCTCCCATGCTGCCATCACCTGTATGACTACTAGAAATGGCAGAAGCATAACTATGAACAGCATAAATTTTTGTCTCATCATCTTGCCCAGGAGTTTCAGAAGATTCAGCCCACTGATCAGTCCGACTGTGTATCCCTGACCGGCTTCCAGCAAGGTGCAATGGGGCCAAAATTGGAGCAGGCATACAAGGAGCAGTATCAATGCCACTGTCAGTAGAAGCTCCTTTAATGTATGTTAATCCAAGCATATCAGTGTCTATTAGGTCTTCAGAGCCAAAGTGTTTATCATCACTGTTGCTGGATGTGTTACTGGACAGGGTATTACTGCTAGAATGACTGGAACAGTTTTTCTCTCCAATCTTAAAGAGAAACATTTTATGATATGAGTTGATTTCCTGTTCTTCACAGTTTAAACAATAAAAGAAGCAAACACTGACACACTTCCCATTTGTTAGAAGAGCCAAATATAAATGAAGCTGATAAAATTTATGCTACTAGCACTATTTATTGGACATACAATCATTAGTATTTCTATCAACACACATAAAAACAGGGTAGAAAGTAACTTGTCTAGTACATATGACACTACATAAGATTGTACACAATGGATTATAGTCAAAGAAAATTTTAAATTAAATATACTCAGCACTTCATACTGCATTGTCATAGCTCATGACCATACAACAGATTCCCTTTCATGTTAATTATTGAGAACAGGCTATAATTCATGACAAACTATTTTAGTAGATTAACAAATCCTTTCATCTAGAAGCTGACCTTCTGTCTGTGTCTGCTTGAGACAGTCAATTATTTCTCAAGCTATGGCACAAATATATCTATTTTTGCAGGTTACAGAAACTGGTAAAAGGTTAAGCTTGAATTACACCACCATTTAGGTTAGAAATATCTGGAGTCTGAGAGGATCTCCATATGTAAGGAGGGTTTAAGCCAAGCGTGATAACAAATCATTGCTGTCCCTCCTACAAAATGAATTACCAGCTTTTCCCGACCCAGATCTACTAAATACTACTATACCTCCTGTGTTTAATGACACAAGAATCCAGAAAGGCATACAATACTCTAAATATTCTGAAGTTAGCAACACAGTACCCACAGTTTCAGGTGTGTCCTCAAACACCACCTCTGGCATTTACTAAAGTGCACGATCCTTCCAGAATTTACAATTCTAGGTGGCTGGAATAGATTCAAAGTAAAAGCTGGACCACCAGCTGCTACTTTTCCATTTTCTCATTATACGCCTGGGCCCCATGTGGGCAAAGAAACATTCTTAGGCAATATATGACAAACAGGTGCAGGATCTGCTCTGCAGTGTATGCAGCTACCAGAAGTAAAAAGACAACCTTCATTACTTTTCAAGCTGGGAAATTAAGAAGAACCAAAGAACTCAGAAAGGACCAGATAACGGAGCAACCTTTGCAGAATTTGTTAGGAGACAGCAATA
Source organism: Ctenosaura bakeri (assembly GCA_948474755.1). Lineage (NCBI taxonomy): Eukaryota > Metazoa > Chordata > Lepidosauria > Squamata > Iguanidae > Ctenosaura > Ctenosaura bakeri. Next base: position 119,323 of record CAOLHI010002043.1, read on the forward strand.
AAGATGTGAATGTATGTTTGCATGATTATGTGTCTCTGAATGAATTGTGGGGGGGGGGTAGAGTGAGAAGGAAGAAGCGCAACCAGTGTATATATAAGGGGTGTAACCAGTGTGTCAGTATACAGGATTGTGGGAGAAGGGCAATTCTGAAAAAGAGAATGGTCTTTGTGTGTTGGTAGTGTGGGAGTTTGTTATTTCAGTATGATCTTCCTGTTTTGGGGACATACATTTGGAGAAATGGGTTTTAGAAGAACTTATTTAAAGATAAATTGATTTTCTGTGAAATGTTTTCTTGAAGCAGGAAACCATGGGTTTAAAAGGGCATGGTCATGTATATATTCTGCTTTCGCCTCACCAGTCTGTCTCTCTGAAATGTTAAATTTTGTGACTATCCCACACTTGCCAAGCATCTACTTCATGACAGTGCCTACTGTCCAAGTGTGCTCATATGCACCACAAGGTTGGAGACTCCTGAGCTAATCACTGTGCCTGCCAGAATTTCTATATCTCTCAAAGAGAAGCATTCAATCATAAAAACTATTTTTGTGACCCAAAGATTCAAAAGTAGTTTGTGCTATATTAAGGTGGTAGTGATCTGCAGATCTGTAGTGGTGGAAATCCTACTAGATGCATGTACAGTAAAACTTATAAAAATGGTGTTGTGTGTGTGTGTAAAATATATCATATACAACAATACACATACACACATACAGAATAAGATTCTAGTGGGAATTTTAACTCTAGTAACCTTTTAAGGAAATTTTGGTGACATTTGGTGGGATTATGGAAAAATCAATCAAGTTCTGTACATTTGGTTGTCAATGATGCATAATAAAAAATTAAAAATTGGTTTCAATAATGGATGATAAAAACAGAGGTAGCCATTACATTTGTGTACCTCTGCTACTGCTTGTACCACTGCTTCACAGCACTGTTGCTAGAATAATTATCTAACTAGAAAGAACAACAGAAAACCAGGTAAGATGCCTCAGTTCTTTCTATTTGAATCTCTATTTTTGTGCCTTTACATGCCAATCTTGAAAGATATAACATCAAGAAATTTTAGTAAAGGCAGCAATATCAGATCCTCTTCTAACGAGATTCAAATGTTTAGAACAGCTTGAACAAATAAAGAGGTTAGGAGATAAAAGCTCTATGTCATCTTCCAATCACAAGAGGTAACAGATATCCACATACATATATGTGCAAATAGAAACATGGGGTAAGATGCCAGAGAGATTAAGTGGCAAAGTCATTCTCCTCAAGTGCTTTAGGGGTTCAGACACGATGTTCCTAGCATTAGCTTCAACAGTCATAAATATTAACTGGGACCCGCATATTGTTGCTGAAAATAGACTGTGGGAATCAAATATGCTTAATGAGTAGATTTGATGGAGGCTCTTTTGTCTTACAAAAGAGAACAGACAAATATTAACTGCAGTAAAGGAAAGAGGAAGTGTTTATGTACATCAGCTGGAGGAAAGTGCAGAACTATGCCTGGCAAAAATCCTTCAATTAATTTACCACAGAATTAATATTAGTGCACAACAGGCTCTCTTTTACAATTCTCACACTTCATTTCTCAAGTTACTGAATTCAGCTGGGAATAATTGTTTCTTAATATCAGGTCATCAGTGGTGCCCTCTCCTCACCCCAAATTAACAGGAACAAACATAACAAGATATTCTAATTAGATGCATTCTTTAAAGATGAAATTTTGCCTAAATAATAAAAGCACTACTGGTAATTAAAATAGATGCTTATTCTTCACAATATGACAGGGGATGGCAATGTATAAATGTCACTTGAATACAACAGGAGATGAACTTGGGACTATGGAAGCCAATGCAAATCAGGTTATAATCAGGCACCAGAACGATGGTTACATTAGTGAGGCTTTAATCCACTCAGTGCCCTAGAAACCACCATATGCCCTTTATAATGCACTTGCCTGAGGTCACAGGCAGTTAGAATAACTGAACCCACTTCTGCATCAGAGATGCTTATAACTTGTGACTACTATTTTTTAAATTGTCAGATCCTCCCATTCATTCTATATTTGTTTAAAACTGCCAGATAAAAACTGGATCACACCTTTGGGCCCAATAACTACTTTTCAGAGTTACTCCAAGAGCACAGCGTGAAACAAAATAATGTGGAACAGAACTGCAGGATATAGAAAGACAGATAAATATATTTATCAATGATAACTTATATATTTTGTAGTATAGTCTACCCTCCAAAAATTCCTATTTCCCTTTCTGTATTGGAAGGTTATTGATAAAATGTAAACTTTCAACCAAATTGGTGGTTGCAGTCACATAAAATGTGAGAAAGAGACCTATTTTGGGAAACCCTAAGTAAAAAGACTTACATGAGAAAATTTGTTTGGTGAATCCTTGCCACTGCTTTCTTTCTGTAAAGCCCGGTCTTTATAGGAACTCAAGACTTTGGTTGATGGTGCATGCCACTTGGTTTCTGCCATAAATAATTATGTGTTTTAATTTCTAAACAAACAAAACATATTGAACAAGGAAAAAAGTCTCACAGCTTAATGCTATATGCATCAGGTTTGCAACATTTATCTTCCTGGAAATTTCAGGATCAGAGAGTTTGGTCTGGCCCTTTATGCTTCAGAAGAAACTGAGATCTATGTTACTTGTTACCATAAAAGTTCTGAGTGAAAAGAGGCATGATATACATGCTTTTGCTACATCTTCCCCAGGGAGGGGGAGTCATGTAATCATCTACATATTGCCTCCCCCAGCATTCCTCAGTACTGGTTTTGCTGCTGGACTGCTGGCAGTTACAGTTTAACAACATCTGAAGTGCCACATGATTTCCACCTCTGCTCTCCCTATGAAATGCAAGCATAATGTAAAATCAATATCCACATTACTACCCTATTCAAGCACCATCTGCATGCAGGAAAGCAAAAGCAGGCAAAGGAATTATCACAGCACTTTTCAGAAAAAAAGGGACTGGATTTATAAGGGGAAACTTCTTTCCATCTCATGCCTGGGAAGGCCATGGCATTTGTTAAACAGTGAAATTATTGACAGACTGGACACAAGATAACAACCCACACTTTTAATCTGAGAAAGTCAGAAATGATGAAATAATGTCTATTTATATTAACTCCCCCTTGCCCAGGTGGTGGCTGTGGCCACAAGCACTTCTCCTTACTGTTTACTTGTTCAAACCAAGGCATGCTTACTTGTGCTATGAGACCAGTCTTTATAGTGCAACTTATAATGCAATATGTGTTACCTCTGAATATTATCAAACAGCTTGTACAGCATGAGCTGAGTGGCTCCAACTTATTTGTGTACCACCTACACAAGCTGCCAGTCGGAACTGTTTCTGGAAACTGTATATGGTAAACTGAATTTGGCAGTTTTTAAAGTTTTAAAACAATTTTTGACAGGAGTATCTAAAAAGACTTGCTCTTCCAATATGAAACTGCTTAACTTTTGAGAGATGTGCAAGATAGCTTCACTATGCTTGCAAGGCCCTTCTGCATATTCCAACACCTTCTGGGGTGTGACTTGAGGAGCTATATGAGAGGGTGCTTTCTGTCACAGCATTCAAAATATGGTATATGTTGCCATGAGAGATTTATTTGATGTTGCTATTTTATTTTATTTTATTTTTACAAGCAACTGATAACACTTCTGTTTCTCTGAGATATTGTTTTTTCTAATCTTAGCTGAAATTTTATTGCATTTATTTTCTCTCTTCTTTGATTGTTTTTGTCTTCTTTTAAACATATTTACTTATTGGTGATTTCTTTTTATTGCTTTAGTAGAATGAGGTTGAGTTTTCTAGCCATCTTGGGCACTCTCTGAAGGGAATATAAATCCCTTCAATGGCCTAAATTCAACACTGTTCTGGTGCTGCAGTGCAAGCACAACAAAACTCTCCCAGCCCCACATTTCCCACTGTAGCACTCACAGCTACTCAATAACCAGTTCCAAAGGGTTCCCCAGATATCTGGAGCAGGTTTTGGGAGTATACAGGTGACCACAGTGAAGAGATGACTCCTCCTTATTCTGTGGTCAAAAGCAGTTCCATCAGCAGATATCTTTCACTGGATTCGCGCCTTAATAAACAAAATTCAAAATAAAATAAAATAAGGTCAGAAGTGGAACTTCAATATCGACCTCCATCTTTGTTAAAGCACTTTACCATGTGAAGGAACCATTAGGGAAAACCATGGAAGATCATGAAAGATTTTAACCTTGGTGGTTAAAAACTACCATTTTTCCTCAGCCATGTTCTGTGTGTTATTTTGCTTACAGTCTCTATTCATGAGACTGTACAGAGCTGCACGCTTCATTTTTAAGAACTCTAAGATCTTTGGGATATGTTATGATGGGGAATATTATACAGCATTAAGTAGATAACAAAAATTAACAAGTATGTTAATTTAACTAAGATACAATGCTCATTACCACTGGTAAGTTTAGCCCCTTCCAAAGATTCTTCATGTTCTCTGCCTCCTTCACTCTCCAGTGGACCTGAACCTTGGTGGTCATGCAGTAAAGGAGACTGACACCTTTTAAAAAGAGAGAGAAATTGGTGTGTTTTCCTGTTTGCTGTGAAAACTACTTATCACAGCTAATCTTGCCTTTTACATAGCAAGGTTATATATTTTCAGTATCTCCAGCTGGTGACCAACAAAGTTAAGAAATTTCAGAATAATTAATGCATCCTAATTATTGTAATGTAGTAATATGCACAAGCACACTGAATATTTCTTAATCACTTCTCAACTCTGCCGCTGATGTCCCTTTTTACTGTACATTTGATCTACTTCTTCATGTCTTTCTTTCTTTCAGTAAATACTGTCCCTAAGCAGTAATAGATAGGGAAGTTTCAAAATCTAAAGTTTTTACACACACACACACACACACAATTTTTACAACGCCCTAAATTCTACCAGTGGAGCAGTTCGTAACAGCCCCAATTAGTTTGCTATGTTGTATGTACATTAACTTCTATGCTTGTTATTTATAAAAAGAGGTAAGAGATGTAAAGAAATAAATACCCGTCATATCCTACTTGGTGCCTCCACTGGCTACTTCCACTTGGTCCAGGATCACTGGAAGATGACTGGTTGCTTGGTGAGCTTCTGAAATATTGACTAGAGTAATTCAAGAGGTACTAAAATCTTGGGTGTTTCAACAAATACACTATTATTTTTAATATTTATTATTCATGAACTCATTAAAATTATTTCATTAAAAATGAGGATTACAAATAATATGGTTACATTTGAGAGAATACTTTTTAAACAGACTATTAGATGGTCTATACATCATATAGAATGATCAACAATCTACCACTGACTGAAAGCCAACGGAGATGCAATCTATTTCATACCCTGTTCATGTTTATACGTTCAAGATGCAACTATTTTACAATTAATTTTGGTGAGTGTTACTGAGTAGTTCTTATATTTTTCACTTTAACACTGCTCTCTCCCAAATATCAATGACTTTCAATATGTATTACAACATATTTTTCCAAGGACAGAACACCATTCCCCATGTTAGTGCTGCAAGGTTTTCAAAACAGTAATAAGGGACAACTGGAATTTATGAAATGAAATTGGTTAACAATCAGAAAGCAACTTTTAACAGGTTTGTGTTGTATTAAAATACCAAACAAAACTTTTATTTCAATTAATTTAGCCATGTGTTTCTCTGTAAAATTAACATATTGTCCACATTCATAAATTAAATGATGCACATATTTTTGTCCTTACGAAAGACCCTCATCCCAAAATACAAGTTTTTGAATCATCTTGTATATAGAAAAGGAAAAGTCTTCTAACTGTCAAAGAGGGGAATTCCTTATAATAAAGGACACCTGGCAGTCTGATAAGGTACAAGCTTTCCGGTCCTCAAATAAGGAATATCTATTATAATAATGAACCCCTGGCAACCCTACTCCATGCAGAAATAGTTTCAGTTATCACTAGTGTGGTATTCATTTAGAAACTGCTCTATAAAATGCAATGATGCTTCCCACATGCAAATAAGATAAAAACTTATCACTATCTGGCTGATCAGATATATTGTCTGCTTAGAAAAGGTTACAGTGCTGTGAAGAAGACTTTTAATTACCTAGAGCCACCACACAATTCGCATAATACCAAAAGACCAAGGAAACACACAGTAATTATTTCATCTAACCTTTCAAGGCGGAGTAGGAAGAAAAAGACAGACTGTGAAGGCAGTGGCTTGGGAAGATAACCAGGCATATACAAATGCTCAAATTTGGAAGCAAAGTTTCCCCTCAAACAAAATTGCTCTTCCAAGGAAGCAAGACACTGCCAGCTAATATAACAGCAAAGCACAACCCAGCTGTGTACTGTCAAGAAGTGAATTTCCAAGAAACAACACCAATAAAGTCTAATAGTTAAAAATGCTGTAAAGCTAAGCAGAATAGTACCTATTTTATAGCAGTTAATAAATGGATTGAATGGAAAAAATTGTACTGCTTTTAATTTTTTGACATTAACATTAAAAGAAACTGTCAAGAATAAAGTTAATGCTTTTTATATAAGTGTAAAAACATTGTGTAAAAAAATCTACACATGAAAAATGAGACAAAATTCAAGGTATAGGTGTAATCTGTGCAACTAACACAATCTCAGCACTATTAAACTGATTGATATTGCAGAAAAATTGCACTAAAAAGCTTAAAATGAATATTTTTGGGATTTGTCAAAATGAATTGATCGCAGGCTAATGAGGAATCCAGAGATTTATACTAAAAACACAACTTTTTAAAAACAATCATACCAATAGGGTCTTGAACAGCTCATTAGTCTTCATGAAACAGAAAAGTTATTAGTAGATTGACAGATTTAGCCTTTTTAAAAAAATATATTGGGCTTATAGAAAGAAGATATATAAAACACCAAAACAACAAGTTGGCAAAAATTGTATTTTTAAAGTAAATTTTGTACAAAGGTGTAGTTCATTAGTGTAAACTGAGTCTTGATCATTCTAATGATTTAGTACAGGTTTTACTGCTTAACAGGAGAAGGCAAATGAATTGCTGAACTCATTCTGCAACAACTTAATACTACTGAAATCATTGTGCATTTAACCACTGATTTTAACTGAAGGTACATGAAGGTGGTGTCTCTTATGTCTTATGTTAAGTTGGGAGAGTTCTGTCCCCCTCTCCTTTTTTTTTCAAACTTTAAACAAGGTCCTACACTACTTAAAAGAGCAATGGCTAAATGATCCAATGCTCTAAGACAGTGGTTCTCAACCTTCCTAATGCCGCGACCCTTTAATACAGTTCCTCATGTTGTGGTGACCCCCAACCATAAAATTATTTATTTATTATTTACAATGCCACCTCCTCCCCCCAGCAAAGGCCACCTCGCCGACCAGGAACGGGGGGGCAGGCATGGAGGGAAAGAGGAGCCACACATCTCCTCGGGGAAAAAACTCCAAGAACCCCCCCCCGGCTCTGCTTCTGCTTCGCTCTCGTTTCTGCTGGGGGAGGCAGTATGGGAAAAGTTTCCAGAATGTTGACCCTGGCCCGCCAAAGGGGGCAGGAGGACGCGAGTGCATGGCTCGTGCTGGCGCACCACCACAGAGGAGGGAATGGAGCTTAAGACCATCAGAAATACATATTTTCCAATGGTCTTAGGCGACCCCTGTGAAAGGGCCGTTCGACCCCCCAAAGGGGTCCCGACCCACAGGTTGAGAACCACTGCTCTAAGACATTGTCTATAAAGTATGGCTGGTGACTAACCATATTTCCTGTTGTGTCATATATTCTTGGGTGGAAACAAGGAGGACCCATCTGGTTTAAAGGCAAGGGAGTGGGGAAGAGAATCCCTCCAGTCACCTTGTATAATTACAGATGTAAGAGCAAACATTACCCTAGGTTCCTCCAACACAGGCAAAAAATAAGTATGTTATTTATTCCCTATCCTGCACAAAAAAGCCCTTCATCAGTTATTGTAGTATTTCAGAAAAGGACCATAGTCATGGCCTTGTTAACATAAACAATAACTTTTTGATCAAAATAGCATTATTTGTATTATTTTACTTCCAGTTATATGAAAATATTAACCTGTGAGTTACTGAGTTTCCTTCCTTTCTAAAATTAATACAATACAATGCAATATCTTCCTTTCTCCCAAAATTGGGACTCAAGGTAGCTTACAATTTAAAAACACAATATAGCTAAAACATACAAAATAGTGAACATAAAAATGAGCTTAAATTATTGACAATATTGAAAGGATTTAAAACTACACCCTGAGTTCGCACAGTATATAATCTGTAGCAGAAATCTGTTAAAACCTTGTAGAACATGTTTGAATAATTATTGGGGCTTTTTCCTTTTAAAAACTTTTCAAATCACTTCTTTTCAAGGACCAGAAAAGTTTAGCTGTAAAACATTTTTAAAAGATAATTAACAGAGAATATATTACCTTGCACCATCTGGCAGCTTTCTGTCAAATGAAGTACTGCGAGGGATAGCTGTTTGTGCCTGCTGGAGAAGTTGCTGGCACTGCAATCTATCAGATGTTCCTAGGATTGGAGAGGCACGAGAGAGAGGCTGCCCAGCAGGAGTCGGCACCCGATGCCAAGTAGTATTCCTCCTGAAAGGGGTTTTATACTCACATGGGGTGCCTTCACTGTCAAGTTTGTACTCCACCATGGGAATTCGACACAGTTCTGAGCAACCCCTGCAGGACACATAAACACAACAGTCTATCTTTGAGAGTGGCAAATACAGTATTTTCCCACCATAGCAGTTTTATTCTATTTTTATATGTTCTGTTTTGTGTGCACAAATACAAATGCATGCATGCATACATATATAGGTATTAGAATATTGCAACAAGAAATATTCTATGAATGCATACACATATCCACAGAATATTGCCTGTTGCATACTGAAACATCTAAGTAGACAACACTTTTACCACTGCATGAAATTATACTTGCCACAGATGAGAAAGAAATGTGTTATAGAAAATTCATCCAGGTCCAAATAAGTGGCACAAAATAAAAAATTTAATAGATTAATACTCATATTTCAAACTTTGAAGACTGCATAGTCCAAAAGTATGCCAATTAAAGTGTGTATGTACATATGCATATAAATATATAATATACCCACGCTACATAAAACAAGTAATGTATGCTCTATCATAATTTATCATTCAGTGGGACCAGCCTAAACCACAGGTGGGGTAAGTATTGCAAGGCAAAGGCCCACTTTTCATGTGGGCCTAGTGTTTAGGCATCACATTTTTTAGGAACAATGTTTCTCTTATTTTGGAGGTCCACTGTATCCCTAGAACTCTTCCCCACACATGTGTTCATTTCGCTTACCATCAACTGTCTCCACTGCCCAGTTTTTACATACATACATAGTAAGCAGAAATACTATGGCATTGTAGATCTTGACTGAGTCATCTCCAACAAGTAGGCTCTCATCCTTCAGTACCATCTGTTGCATTATCTTGTTTTCAAAGTAAAAGATATTCAGGAGTGGTTCACCTTAGCCTCCTCCACAGTACTAACAAGACTTAGCTAAAGTCCTACTGATGTTGTCTTAAGTGATCCTGGGCCAGTGGCACTCCCTGCTCTTGCCTTAGTTTCACTACTGGAGGTTTTCCACTGTGCTTACTATGGGAAGTATTAATTCTCTTCTGCTGATGTTACTCCCCAAAGAAGACAGATGGATCCTTGTTTGATGTCTCCACTTTGAGCACTCTGCCCTCATAGAGTATATTCCCCTTACAGTTTCACCCTTTCTGTCACACTCAAACCTACTCACTACATTAAGGTGTACATCTGAGAAAAACGGGACCCCCCAAACTTAGTCAACTTATTTTTATTTAATAATAAATAAATACAGTATAAAATTTATAGTACAGTATAAATTATTGTAAATTGCAATATAAATTAATTTGTTATTATCAAAAAAATGAAATCATCTCAACATCCACTTAGACTTACTATAATATTTATTAATATTAAAGAAATGGAATCATCCCTTTTAAAACTAATTCAGTTAATTTATTGTTTAATTAATATGAAAATTAATATGATAATTACCAGAAAAAATGATATTTTCTAGGAAATATGAGTGACAACGTATTTCTCTACAATGTTTTTTCCCACTGACTATTGTGCATTTAAGAGTTTACTGCCAAATTTCAATGACATTACGGCATTTTTAAAAAAGCAAACTTCCAGGAGACACCAAGGAGTGTTGGGATCACTGGGTCTGCAAAAAAAGTGGGGGCTTAGCGTCACATGCTGCACTTTGCCCATCTCTATACTGGACAATAGTTCAGTTATGCTAGGCATCACAATCATACCATCTATCTCACAGACTGTGAATATTAATAAAACAATGCAGTAGAATTAGTCTACAACAAAAGTCAACAAGATAACACAATAGAAATTGCTATTCAGAAATATAACACAAAAGATTTTAAAAAATGATAATGGGTTGTGTCCTCTACTATCCATTTGTCCAACTACAGTGATACCTCAAATGTGTTTCAGAGAGTTAGAATTTTGGGAGTGGCATATAAATGTAGAGGGGCAAGAGAAAAGGCAAGTCTAATTGCACAATGTTTGGGCATAGTTTACTACTAGCCAAGGAGAAATACCAGAATCCTTACTGAGAACAAATTGTGTCATTAATGAGAAGGAATTTACACATCATAAATGTATATACACATTGCATTTATTTAAGCTGTCTACATACTGTACTTAAACCATTTCAGAATGTTTTATGCAGTATAGTATGTGGACAGCTTAAATAAAACTATGTAGCTTAATGACAATAATACATGCCAATTTTTACATTGTTTTTGAAGTATACAAAATACTCCATGTATTACTGCAGTAATTATACAACATACCTGCCCACCATATATTGTCACATTAAAATTAAGCTGGGGGCTGGAATCAGACATGAAATGTAGCTTACTCAGCACCCTCTAGCAAATTCATGCCAGAGGTCAACTCATGATTGTAGCCACTATGATATACCAATCTCCTAACAGCAGGAGATAGGAATAAAACAATCTTCAAATCTCTAAGACAACAGAACTATATTTGTTTCAATAATATGTGGTGCAAGTAAACAGAAAAAGATTGCTTTAGTCAGATATACATGCCAAGAAACTTTATTTTCAATAGTGGCATTTGATTAAATGAAAGCAAACCAAGATTTAAAAAGACAGAGGAAAAGTGTATGAAAAACAACTTATGTATGGGTAGTGACAATAGGGAAAAGATTTCATTTGTATGGACTATGAAGATAGGCAGATATTACAGATATAGTAGAACCACTAGGAAGATCAGCTTAGAGCACAAACTAGAGCCTAAACTGAAAGACCACAGTAGGCATGATTATTAGCTTATGCGTAATGAGGAGTACTTTGCCACAAAGGAATCTATAAGAGAGAGAGAGAGCTGAAATAGAGTATTCAGTACATGATATTCTGTATTACACTCTCAAATCTTTCAATACTTTCTCATTAATCACATTACAGATAATGCATAAACTTGAAAATATTATAGGAGTCTAACCTATTGTGGTCAAACTTGTTCATGATATTGCATTGTAAGAGTGATAAGAAATGCAACACCATATTTGATAACAAAGATGTAAATACATCTCATAAAGAGAATGCTATGTTCATATTTGTCCTATATTTTTTTAAAAAAGAGGGAGAATTTTACATAACTTTACAAATTTAATTTTTAAGAATACCAAAATCTTTAAAACCTCCTGGATTAATACAGAAAAGTTGAAGACCACTGTGATGGGCATGTATACCTATGTGTTTTAAACTTCAAAAGAGTGAGTTGAATGCAGGTTCATTTAAGGGGCAGGAGAATCACTGCTCATAGCTTTTTCAGGCTCAGAAGCTGAAGCCAGTTCAACGCACGCACATACTGGTCTTGACTTGACAGTTGACCCCAATGCAAGAGTGTACCACAGATGACAGCAGAGGCAACGATCCAAACAACAACTGTTGCTGATTGACACATTTCACCAGTATTTCCCCACACATACTGGTATGCTCAGGAATTGCCCTCCCTCATCCATTGTCACAGTGGCACTTGGCAATTTTACCTAATGACCCTAGTCATTAGAACAGAGAACAGAGACTGAAGACAACAATTTACTCAAATCCCCCAAAATGTGTTATCAACAGCTTGAAAAGGAATCTGAATGAAGACAGACACCTGTTAAAACTACAATTTATTTTAGCTGTATTTTGTTTTAACCTTTCTTGGATCTCATATTTGGACAAGGGCAGGATATCATATCAATAAGGGTATGTATATCCTAATCTGATATTTTAATAAGCAGATCATAGTGATTACAGAACTGTGTATTATGCCATAGCAATTTATTCTGTCCTGTGGAAATCCATCTTAAAATGCTAATGTGAACACATATAAAAGCCAATCACCAGCAGTCTGAAATGAAAGGAAACTCTACTGCACCACACAGTAGATTTTGCACACTCATAAAAACCATTAAATTATCTAATTATTTTATATTTGAATTAGTAGTATGAGGTGAGAATATTCTTCAGAGAAAATTTGCAAAATTTTGAGAATTTTTTAACTCCTTATGTCTAATTAATATATTTAACATTTGTCACCATTCTAAAATGAACTCTTCCTCCCTGTCACCCTCACTCCCATCCTTTTCCATGCCCTTCCCTGCTGCTGCCACCAGCTTCCATCACCCTCCCTGCTACCATCACACTCTTACGTTCCTCTCCCCGTTACAGCTGCCTTTCTCTATCTGTCACCTTCAGCCCCTTTTTCTCCCTCTTTCCCTCCCTGGAAGACAAAGAAAAGGAGAAGCAGGTGGGGGGAGCATTGCTGCCACTGCTGAAGGTCTCTACATAGCCAGCTGCTTCTTCCCTGTGAGTCTTCACTGAGTCCAGGTAGGGCTGTCTTAAGAAATGGTCAGTAATGTAGAGTCCACAGATGTATTATAGGAATAAGCCCAAAAGTTACATGAACTGATAAATCCTATTGTTTAATGAATTTCACTGCTTGAACATGATTAACCAAAAATATGAGAAGTTCCTTATGTTGTAGAGAATCAGGAAATCATTTTGAAATGCTACCTCCCAGCAGTACTCGTGTCAAAAAATAATTGGACATAATGAAAAACATTGGGGAAAAAGATAGATATGGCTCAATTTTAATTTTAACAACTGGAAAACTGATTTTAAGGTTTACTGAAGAAACATGTTAACAAATAATGAAAGTGTGTAAAATATATTTTAACAGGGGTTATAAAAATGTGAGGTTGGAAAACATTCTTAAGAAAGAGAAGTATATTCTCAAGAATTTTGCAGCACAAACTTTAATTGATCATGTTTTTTACCACAGAAGGAGAGGTAATATCATCTCGATTTTCTGATTCAGGTGCTAAATCTTAGCCCAGTCCGGCAAATTATCCACTTTCATTTTGCAGATTTGGAAGGTAGATATTGCCTCTGCTATCTCTAATTAGAATCACAGAATCATAGAAATGTAGAGTTGGAAGAGACCCCAGGGGCCATCCAGTCCAACCCCCTGCCGTGCAGGAACACCCTCAAAGCACTCCCGACAGATGGCCATCAAGCCGCTGCTTAAAAACCTCCAAGGAAGGAGACTCCACTACACTCCGAGGCAGCAGATTCCACTGCCGGACAGCCCTGACTGTCAGGAAGTTCTTCCTGAGGTTCAGGTGGAATCTCCTTTCCTGCAGCTTGAATCCATTGCTCCTTGTCCTGGTCTCTGGAGCAGCAGAAAACAAGCCCTCTCCTTCCTCTACGTGGCATCCCTTCAAATATTTAAACATGGCTATCATGTCCCCTCTTAACCTTCTCTTCTGCAGACTAAACATACCCAGCTCTCTAAGTCTCTCCTCATAGGGCATGGCTTCCAGCCCTGGTCACCCTCCTCTGGACTTGCTCCAGCTTGTCAATATCCTTCTTGAATTGGGGTGCCCAGAACTGGACACAGTATTCAAGATGGGGTCTAACCAAAGCAGAGTAGAGTGGTACCAGTACCTCCCTCGATCTAGACACCATACTCCTATTGATGCAGCCAAGAATTGTATTGGCTTTCTTGGCTGCTGCATCACACTGCTGACTCATGTTCAGCTTGTGGTCTATGAAGACTCCTAGATCCCTTTCACACGTACTGCTATCCAGCCACGTGTCCCCCATCCTATATTTCTCTATTCCATTTTTTCTACCTAAGTTTAGGACCTTACACTTCTCTCTGTTGAATTTCATTTTGTTCGCCTTGGCCCAGCTCTCCAATCTATCCAAGTCATTTTGAATTTTGATCCTGTCCTCTGGCGTATTAGCAACCCCTCCCAATTTGGTATCATTTGCAAATTTGATGAGCATACCCTCCAAGTCATTGATAAAAATGTTGAACAGTACTGGGCCCAGGACAGAACCCTGTGGCACCCCGCTAGTCACTTCTCTCCAGGATGAAAAGCAGCCATTCGTGATCACCCTTTGGGTTCGGTCGGTCAACCAATTACAAATCCAACTAACAGTAGCCCTGTCCAGCCCACATTTATTGTAATGGGAACTCTAGGACTCTAGAAAACAGATTAAAAAATTTTCACATCCAAATACGCAGTGGGCAAACTTGTAACTAAAAGATAACTTTACCACATATACTGCATACTACCTAATACTGCCACATAACTGCACCTGAGTAAAATGGAACAGGCTTCTCAGTTGCTCAGGAGACTTAGAAACAAATATTCATCCATCCCTTCTATAAAGATGGGGATGAACAGCAGTGCATCCAATGATGAGAAATTGTAGACTCTGCTACAAATAAATGAACCCCCAGCCTCTTTTCTACCAGAGTCTATAGGGCTGAAGACATAACTACTATAAATCTGCTATCTCCTCTCCCAAAATAATTTGCAAAGGGAAAAAAAATTATGCTGCTTAACCCATCAGGATCAGAAATAAAATCACTTTATTCATTCTTGCAGTAGTTACTATTTTGTCCTGGGATACAGTTCCTTCAGCAAAATAAGAACTGCAAGATACATATTTATGGTCTATCTAGTGAGAAAGAAAACACTACACTTTTATATGAAATATACAGAAAAGCTTGGAGCAAAGTATTGATTTATCTTCAGAATGCTGGACTTTGAAGTGTACTTCCCTGGTGCCTATGTGTAGACCAAATCTCCAGATAATCTTCAGACATCAACCTAGCTGAATACACTTTTAAAAACTCAACAAATTTCTGAAGGTTTTCAAAGAAGAGTAAACTTTTAGAACAGAGCTGATATTACTGCGTGATTTAGACAATGAGAGCGTATCTTATGGATTATCTTTCAGTGTTTACTTTTTTTGTGAAGAAAAGATCAATTAAGATTTTATATCAATGCAATGCTGTTTGCCTTGATTAAAATATACTATATTATATTTTTGATATAAAGTATACCACTTCACAAGGCAGCAACTGTATGGTTAGATACAAACCACCAGTTACTTAGAAACTCACTCACTTAGAAACAATCCCAACTGAACTCAATGTTGCTTCATTCTGAGTACATACATATTGCACCATACATTATTTAAGCACTGGATCTGTTAGTATTTTTCGTCTATAAAATTATTAGACCAAAGTGTTGTTCCACAATGATAATAGGAATAAATTGGAAACCAACTGAATTTAGATATCTAGGAGTTGTATGTTGACCTGGGCAGTCATTGTAACTAAACAATGGCTTTCATGAAATGAGCATAAATCTGGATGTCCTAGAACTAGTGCAGAATAACAGGATAGGTATATTTTACTAGCAATTAGCCACATCAGGCATGCTCTGGATTTCTATCCAACAACATTTCTCAGTACAAATGTTTGAAAAGATTTTTTAAAAAACTTTTCTTGGACTTTATAAAATACACCTGCAAAGAAAAGGAGAAAGAAAAAAAAGGAAAGGCAAGAAGAGCAGAAGGAAATACATAGAATATGACTATGAACTAGGAATATAAATTAATATAAGCTGTCCAAAAATATATTTTCTTGGAGCTGACATCTATAAAATACACATCAATTCACTGTGAAAATAATAAGATATTCTAACCAGTGAAAGTACTTCCAACAGATAGCCATTCAGCCTGTTTAATAACCTACAAAGGAGGAGCGTCCACAGTACTCTGAGGCAGCATATTCTACTTTTGAGCTACATTAGTTCTTCCTAATGTTCAAGTGGAATCTCTTTTCCTGTAGTCTGAAGATGTCACCCCTATCCTAGTCTTTGGAGCAGCAGAAAACAAATTTGCTTCATCCTCCATATAACATCTTTTCAAATATTTAAACATGGCTATCATATCACCTCTTAACCTTTTCTTCTCCAGGCTAAACTTACCCAGCTCCTGGAGGTACTCCCCATAGGGCATGGTTTCCAGGTCATTCGCCATTTTGGCTGCCCTCCTCTGCCCTCCAATGCTCAAACCACTACACATGCTGGCTCTCAGGATATGATCTACCTCTCCTAATTTTGGGTCATCTACAAATTTAATAAGCATTTCCTCTATTCCACCATCCAAGTCATTTATAAAGATGTTAGCCACTTTTCTCCAGGACGAAGATGAGCCACTGGTGAGCACCATTTGGGTTCAGTCAGTTATATGAAGATTCAGAGGCAATCATTAATATGAACAGAACAGATTTAACCTCCATTAGATCAAGCTGAGGCATGAACAGAATTGTCTCCTTTCATCTTTGCTTTTTACCTTAGAACTTGAGTCACTTATAGAAACCATAAGGAGTTCAGACACTGACGGGCCAACAATTAATAAACAGCAGCAGAAAATAAATTTAACAATTTAATGACATAAATTTAACAATTTAATGACAATTAAATTTTTCTTGACAGTCCTGAGGTCTCTTCCCCAATTCTGTATGCCTTTGAAGTCCATGATATCTTTAAAGTTAATCTGCAAAAATCCAAAATGTTGTGTATGCACACCCCTCTAGATCAACAGAAGAAATAGCAAAGATTAATTACTTTACACTTGCAACCTTCTGTACCTAGGATCTATGATCACTATGATCACTGCACCTAGGATCTATGATTTATCACAAATATTACCATGGAACTACGAACCCATCACCAAGTGGAATGAAAAGAAAGACAAACTTACAGAAAACAGATTATTCTTACTGGGCAAAATAGCCCTTCTGAAAATGTTTTTCGTCACAAAACTCCTATTTCTCTTTCAAACGATTCCCTTGTGCCTCTCTGACTTAAGTTTTAGGGCTTGTCAGGCCACAATAAATAATACCCTTTGACAATCACAGACCTTGATCACCAATGCTATTAGACACATCTTATGATGTTGGTCTTGCTATGAAAGAAGTTAAACTATGTATCCTCATTTTTCAGTTGACTTTGTTTACCTAGAGTGAATCGAGATATGTCCAACAACTGTTAAAGTTTAGAAATAAAGAATGACACTTTAGCAGGGAGGGACTTGTTATTCTCAAAATTTATCATAGAAACTCTTAAGAAAATATCTAACCCATTCCTGCTGTCATCGCTAATGATATGGAAAGAAATCACAATACCTCCTGACACCTCCCCCATAAGGCTTTTCCTCTTTCACCTGTTCTTTAAAGAGTCAGATAAATTCACTCATTCAGAGAATGGAGGAATAATGGGATTTATACTAGAAGAGACCTATTCAGCAGAGGCAAACATAAAGCCATGGAGGAATTGTCCTAAATCTCACTCTGAATTGGTTAAATCTCTATCAAGCTGTCTCTTTTGTGACATGACTAGCAGAAACCAGAGAGTCTGCATTCCTT
Source organism: Ctenosaura bakeri (assembly GCA_948474755.1). Classification (NCBI taxonomy): domain Eukaryota; kingdom Metazoa; phylum Chordata; class Lepidosauria; order Squamata; family Iguanidae; genus Ctenosaura; species Ctenosaura bakeri. Next base: position 137,208 of record CAOLHI010002043.1, read on the forward strand.
AACACTGTTTGAAAATGTGTATTCAGATGATGTAAATTTAAGATTTTTCCATAAGTATTTAATCATGGAGATGTAATTTTGTTGTTCTTTTAACCTGGAAACTAACACCAGACCTGATCAATCCCCATTCTCATTTTCTGGAAATTAAGATATCATAAACTGATAAATCTAAACTCTGAAAAACTAAGTTGGCAATCCACTGTGAAGGTGAAGAGACTTAAAGGACAGAAAAAAGGAAAAGGTCTCCACCAGACAAAACAAATGGCTGGGGCCATGGCCATAAATCATAAAAGTCAGAGAACATGTACAACATGTTCCCATCACTATCTCAGAAGACGACTCTGCTCAAAGATTGACTATCTCAATGGCGTGATTATCCGCCAGGGCAAGAAGGGTTTTCCTAGACCTTTCCAGACACTCTTCCTTCTATCCACAGCCTTACTACTAATTACTTACTTAGCATTACATTATAACATTATCGAGCCCTTTTGGAATAACATCAAATAAGCAGGAGAATGAGACATTGCTTCACAGTTAGAACAGGTGGCAAGAATCTCCTAACCGAACTGAGAAAAATTCTTCTATTGCAAATGATGTGCAATTCTAGCAAGCAATGTTATACATAGCCATATTGCATGCCTGTCCAACCAGAAAATCTCTGTGAATGGCAGCAAAGGAGGGAACAATTCTTCTCAATTCCGTTCAAAAGAATTGCTTTTTGGAAGAAACTTAACTAACTAAGAAACTAATTAAATAAAATTTATACACCTCTAATTCTACAATGCAATAGCTTAAGTAAAAGGGCAAGGAGGGCTGTCATACCTACAAAGACATGTCAGGTGCACTCCAAATTAAAGAAAGCCAGTAGCACACAGCAACAACTAAAGGGGATATATAGAGGTGGATCATACAATCCTAACACAAAAATATGCCAGATGTAGCCAATTAGGAAAAGACAGAAATCTCTTGTGCTGGCTGAATAGCTGTGTTGCAGGCATAAGCCCCTTTCACTGGCTGATCTCAGAAATCAGCTGGTAGAGAACCCTGATGCCACAACCGCACTACAGAGATCAGTAATCAGAAAGAGAAAGAAAGAAAAGGTAAAGGGAGGAATGAATTGAATTATGCCAGATTCAAACCCCCTGCCAGCCCAGGAATGCAACCATTACACTGCCACAAAGTTGGGTCCGGGTCAGGATAATCTGAATATTCTTTGGGTTAAGAGGGGATTCAATTCAGGATAACTTCAGCAAGCCTAGTATTGGCTCAGCTGTTCCATAGCCATCTTGGTCACTTAGGATTGTACTCTCATTCACTAATGCAAGGTATGCCGGAGTTTTGAGTTTTTCTCTTTCTCATATACTAGAACATGGGGTCATTCAGTGAAAGAGATTGACAGGAGATACAGAACAGGCAAGATTAAGGAGTACTTTCTAATATACTTGATTAATTTATGAAAACTATTAGGATAAGATATGATGGCATCCACTAGCTCAGACAGTTTTAGAAGAGTCTTAGATAAATAAATGAGAACTAGTTATGATGGCTATATGCAACTTCAAGGCAATGTTTATTACCACCATATAGCATATCCAAGCAAGCACGCTGCTCATGTCTGAAGTCTGTGGGCGCATGTGTTTTCCAATCTTCCCATTTTGCCCCTCCAAACCCCCACGATACTCCCTTGATTCTAAGCACCCAACAACTTCTTTAAAAAGTCAAAGGAGAGTGATTGCCCTAAAAAGTTAAAAATGGCCCCAGTGTAAAAGGTTACTTCATTTAACACCCCCTTGAACCTGAAATCAGAAGTGACCATCAGTCACTTTCCAGTCTCAGAATTGGACAAGTTTTGATCAATTTCAGAGTGCTACAACCTGTCAGAAGTGTATGGGGGTGAAATTTCATCCCTGACTGCCTCAGGAACTAGGAGGACAGCCAGGCCTGTCCATGACACCTATGCACCTTCCAACCCTTACAGTTGCCCCTCCTTGCTTTAAATTGTAACACAGATGATATTGGACTTCAACAGAAACTTTGAAACAGAGGCATGCTTCTCATATTCTAATACATAAGCACTTCTCTATTGAATATGGAGGGCAGTTTCATGATTCTTCAAGCATCTTACAATCCATCCTCCGCTAAAATAACATAGCAAAAGACTCGTCTTTTTACTGCTCAAACTACTTTACCTGCATCTTATTCACATAAAGTTAAGAGATACAATACACAAAGAAACGAATCTGTTCAGAGACCAGGAAAAAATAGCAGTAAAGGCACATCTGATATATCAACAAATGTAGATTCTTACCTTCTGGGTGATCCATCTTCATGGGGCTGGATAATAACCACTTTCACTGTCATGGAAGTACGTAGTAGGTCAATCATTTGTTCATGAGTCAGGGTTGCTACAGCAACCTTGCAGATCTCCACTAGACGACTGCCTTGGCGTAGGCCTGCTTTCCATGCAAAACCAAACGGCTCCACATCTGCCACAATCCCTTCAAAGTTAACATGGAATCCAAGTTGTCCCAAGCCATTTCTCCTCAGTGTCATTTCTGTTGTTTCACATCCTCTGGTTACTATCTAAAGAAGTATCAGATTAGTGAGACTACAGCATGATGGAGCAAGCTCCTAAGATTCCCAAAAATGTAAGCTATGAGAGCATTTTAATAGAAATCTGAGAGGAAAAAGAAATATTTAAGTTCCTATGTAAATGAAGACTGTACCACTTTATGAACATGAAAAGAAGTAACTTAGTAAACATAAACACATTGTTTGGTAAACTTATCAAATGTAGAGGTAAAAACACCTTTATTTTATTATAACACGTGTAAGCATAATCAAAAATATGATGGCACTGCAGGCTACTATACTCTCAAATTCCAATCTTATCTTTCTCTTTGCAAGAATAAGTCCTTGGGCCATTAGTAGGCAATGGTTCCAAGACAAATACACACACACACACACACACACACACACACGATTACAACTTAATATTGCAATTCTATCCAAGTTTATTTGGAAGTAAACATGAAGCCACTCAAGGAGAGTTACTTTTTAGTTGGAAAAACTGGGGGCCGGGAGAAGAAAATAGGAACAGTAGCACAGTAAACAATTCTGCTGTATTATGATCAACTCTGGAATTAATTGTTTGGTGAAGTCAAAAGCTGCATAACATGTATTATAGGAACACGGAATGTGAGAAGCACAAATCAGGAGATGCTATACATAATTTTTAAAAAAACCTGGAACATAAAAACAGTGCATTCCTTGGAGTGAGCAAGCTAAGGACACGGACATGAAAGGGATATTTTAAGTCAGATAATTACACAGCACTTTACTGAGGAAATTAAAATCTAAGAAGAAATGGGAGGGGGCATTAATAGCAAAGAGAGACGCAGCAGAAGCAATCAAAGGATATAATGCTAAGGTTGGCCAAAATATATCAACAATACTTCAGGGAAAACCCATTAATATAACCATCATCAAAGTTTATGCTCCATCTACAGAGGCAGAGGAAAAAGAAATTAAAATTCTCTGGTGGCGTCCAGGAGGAAACTGATCATACACCAAAAACAGGACCTATTGTTAATCATAGCCATTGGGACGCAGAAGTAGGAAACAGAACAGAATCAAAGACTGTATGAAAATTTGGCCTTGGATTAAAAAATGAAACAGGAAAGTGATTGATTGAATTTCATGGGGCCAACAGTTTGTTCACCACAAACACATTCTTCAAGCAACCAAACAGATGATTGTATACAAGGGCAACACGATGGCCAATATAAAAAATCAAACAGACTGTGTAATTGAAAGTGGAAGATGGAGAAGCTGCATTCTCTCTGCAAAAACAAATTTGCACTGAGCTTTTCATCTGGATTCCCACCATTTCACAGATCATTATGTCTCCCTCCAGTTTCTTCTCTCATTCATTCATTACTTGTGTATAGTATATGAGCCTGCAAAGAGACTGAGGATCTGACAGACAAACAAGTAGGAGCATCACAGCCGCCACCTCAAAGGTGAAAGAAAGCAGATGGCTGGTGGCAGAAACTTCCATTCTTTGGAGGTTTTAGGAGTTTGGATTTCTGGATAAGAGATACTCAACCTGTTACTTCACATTCTTAAAAAAAAATAACCATAAGAAGGTGTTTTACTTCAAAACAATGGGCAAGTAAAAAATAGTCATTCACTTGAGTCCTTGCAGGTGCAGAGGATTTTTTTTTTAATCAACGTAATACTCCTAAATTATTATAACTTGGGTCAGGCTGTACATTTAAATAATTTAATAAACTTAGAAAATCCCAATGAAATGAACATTCTTCATCCTGTTAATTAGATTCCTACAATTTCTTCCCTCAAGCCGCCCCTCCCTAAATGGCAAACTCTGGGATTCGATAGGATGTCGAAAGTAGAATAGTAGCACTTTAACAGTCCAATGTGGAAATGGTCAAAGTTGTTTTTGAAAAATACAACGATATTTCATAAGTACAACCAGAAACTGATGGGTTTTATTTTTATTTTAAACTTGCTTTATGCTTTTAATTATCCTTTGTAAATCACTTTGGGTGGGCATTCCCCTTCAAAGGCAGCATAAAAGTACAGCAAATAAATCACTTCTATCTTCAAGATAAATAGTTTATAGAAGTTGTTAATAGAATGAAATGAGGGTTAAAGTGTTAAATGTATCACTTGAAAAAGAATTCTTCTTTCAATTCTGGAAGCAGGAATTTAAACCAAGAGCAACAATTTATTTACTACTGTCATTTCTGTTTCCAATTAAGTACATCATAAAGCTACCACTCCTTAAAGACTGCAGTTACCGGTTGTTATTTATTAATTTATTGAATTTATATACTGCCTTTCTCCCAAATGGGAGTCAAGCTAGTTGTCATGGTAAGATGTTGTATATTTTCTTTTCACAGTAATGTCAACTCAGGAAATATTGCTCGACAAAATGTGTACTTATACTTTCTACACTTCCATATCCTAGTCTTGGTAAAACCTGCTGACGCATAAAGGGGATACTGGAAAGAGGAAGGGAACAGAGCACAGAACCCAAAGCCAAGAAATTTAGAAGGATACGTCTGCCTTAAATACGAATCAGGAGATATTCAACCTGGGAAGAATTGAGGCAGCAGAGATCCAAGTCATTAGGTTGTTTTGAGACAAATAAGTAGCGAATCTACTTATCTTTTATTCTCCTTTAGATTTTACCACTAAAGTCAAAAGACATTTCTACAATTTATGTCTACATAATGATCAGCCACTCAAACACTAATTTCAAGATTAAAAGTGATATCACATTTTTCTTTTATTCATATCGATAATATTTTATTGCTCTCTTGAATACAGATTCAAGAACTTTAAAAATATTTCCAGTCACCTACCTACATTTCAATCACCAGCACTGGCTATTTAGTTGCATATGCATAACTAAATAATGTCTCCTGACCCAGCCACAGTAGCCCACCTCAAGCGGTAGCAGCTGCAGAAGAAGAGGGCAATCCGAAAGGTGCTGACTGAGGTGCAAGGAGGATGACATTTCAAGACCCCTCCCACTAGTGACTGAGGCTGCAATGAGGAACTGAGGCAGGGGTCCTGCTTCTGATTGTCACAGCTTTGCTTGCTGGTGGGAGAGGGCTGGAAACATCTTCATCCTTGTCCCTCAGTTGGCAGTTGAACGGACCTCCTTCACCCAATGCAGTTTCTGGCTGGGATGATGGGCTTGAAGGAGCATTTATACAATATTACAGTAAGACTACACAGTCTCACTGAAAACAGAGCAATTATAGATCTGTAACTCCAGGTTAAAAATCTTTAACTGCACTACAGAGTATGTCAGCTATTATCACTACCTAACCCTACAATGGAAATGACTTAATGAAAAGGATGTGGGGCCATAAATAATATAATTAAGAAGAACAGAGGAATTGTAACAACAACAACAAATCACCTCCATCTTCTTCCTCCAACGGGAACAGCCTATATAGGAAATACACTTTTTAAAAGTATTAGATGTATTTAATTGTGTAACTCACAGCAAAGCTCAGAAAAGTAACTTTACTATTACTAGTAAACCATTACTAAATTTTGACTATGTTGGTCACTAATTTTTCTATTACATATTGGTTCATTTGGAGATATTATAAGAAGAAAAAAAGAAAAGAAAATTGCCTAAAAAGTGGGGGGAAACCCTCAAAAAGTCCTGAGGAAAAAAATTTAGCCCCTTCTAAATTAACAAGATAAAAACAATGAGTAAGCACTGCATGTTAACAAATGACAGTGGTGCTGTTGTTGTTGTCTATTTATATAGCACCATCAACGTCAATAGTGCTTTACAAGTAACATTGGCATTGACAATACAACCCGAAAATATAACATTATAGACAGTATTCTTAGTGCTTCTCTTCAAAGGAAGGAAACTCAAAAATTCAAGCCTATAACAGTAAATTTTGAAATGCTAACTCAATAATACTGCAATAACCTCCACCTAATAAAAAGTATTGCCTGCAGTTAAAATGACGTAGATTTCATAACTTTTCTGCTTGCCATGGATTTCTACAAGATGTAACAAAATTATTCATAGTGCCATATTTGTGTTGGGGAGCAAAATATTTACATTTCAAATGTGCCACACAATTTCTATTAACTGTTACTGAAAAATGTTGGTCCAATCAAGGATACATCTTTACTTTTCTATTTCTCATTATTTATGAAGGAATAACTACTATGAGTGTATACTTGAGACTGTTCCTAATTTCTCCTTCTAAACAGCACTGCATGCATCCATTTGGATGCAGAGCTGGGAAGAGCAGAATTGTGTAAATACATAGTTGCACAGGCAGAAAATAAGAGAGGCAACTTTTACTACTCTACTACACTGCATTCTCTATTCTCTAAAGATATGTTCTGGTGGCCTTGCAGGTCCTTCTGAGCAGTGTGTGAGATGGAGGCCAGCAGCTGCAGAGAAAGGAGGAACTGACAAAAAAAGAAATATCACTGTTTGTCCTCTTCCTCCATCCAGAAGCTTCTGATGTCTTTCAGTTCCCTTAACAAGGAGTGCTTCTGGTTTTGGAGATGCAACGTTCAACCCAAGTAATGCAAGATTTGAGACACCTAAGCAGCTTTTGGTTATGTGGTGACAACCGCACTGGGGGATGTGACTAAAGTTTGGAAATAGTCCCAAAAAGTAAATATTTGGCTACTCTGGTTAACTTTACTCAATCCACATGGTTATTATTTTGTATTTTGTGGATAACCTTCTAAAATGCATTTATTTTATCATATTCAGGTCAAAATACTTATTTACAGTATTATAGTGAGTAGAATCCATCTCTCAAGGTATTTTGAGAAAAAAAAGATAACAGCCAGCACAGCTAGAACTGGACTTCAGGGTCTGAACAGTGCAGGAAGAAGCCAAATTGTGCATTTAGGATGTGCTTTGGAAATTCAGCAGGAAACCAAACAGCAGTGCTGCTTGGTTCCTGAGATGGGACCTGGAAGAGCTATCTTGCTGGTATGCTCCTTGGCTACATATATGAACATTTATTTATCCAACACTCCAGGTCTCTTATAGTCAAGAAATAGAAGAAGATTTGGAAGGGTAGCTATGAAAGAACTAGGGAAGGTTCTCAAGTACTAGTACCAAAGATATCAAGAATCATTCATGACACAATTTTGGATTTCTATTTATGGGTGTAAAAGACGGACAATGAACAAAGCTGACAGGAAAAAATCAGTTCATTTGAAATACAGAGGAGTTTAACAGATACTATGGAGTGACAAAAAGATAAATAAATGAGTCAAAAAAGAGATCAAGTCTGAAGTTTTAGTAGAAGTTAAAATGACTAAACTGAGGCAATCATACTTTGGGTATAACATGAGATGACATGAATCACTGGAAAATACAATCATGTTTGGTAAGCAATAGGAAAAGAGGAGGACTGAATTACAGATGGAGTGATTCACTCAAGCAAACTATGGCCCTGAGTTCGTAAGGCCTTTGCAGGGCTGTTGATGACGAGGGTTCTTTGAGTCACCATATGTCAAAGCTGACTGGATTGCACATATCAAAAACAGTGAAAGCACTAAAAGAGAACATACTTACTTCGAGTCTTTGTACAATTTCTCTGATGTCACCAGTGCAGTTATCAAATGCAGACAGAAGAACACATTCTCCTCTTTCATAAAAAACTTTTACACTCATTAATCCAGATGTCCATCCAATAACATCTCTGCAGGAGCAGTTAAACACAACATTTTTTGATTCCTTTTCAATCAATACGATAAATTCATTTGAGATACCAAGGAGACATTCAATGTCAAGAGACTGACCAAAGTCTCGTGTTATCACATTCCATATCACTGCTCCAACACTGAATAAGTGGGCATCCTTTCTGGGCTTCACTCTTTCTTTCTTCTTTGCTCCCAGTGTAATAAAACTAAACTTAACTGAAGTGTCTACTGTAGCTGTAGTAACAAAGTTTTCTGCTAAATCCTTCAAGTACTCTTGACGTGTTCTGGTTGCCATGGCTCGAAATTTTTCAGATTTGTGTGCGGCATTTTCTGCATTAATTACTTTGGCCAAAAGGAAGTCCCGAAAAACTGCTGATTTGGGGAAAGTAACTCCTTTTGGGATTGGTGGCCCAAATGGTGGTACATCTTTTGATCTTGAAACTCCAACACTACAAAGTAAAGAGGAGGTGTCAAAGAAAATTGTTCTTATAGAATCAAAATGTTCTAATTTGTTTAACATACATTACCTATTTATACGCACATACAATTATACACATGTGCATGAACACAATGAGAACAAGAAAATCCTGCATAATAATCCACTTCAAAATTTTCAAGAATGGAGATATTCAGTGAGAATTTCCAACTGGAGGATGTTAATAATTCTTCCCAGATGAACACCTTCACTGGCAAATCCTAAAATGTGCTAATTCAATGACTTAAGCTCTCATAATAGGCAAGCTTCCTGTTGCACCAAGACATCATGAAATGGCATATTACAGATGCAGGCACAACTAACACCAAATACGAATTTCATGGCTCTGGTGTATGAAGAAATGCAACACAACTCTTTGTAATGTTGTATGATTGGAACGTATTACAACATGGTACATTTCATATGTGCTTAGAATGCAACACCATTATAACACCTACTTTATACTGTAATTTCCTGAGGAATAACTGATGGTATGAGCTGAAAGCAAAGGTTTTGATTTACTGTGAGCCAAATGCCCCACCATTCTCTGTTATCTCTTACTCTCTCTGGAGCATGGTTTCTATACATGCATAATGAAGTTTAAATAGAATTGGCTTCTATTTAGTCAGTGATATTGCTTCTTTTTTCTTGTTACTAATAGTGCAGGGCTCTGTGGTAAAAAGTTACTAACTTACTTTTTCATTGAATAATCTAGGAAATTTCTTCAATTTTGCTAATATTAAAACTGTTTGACTACCACAATCACATGACAAATGCTAAAATAAATGCAAAAGACAGAACAGAATGACTACTGGAATTTTTACTGAAAACCAACAAGTAAAGGCAATCAGTAATTAACCCGTACTTACCTATAGCACACATTTTCAGTACAAGGGTTGTGGACTTTAACAATGACAAACACATGTTGAAAATGAGAACGGATATTTTTTGGAGTAAAAGGAAGTGCCCCAGGCTCTTGGAAGACAATGGTAACAATGTCATTTCCTATATGCCTTTTCCTTAGAAGCTAAATGTTAAAAAAAAATGTAAATTGTTAATAGTAACTACAATTCAATTACTTTACTTCTAGTAGAAAAAAAATGACTACTACAAAAAAATAGCAATGATGTAAAGATACCTTCTGCACTGTTTAGTCATGATGATCATGTAAAATATTACAACTGTATGAGACAGAGCTGAATTAGAGGTGCTACAGAGGGCACACGGCCTATTAAATTACCTTTCAGAACAATTCTCATATCAATTAATTTTGAAATGGAAATCAAGACAGGATCCAAACATTGCTGAGTGTATGCTGAAGTATTTCAGTGCGTATAACAGGACTTCACCCATTTTACCCCTATATTCCCTTGTTGCAACGTTCAACATTATTGCAGAGTACGAGCACTTCCAATAATTTTTGACGTAGCATTTTTGGATGGTATGTCTGTGACAAAGCTTGTGATAAAAATGTGTTCAGCAATGCTCTGCAGAATCTCCCATGCAAAAACTGACCAAAATACATACAGTGGGCCCTTGATATCCACTGGGGTTTGGTTCCAGAAATCCTCATGGACACTAAAATTTGTGGATGCCCAAATGCCATTATATATAATGGTATAGTAAAATGGTATCCCTTATATAAAAGGGTGAGCAATTCAAATGAGTGCCAGAGAGAGCGTGAGGATCTGTGAAATGGTGGGAGACTACATCAGGGGATGCCTACACATCAGTGTAATGTTCAGTGCACAGTAAAATCAAAGTTTGTTTTTTGGATTTTTTTTCTCAAATATTTTTGAGCCATGATTGGCTGGATCCATGGATGCAGAACCCATGGATATGAAGAGCCAACTGCATGTGCGAACTTTTTTACTATGGGAGAATGTGCACAGTGAACACTGATGATTATAAGAAGAGATTTTCTGGATTACTCTCAGGCAACATAATCTACTAATAATCAATCTACTAATAACAAGACTGCTTTCTGGGAACACATTTAGTATATAGTTTAAAAGATGACAGTTTTCACCATTCTTGTAATAATCTCAAAGAAGAAAACTTGTTGAAAATAATGTCACAGTCCATGACTTCCATAAACATTTTCCTGCTACATTTTCACCTCAGGCATCCACAGCACTAAATCAGAAGCTCTTTTAATATTCTTTCAATATTTTAAAACCAGAGAGGTGCAGAGAAAAAACTGAAGAAAAGCACAACCGTATGAAATTCATCACCTTTGTTAGCTCGGAATACTCTGAGAACTTTCAAACATACTTCAAGAACTTCTGTTTATAATGTCTATTTGTACTGGTTTGGGCAGTCAGGATTCCACTGGCAGAGAGCTCCAGACTGAACCCACATTGTGTTTTGAACGGTTTTAACTGAATTCTATTTAACTTTTGCAGAATTCTGAGATGGGGTGGGCAAGAGATGTATATAATGTGCATATAATGTATATAATGTACATGCAACTGCTGTGCACAGTTAACCACAGTCATAGAGTGAAATTTAGCAACTCATGACATCACATAGTAGATGCAATCAATTTGTAATTACATGTATTCGTTCCAGTAGTTTACAAAGAGATAGTGTCATATAAATCTGTAAAGTGAGCATATAAGTCTACGGGTAGACTGAAGTCATTGACTTTAATGGAATGAGCAAGCTACTGGCAACATGTTTTGCTAAATTTAGCAAAGTACAGTTTAATATATTGATTAGATGTTTCCAAAGAACAGCTAGGGGACAAAACCTGTTAAATTCATATTAAGATATGAAAACACCAGAACAACATGATAAAGCATAGAAGTGTTAGAAAAGAGAACAATCACACCACTCTGCCATATGTTATATCCATAGTCAAGTGAAATTTAAGATACTAAAATTATTTTGTCAGTTTCAGTAAGTGAGAAAGAACCTTTGGTTATAGGTGAACCTGCTAAAATATTCTACAGAGCATTTATATAAATCCTGGAAAGGAGAGAAAACAAAAAATTTGACATTCTAACTGGGATATACGCCAATTCAAAATGATAATATTATTCCTCCTATCTTCATCAGTCAGATTTTGTTATATTTCAGACTTATTATGCAATATTTCTGACTAGATCTATGAGAAGTCTTACCTGAAAATGAATTTCTGTGGATAAACAGCTCACTATTGGAGGTACGCTCTATACTTAAACTTTCACTATTGCAACCTGGGATGACACTGGGCCTTGACAGAATTGCACTGAACTCTCAGGGATGGTGCCTGATTGAAGAGTTGTTGTTTTTGCTATGTATGCCTTTGTGTCAACCATGACTTACAGTGACCCTATAATAGAGTTTTCCTGGCAAGATTTATTCAAAGGAGTCTTGGCATTACCTTTCTCTAAACTAGTGAGGAGCGATGTATTAAAGTCTTTTACTCCAAGTCTCAAGTCAAGTCTCAAGTCTCTACCTTCAAGTCTCAAGTCAAGTCCCAAGTCCTTGATGATACTTTCAAATTAAGTCTCAAGTCAAATCTCAAGTCTGGAAACCAAATTTACACCCCAACCAAAATTCCAGAATTATTGGATAGAGTAAAATAAATTCAGTTTTAACATTTTAAGCAGAGTCAGCTCTCTACATTTGCAATTTTGCCATCTGCAGCTTTGGAAATGGGGAATGGGATCCTATCTTACTCCCCATTACTGAAGATTCAAAAGATTTAGAAGGAAGGATCCTTCTTCCTCAAGCCCATTGCCTAACACGTTTGCTGTTCTCTGAGAAATGCACCCTGCACTCTGGCGGCAAGTTTTGTCTTCTGCTCTTAGGAAACATTTTAGAAGGCTCTTCTGATATGCAGCAGGGACAGGCTGCTGAGCAGATCTCAGGCCTGCCTCAAGCCCACTGCCTAACCTGTTTGCTGTTCCCCTCTGAGAAATGAGCCCACACTTTGGGATTGAGAGAGACTGTCATGTGACTAGTAGGCAAAAAGAGATGGTGACATAGCTCAAAGTCGTAAGGTTTCTGGATAAATGTGTTATGTTACTGAACCAAGGGCATCAAGTCAATCATTAAAAATATACAAGTCTCAAGTTGAGTCGAGTCAGTGCATCATTTATGGCCGAGTCCGAATTGAGTTACTGAAGCGACTTAAGTCTAGACTTGAGTCCAAGTCTATCAACTCGAGTCTACATCACTGCTGGTGAGAGAATGTGCCTTTCCCAGGGGGTTTCCGTGGCTGAGCAGGGATTTAAACTCTGGTCCCCTAGAGTCCTAGTCCCTCAAACCACTACACCATGCTATCTCTCACCCTAAGTATGCGCAAAGATCCCCCGTACTGCCATTTTTTTTTTTTACTAATAAACTGGATTTAATTTTTAATCTCTTTTACTATGCTGTACTTGGTCATGTTGTATTCTTCATCTAAAAGAAGAAACATGAAGTCTGAGATTTATAGGCAAAGAACTTTTTACATTAAATTGAACAAGCCCTTCTACTACTGATAGAGGCAATCATCATAAAACAGCAGCAAGTAATGGAAATTTCAAGCTCTAAAGTTTCTAGGCAGGCTGAATAAAAGAGGAAGACCATATCCTCACTTTCCAGTAGCAAACAGAGAACTAGGAGCAAATATGGTGACAGCATGTAAAATTTAATCAAGTTGAGGGGACATGTCTCTCGCAGAATCTCTGGAAAGTGTTGAAGCTCAGCAGAACAGGTACAGCTCCCACTCTGAGAATGAAGGACCATAGCACAGAGTTAAGAGCATGTGCTTTGCATCATGAAGTTTAAGGCCTCAAATTCAGTCTGTGGTAACTCCATGTAGGGTTAGAAAATAATTGAGCCTGAAGCTCCTGAAAGCTGAAGTCAATAAATGTTGACAATACTGGGCTAGACACAACAAACTGACCCAGTGTAAAGCAGATTCCAATGTTCCTATGCACAGAGGCCCCAAAAACAAAGTATGCTCAGCATCAAATTCCTCATGTTCCAGAAAAAAATAGCAATTTATTATTGTATATTGTTCCAGTTTACCAATCCAATGGACAAATCTGAACTCTAGACATAGTTCCTTAGTATGTTTGTGATTTAACTGTGCTTTTGTAAACTAAAATGGAACCTTCGCTGAAAGGTAGTATCTGTACATACATTTTTAAAGTAGATAAACGCATTACTATACCTCTCCATGAATATTTAAATAAGTAAAAGTACACATATAAGCTCAGATTGTTTTATCAATCTAATTAATTGCATCTCTATTAGCTTGTAAAACATGGAAATATTTTTAGGATGCTAAATTAAATCACAGATATCATTGGCAAAAGTATAGTCAACAGACCACTTTTACCAAATATAGTGGACCATCTGTATAGACGACCTCCAAATTCCAACAATCCAACAAATTCCAGCAATCATGGAGAATTCCATCCTATACCTAAAATAGCAGTGACATGAACATGGATGCACTGAAGTGTGCGAGCACACATCATCATCACTTAACAGAATGGGAGGTGAGCACCTGCTTTTTTCACCATTTGCAGGGAGTCCTGGAACAGAAGCCCCACAGATACAGGGGGTTCACTGTAGTCACTGGGGGGATATACATGTTGTCTATAGTATATTTTATAGGGATATTAATAGTACTTGAAATGTATTTCATTTCTGTAATCAACATGGAAAGCATGTTCATTACATGACACATGTATGAACTCATTCTTTAAAGTCTTACCCAACTGGATGAAGTCCGAGACACTGCAAAATTTACTTAATATTAACACAACACACTATCACTATAAGCAGTATCATAAAGGTAAGCATAACATTAGGAAAATAAACCAGTGATCATACAGAGGGATATAAAGGTGCAAGGAATAGAAAAGGATAGCTAAATAGTTGATGAACTGCAATATGGAAGACATTGATTTTGGCAAGATTATAAAATGAAATATGAATTGAATGGAGAAAAAGGAATGGAAAATATAGTTAAAAACTGATAATTTGAGTATTCCATCCCAGTCCACTTTCTAATTATTTTATCCCTTGCTGTTTTCAGAGCTCCTCTGACTTTATACATTCATTTCTTCTCTTCATTCAAGTATGACTGGTTAAATCACTTGCCCTTCCAACATACTCTGAGCAGCCAACACTACTTCAGTATACTACATGCATCCCCCAAGATTATTTACACAGGAAGACAGTAGAATACTAACAGTGGCACACTAACATGTCAGGATTTCACCTGAGTCCTAACACTCATTTACTTGGAAGCAAGTTCCTCTAATCTTTATGGAATTCATTTTCAAATAAATGCGTACAGGTGACAATTTTGATTGGCATGTTATATAAAAATATAACTAGCTTTTAACTTCCCAGGAATGAATTTTCAGTTAATGGAAAGTCAGAAAAACAATTTCCACATTTTTAAAGAACAGTTCTTGATTTCACCAAAATGTAGTTATGAATGCTGCACTTTAATTTTCTCCTCTAGACAGTGAAAACTTATAACAGGATGCACTAGCATAAACTCCAAACAATACAATTGGGAATATTCACTTAGCCAGTCCCTTTTGGGAGATAAGGGGGTGCAATTATTTATTAATTTATTAATTTATGAATAGCATTAGGCTGCCTAGGGCTAACTGACCATTCTTGAAAGTTATTTTTCTGTAAATCTCAATCACTTGTTCAAGCTAAATTAACATGGCTATCTTCTCATATAACATAAATCATCTTTCTTCATTCAATTAAATGGGGGGTATGAGCAGACATCACAATGAAACTTTTAAACTTATTTTATCACAGCTGTAAAATAAGTAGTTTCGTCAAAAAAAGTTTGAAGTACAACTTAATATTTTACAGATAAAGATGTCACACATTTCAATCAGACCTGGTTAAAACTGGGCAAACTGAAATATTGAGACTATGATTAATTTTATTTATCCAGAAAACATTGTATTATTTGTTATCAAATCAATTAAAATACAGTTGTATAGAATGGGATTAATCAGATCTGACCAAAGGCAACAAAAGCAAATGGCAAAAGTGTGGAAGAAAATCTTAACAAGGAAATGATCTGGAAAGGATGCTTGTAAGGGTAAAGGTTCAACAGGGAAAGCCTTTAACTTATGATTTATAAGGAAAGCCAATACAAGGAGGTGGTACTGGCCACACCAGAGTGGGCAGCTTCCTCTGTTCTGATCAGAACACTGAGTGAAGGCTCCCCACCCTACACTGCAGCCAAAGTGAAAAAAATTACCTTCATGTTTGGATCTCCTGCTGGCTCTAAAACTAGAGGGATGTCCTGATCAGTGACCAAGCAGGGCGTAGTTATTTCCTGGAAAAAGCAACAGACAATTCTGGTGTGGCCTATTTCTGGCTCACAGGTAACTGGATGCTATGAAATCTTCAGCCCTCACATACTAGAGATAACTGGCTACACACCTTGGTCAGTGACCATATCAGGCAGAATGAATGTATAAACCAATTCACAACATAACTTGAGTGCAACAACTAGGACTCTATTTGGCATTTGAAACTAGGACATGAAGGTCCCACAACTTAGCAAGTGAATATAATGAAACAAACCCTATGTGCAAAGCAGAATTTCTATACTACAGGGATGGTAAGGCTGTCCATTGAGGACATCATCAATTCATTTGTGGTGCTGACCTCAACCTCCCATCTGTTTCAAAGAGAAAGGGTCAATATTTTATCTGAATTCTTACTAGCTTGTCAAGAATCCTTTAATGGGTACATTCTACATTACATATCTTGGCAACCAGGTAGCAACAGAAATAAAAGTTAAACATTCATTACCTATATGTTCTACACATTAAGGTTGGCTAAATGCTCACTGAGTGTGCTTATCACAACTTATGAAGAAGTGTCCGTGCTGTGCAAAAACCACTATAGTCTAATATAACAAAATAATGTGGTGGGCATTCAGATTTCAGTATTCCTTGAATATAGAAGACTTCCACATTATTTTTTAACAAAAGAAAATAATGGAACATACTGTGGTTATTATTGCTAAATATAGCAAGACTATCCAAGGTACAAAGACTGATGAGTGTTTACTAAAACATTGTGGGAAGGTGTGATTGTTACTGGGAAAATAATGGAATTAAAGTTGGAATATTCTGAGGATAAACCAAGAACAGGCTTCAGTTTCTCTAGAAAGGGAGACACATCAGGAAATATTTGGGAAAAGATACAAAGGAAGGGAAGAAAATGGAATAGTAGCATGAGTGGCTAAGCAAACACAATAGTGAAAATGACAGACACTACAATTCTGGAAGAAGTGGATCAAGGCAAAAGGCTATTTCCTGTGCTCATGGATTAGCTAAAGCTAACACAAAGACAAACAACACATTCAACATCAAGTAAGGCTATTACTTGTTGCCATTGCCTGTCAAATGAAAGTATTAGAAATCAACTTTATTCAAGCACATGCCTCATAGAAGTATTTTCCATAACTCTCAAAAAAGAGTTCAAACCATCCACAGATAGATTACTGTTTCTCAACTGTTCTATTATTTTACCATATTCTGCATTTTGTGTTATAAAAAATGAAATCCTTAAAAATGAATAGATAATTATGCAATAAGCAGGTTGGCAATATCTTTCAGAATAGCAGCTAACAACTTTCATCACCTTTGGAATGTAGATTGGATCCTGGCATGAAAGCCTGTTTTGTTTGTGCAGTCTGAAATATGATTATCCTCACATGAATGAAATGTCTTCTAATTTATATCACAATGGATTGAAGTGGTTCAAAAACTGTAAGACTAGCAGATGAAGGAGGTACTTTGGCCTTTTCAGCATGTATTTATTACATTGCATTGTGGTGTGACAATCTTTTCTCACTGGACAGCAGTGTACACTATTTTTCATACTTTGAAAAATAGTGCTCTCTTTATTAGGCTTCAGTCTTATGGATGCTCACTTGTGAGTAGGTCCCACTGAAACTAATGGACTTGCATCCATGTAAAAATAATGCTAACTAAGCACCAGAAGTATGAAAAATAATAGAAGTAAAAAAACAAAATCATTTGGTAAATTTTGCTCTAGTAACTGATTATGTTTACCTACTTCTAAAACACCGAATCCAGAGGTCATTATATAAGTGTTATTTTTCACTTAGTTTTAAGAGAATTCCTTTCAGTCTGCAGTATTGTAAGTTCTCTCACAGATTATATAACCTAACACCTCACAAACATCCAATTTTTCAACATCTCAAACTCACCAACAAAAAGAAACTAGATTTTACAGTGTTCCAATGAGTCTTTAAGTTTGCAGAAATCATTAGCGCTTGCACATATATGCAAGGAATCTGGAGTATTTATTTTTTAATATGCATACAGTAACAGGTGGAATGCCATACGTTAAGCAGTAATCTCATTTGTGAATGGCTCTTTCATTTAAACATAATAAATTAACAGACCAGAGAATATGTTGCACAGTATCAATATGTTATTTTTAACTCCCAATCCAGTGGCTTCTTGCCTGTACAAAAACCTTGGCCATGACTGGAGCAACTGCAGAGCTTCAAACTCAGCATTATTTCTGTCTAATATTTTATCTGTATAAACTATCACAGGCAAAGACAGAGTTAACCTTACACGAAATTTAATACATTTAATCCCACTGAAGCCAACAGCAAAACCTATCAACTTCAGTCATTCAGGACTGCAACCCCAAATGGTCTATAAAATCTGAAATGATGTGTCATTTTTAGCCACCCTTAATGTTTTAAGATATACTGAAATATACAATGTACATTTTCAGATCTTAACTGCATTGCTGTATAATATGATGATTTCTATTTGTGCAAGAGACAAGCAACATGGTGAACAATTACTGTAGCACTGCACATCAAAATATGAAAAATGCAATCACCCAAAGTTATATATATAAGAAAATGTGTTTTAACTCAACACAGTTCTGAATAATAATAATACTGAACAATGGAAGGAGGAATAATAAAACTGAACAACGGAAGATTGCAAAATGTCTTCTCTGATTCTTATACTTAAAAAACAACTTTTCTTTAACATTTCTTAAAATGGAAAGATAAGATAGAATTATTTATAACAAATATTTTAGCCTGCATCAGAATACAGATAAAGTATGAAACCTAAATGTTTTAGTATTCAGACTTTGCTCAAGAAGAAGAACAAAAAGAGAAAAACCTAACATGCTGCTTCTACATTCTCAGCCAAAAAGCTGTACATGATTCCAAAAATGTGATTTAAGGGGACATACCTGCTGTCTATTATTGGGCATGTATGGAAGCATAGTCGAGACATGAAACATTATTTCATAATCTTTGTACGTGGTATAAAGGGAATGAGTTCCAGTTGAATCAGCTGAAAATGAATTCCAAAAGTGGCTGAGTGAATAAAGACATTAAATCATGAATTTAAAAAAAAAAAACCACTCCCCTCTTACACCATTCAAGCAGCTATTATATTAATTCCATGTTATTCTCTCCACCTCTACATTCTACTGTGATTTTAACTGGGACATCCAAACAATCCCCTCTGGTAAGTAAAAATTACCTGCCATGAATTAGGTGCAGGTACATCATTGAGATAAGACACACAGCAGTTGGATGCAGAAACCCAAATTTTCTCTAATTAAAATAGGAAGTTGCATTCTAACTTTCTACAGCAACAGTGGAAACCCTTTGTCTTTTGAGACGTCACTCATGGCCTCTAATTGATGGTGAGAAGGGCCAAAGTCCAAAAGGAGCAGCGTTTAAAGCGCTGCACTTACTCCACGTTTCTTTTTCTCTGTGTCACTTTCCTCTCTTTTGCACACAGAAAGCAAAGAGGAAGTGATGGCCAGACAAGCATTTCAAAGGGCACAAGTCAGTCTGCAGCACCTAAAAAGCCAGAAAAATACTGAGGGCTGCACGAAGTGAGGCTGAGACAGCTGTAGCCCTTGGGACAGAGGTTCTCCACCTCAGCTCTGAAATGACTGTGCCAGTAAGAGGAAGCTCTGCCACTGTTACGGCAGAAAGGAACACAATACAGACTCTGCCTCAGTAGCGTCCCTTTGTAAAATAACAGACAGCCCAGCCAGAAAAAGAACAGCTCTTCCCAGCTCCTTGCTTATCAATTGAATTAATAAGTTTGGGTTAATAACAGGTCTTACTACTGAACCATTTCTTCTGATCAGCAGCTACAACATACTACTTATACATACACACAAAAGTGTGTGTGTGTATACATGTATTTAAAAGAAATAATCTGCACCTAACAGAAGGTACTTTCTCAAAACAGCACTGTACTGTTACTTCTAGTTTTACTGCATTGTGTTACCGAAACTCACTTTTATTATCTAGTTGTGCTCTGTATTTATTGAAGCCTTTCAGCCGTACTCTCTGACCGAGAAGATCAAGGAATTCTTCAAAAGCAGGTCCTGCTGTCTCATTGTTATACATCTCTTCCTCGGTGCTCTGGCCTGCTTTGCAATATAGAATCCCAATCTTGTGCTGAAAACTCAGCTAAACATAGGAAAAACAAGGTAACAGGAGAAATTGTGTCCAAAATAGGGTCCTTGACTTTAAAGCCTCTTGGAGATACTGTTTGCAAATAGGACAGTATAGATTTCTTTCTAAAACTACAAAACAGCACTTTAGGAACACTTCAGACATTACAATTTAAAGCAGAATATTGGATGGCTGCAAAGTCATATAGTTTCGAGGAACTGCAGTGAGAATATTATTTCTGTGCTAGCTTGGAAACAGGCAGAGCAATTTATGATTTATAGTATTTAAATCTTATGGTCTATCCTAATTTACAATGCCACCTTCAGCACATCAAGATGTGATACAAAATTCTACACTGAAGTATTGGCCACCTTTTACATTGAAATAATGCTCAAATCACCAACAGGAAAAATAGCTTACTTTACCCCAATATTTACCCCAATGCATACTTATATGGGCTGTTTTAAAATATGCCAACATACACAGCAATGCAAGGAAACACCCACAAAAGTCCACAAACAGTGAAGTCAAACAATCACTCTGACCCCAAAACCACAAGCTCACTCTCTCTGTCTTTTCAGAAAGCTCAAGAATGTTTAGCAATGACTATATGAATTACTCTTGCTTTATGAATATTGTCCTTACATTTCCACAATAAACTTTAGCTATATGAAGTGTCTGAAGTTCCATCAGACTCATATTTGCAACAGTATCACCCATTCTCTACTTACCTAATTAAACGAAGAAGACTAAGAGTTTATAAAAGTTCTCAGCCTCTTCCACAAAAAAAAAATAGTAATTTAATTTGTTTCCAAATTCATTAATATTTGAGACAGTCATTACAGGTTCAAACATCTGTAATTTGTATGTACTACAAAAATAGTAATCAATGCTCATTTTCTTGTTACACTTTTCTCCTTCTTCAGCTTTATACATAACTTTAAGCAATATCACAGGACAATTCATACATCAGTTCTATCCCCAGCTTTTAAAGGCTCAGGAGGTGACAAAAAACAAAAACAAAACAGTGTTGATTTAAAAAGTTAACAATCTTGCCTTACCTATACACAAGACATCTCTTAATCACATGCACTGAAAAATACTTGGGCCTAAATCCAATTGCTATTCCCCACTACAAAATACCTACTGAACCACTGGGATTAATGTAAGTGTTCATTTGTGAATGTGTGTGTGCAC
Source organism: Ctenosaura bakeri (assembly GCA_948474755.1). NCBI lineage: Eukaryota > Metazoa > Chordata > Lepidosauria > Squamata > Iguanidae > Ctenosaura > Ctenosaura bakeri. The sequence goes on from CAOLHI010002043.1 coordinate 158,582, forward strand.
TGTGCATGCATGCACACCTCCAAGTCATCTGTTGACTTATGGTGACCCCATGAATTTCATAAGGTTTTCTTAGGCAAGGAATACTTAAGAGGTACCAGTTCCTTCCCCTGAAATATAGCCTACAGCACCTGGTATTCGCTGGCAGTCTCCCATCCAAGTTAAGCAGACCCTGTTTAAACTCCAAGATCAGATGGGATTTCGTGCCTTTAGAGTATTTAGGCTTCTCAAGGGCTGATTTACTATCCAGCAATTGATTCAATGCATCTAACTCTAGCTAGAATTAGCAATTGGATATAGGTCCTAATTTGGTCATCCTACAAGTGAGAAGACCGATACACAGATCCTATCTGTCAGGATAAAATACTTTTGAGAATAAAATAGCATAAGCCTATATATAGTTCCCTATGACCCTTGAAAAAAGCTTGATATACAAATGTGGTCATTATTTCATTGGCAACAAATCTAAAAACATGCTTTTCCTCATTAATATATTCATATACAGATGCACATTATTAGTTCACATAAGTAAATATAGCATTAACTGTGCAGAAAACCATATTTGCTTTACCAAACCAGAAAATCTCACTATTACTCACTCTGAATTTAAAGTATATATTCATTACATTGTTCATGTAGTGTTAATTTGTTAGATAGCCTCAATTAGAATTTCAGCTGTTTGAGCCATCAAATGTTGTACGTCACTAGCAACATTACTGTTGTGAATAAGGTGTGCCAATTATAATTAGAAAAGGAAAATCTGCAAAAGTGAAAGGCTGGGAAGGTGATGATTGTCTCTTTTTATTCAATCTGTCATTATCCAGTGCTAGATGTTTACCTGAAACAGCTTACTAAGTTATAAAATCTTCTGACTGCCATACAAATATTCCAGAAGCTTACTTTTTGTTAAAGTTCCTCATGAGTTGAAAAATCTTCTGTTCCACAGACAGGTCAGATCACAGATTCTGGTGTATTTATGAAAGCAACATATTACAAGACAATACATGGGCACACAAATTCAGGAAAAAAGGCTATACCTACCCCCTGTTCATCCAGTTTAAGCAGTTGTTCAGGGACTTTGGGTGAGCTGGAAGCTTGCCTTAGGCACTGGATACTCAATTCTGGTATTACATATTCTAATACTTCTTTAAGAGGTAAACCCCTTGCTGTGCCATGTCTAGCAGTAGACGGAATGGCATCTTCCAAAATGGCTCCTCTCAATGTTGTAAGCTAAAGTGAGAGTAGCAGTTTTAATTTTACACAGTCTTCAGTAAGTAAATAAAAGAGAACCACAGTCAGTTTACTGGAATGTTTCAGCAAAGTTCAAAAAGATAACCTCAAAATTAAACTAAATATAAACACATTTAAAAAGAATAAAATAAAAAAAATAAAATAAAATAGGTTTAACCATTCAAATCATGTCCATACTGAAGCATTGCTAAGTAGCACAGCATTGTTGTCATTATTGCTGCTGCTACTGCTGTTGTTAAATTATCTATCTTTCCCTTTTTCTAATCCTGGGATATAAGGTGGCTTATAAAAATTAGAATTCATGCCACTAAAAACATAAAAACTTAAAATATAATTTAAAACAATTTTCTGTTTATGCTTCTGTTGCTCAGTATCTTAGAATAATATATTTTCAGCAATACCACTTATGTGTTGAAGTTAACATAACACTACCACATTGTTCTCTCCCAGAACAAATTTTAAATCATAAGCCCGAAGCCTGGGCACTACAGATGTTGTTAACTTCTCCAATACCCTTCAGCCTCAGCCAGCAAGGACATTGGCAACAGACATTGGGAGCTGTAGTGAATCAACATCTACCGGGCCACAATTTCCCCATCTCCATGTCTTACATAAACTGTACAAATGATATCAGCAAACCATGTGGGAAATGTGGCTTCAATTTTTTATGTAATACTCAGGGCAAGACTTCACAATAATAAATTTTATGAATATTCTTCATAATTGTATATTTAAAATATGCAAAAACCTACTAAAAATATACATAAATCTTGATTCCCATCACTCCTAATCCTTCACATGCCATTATTTTTTTTTTACCATGAACACAATGGTCAATTTTGTTTCAGCAATAAAATAAGCTGTTGTGCTTTAAATGCATGCAAGTTGAGCAGCTACAAATTCCAAGATCGCAAGTAAATCAGGGAAGACTTATGGTATTTTTATTTTAAGAGAACTATAGAGCACAACTCTTCTTTTAATTCTCCATTTTTTTTCCAAACCACTTTTCCTCCAAAACTGTTTCCAAACCAGCTTAGACTTCTGTAATCCTCTTCTGTCAAGCATCTGTAGCCATACTTATCTTCTGCCTATTTGCTGCCTCTGCACTCTCAGGCTCACCATCTGTTTGTCTCTGAAAAGTACAACCATTTCACCTAGGTCCAGTCTGTAGTAGCTTATAACTAAATGAGAAATGAACTTCTGGAATAAAAACTGCCATATTCTGTATGTTTTGATTTTTTGGGAGCCACCCCAATTCTATCTACAAGCCAGAAAATAATTTTAAAAATCACTGCTAATAGAAAACAAAATTAAAATTACAATCTTCCACATGTTTACATTGGAATCAGTCCCACTTACAGGGACTTACTTCCATGTAAACATGCATAGGCTGTGTCATAAGTACTGCTCTCAACCCACAGAAATTTTAAGTGGAGCCAGATAACCCAAAAGTCATATACACAATGAAACAAAATAGAAATTCATTACAAACCTAAAAAGTCATTGAAAACAAATGGTACAGAAAAGCACAGGATTACTGGAAGGCTAAAAAATGGGGGAATACAGACATGGCAACAAGATATAGAAGGGACATTTGCAAAGTTACTTTAACAATCTCATAGGTAGAACTGGATTCTAGGACTGGCCAGTGCTCCTCCAGGTATAGAACCATTAGGAAAAAAAAGGATTATATTATATAAAATGGGAGAACAGGAAACAAGGAATGACAAAGTAACTGGAATTTGTTAGCAAGAGACACACAGGTCTACCATTTCCCCACATTTTGCCGTCTTCCAAAATAGAACTGGCTGTCAAACTTTTGTGTGAACATTAAAGCATTCAAGGAGTATGCAACAAACAGAGATTGTTTGAAAAATCATAAATAAGGGCTCATCTGTTCAAACTAATTTTAATATCTGATGTTTACATTAACAGAAACATACTACACAAACTGCTCAACTAAAAGTGTGTTTAGTGATTCCCATGACTTATAGTGGCTGGAAAAAATGGTACTGATGTAATGACTTTATTTTTCTGCACTTGTGTTCCTGAGAACAAGCTGGGATTGCTCAGGTGACACACAAAATATTGTATGAGTTTGCACTTTATTTTATCCCACAGACCAGTCACATTAATGCCTAAATGTGAAATGGACACAAATCCAGCACTATTACCTCAAAATGTTGTCAAGCTAAAAGAGAATATACTTAAAACCATTAAAATAAGAAGTGCTTCACTTAGCAATTTTGTATAAATGAACTTCATGTAATTTATCTTGATTCTGCACACCAGACAAAGAGAAGAAGTGGGTGCTTTTTAATTCTACCCTTTTTTATATGACAATACCCCCTCATTCTGGGCTTTCGGAAGCATAGGAGTGGGTGTGCATATTCAGATTACCTATAAAATGGGCAGCGAAAGGGTGACGGCTAGATCCCTAGTGCTGGCATCTAGAGTAGTCCCATCTCCAGGCAGTTGCCTACATGTGGGTCAGGGATGTCCACATGCAAAAACAGAAATCCAATGTGGAATAAAAATAACTCTGTGATTTATTATTTCTGTTCCACCACCCTAATTCTAGAGCAGTACAGAAACCCTACCTCACTTGTTCTGAACACTATACGATAGTTGAACTGTGAACCTTCTTTTTCCTTTCCATCTTCAAACTTCTCCCTCCGGATGCTGACTGCTACTGGTCCTAAATTTTCATCTATTCCAAAGTAGTTTTGATGCTCTGTAGTACATAAATAGAAGACAATAATGAAATATTAGACTGACAGATGCTTCCTTATTCCTCATGTGTGTCATTGGTTGAGATTTAGACATTCCCTCCTTCCCATTTGCCTTATGCTTTCATTATGCCTGATGAGCACGCGAGACAATCACACCTAAAAGCGTGATGAGTTTATTCAAGTCAAGACATCTGTTCAACATAGATGGATGTTTAGTTGACAACAGACAACAAATTTAACAACCAAATGAAAATACTACTAGGTTGTAACCAGTTGTTACACAATGATTAACAACTTTCAATTTAAAACCAAGATAGGCAAACTTCAGAATTCCAAAATTTAATGTTTTACTAGAACTGCCAGTTTCACCAACTGAAGTCAGGACCCTACTACACCTAGAATTAAGGAACTCCTGGCCCAGGAATGTATTTCTGGGTTCCAGAACTGAATGGAGCTCCCAATCTTTCCCCAGAAAACTCCATTCCTGATTATTCCAAGCTTTATTTTATTAATCTAATTTAGAGCAACAGGGGAGACATGGGAAGACATTTTGTTGCTGCAGTTTTAAATAAGTGGGAGTCCAAAATCTTTCCCAATCTATTGCAAAACACCTAGAGATCTATCAGTAGACAATGCTCTTCCTTCTGCTTTCATGTGCAAAAAGAGATTATGTAACTATTCCTAGAATAGACAGATTTCTTTATATATTAGCATACAAATATGTAACAATTTATGTAAAGAAAATATGTACTAATTTGCACTGGTTTTCTTCCAGTATATTTAAAATCCAAAAGTTTACTTAACTATCCAGAGCAAATGATCCAATATTAAGAATCTCTACATTTCGGGAAAATTTCCAAATGCCTAACCACACAGAAGCAAATAAAATTATCTATAGCGTCTGCACTGACTAGGGACATAATGACCTTCCTCATTTTAAAAGTCATATAAATCAGTCTGATTTCTTAGTCATTCTACCTATATGTTCACTGAATGTGGTAGGGGAGGAGGCAAGAGAAGGCTTACATGTCCTTGTCCTTCCCTCAATTTTTTTTTCTCTAAGCCTATTTCAACAGCATTTTCCCCCTCCATCTGTTTTAGGAAGCACTTCCATGCTTACCAGGAGTCTGCTGAGAACTCACAGGTTGTGGCATAAGTGCCACTCCGCTGGATGAGAAGTGAAGATGCCAAAAGAATGACACCCTCCCCCCTAAAAGACCCCCAGTAAATCTGTGGAAAATATCTGTGGCAGACATGTTTCACTGATGAGCAGGACTAGATATGTTGGGTTATATGTGGATCCACAAAATCCAAAGCCTCTCATTCCCCTAACATGTTAGATAACTGCTCTAACAGTATATCTGCTGTAAGGCTGGTGTAGACATTCCTTCCCAGAGCAATGAAGAGGAGGAGAAAGGGAAGGGGCACCCTGGCCATGCTGAAAGAGTAAGGCACAGCATGTGGCAATTAATTCAAAGATTCCCTTCTTCCCATCTCAGGATGGTAGCATGTTTCATGCTACTCATTTTGACTTTTTTTTTTTTTAGTTTTAATTATGTTTTACTGTGGCCTAAATCCAATGGTTAGTCTCAACTAGAGTAAATCCACTGAATAAACAGGAACCTGGTAAGTCAACATTTATGTAAGCCATCCATTTAATGATTGTGTTTGAACTATGACCAAAAACAAGAGTTGAGCATATGTATTTTGTTTTGAAACTTTAAAATTTCCTATTTGATCATGTTTGAAAGACTGGGTAAAAATCCATTACATGAAATGTGGAAACACTGATTGATTCTCCCATTCCCTTGCTACTTGTCCTTTCGTCATATCTTTTCTTTTTTTATCAATCCTAAACTTACAGCATTCTCAAGTGCTTTGTTTTCCTCTTTCAGAGCTCAAACATTCCACAAGACTAATTCTCAATTAAGTTTGGCATATCCTGACTGGGAATCCTGTTGGTGACTTATGACAGTGTAGGGTCACTTATGTCAAAATAAATCCTTTTTTGACTGAGGCAAAGTGACAGCAGGGGTATGGCTACAAAAGCCATCTTCATTAGGAGATAAATTGTCTTGTCAGCTCCCAAGCAGCTTGGGAGCTGGACAGTTTTCTTTAACTTCTGAGGGGAATAGCCTCACTTCAGCTTCTCCTATCACTGCAATGCCTGTGGCCTTTTCCTCTCCCCCTATGCCACCTCCTTTGCCTCAGGATCTTGGTCACTGACTGTGGTTTTGTTCCATGAGATATTACTTGAGGTGGTATAAGATAACCTATGATGGGAGCTTGTCAGTGAACCAAAAAACCAATATATACTGCAAGAGAAGGCCTGGCTCCTTCCACTGACCCTCAAAGTTTCCAAGTTGAAAATATGGACATAGTTGAGCACTCACAGGAAGGATTCCATATGGTTTGAGGCTATACTCAAGTTCTGTATCTTATAGGTCTGTTTAAAACTATGCAATAGCATTGATTTAGCAGGCAAGAGCAATTCTTAGTTTGCTTTAACATATAGTTGAAAAGCTATAATCCTACACTGTATATATAACTCAGCAGCTGCAGGTTGTAAGACGTCAAGACTACGAACTGCATGGTGACAGCATTAATGCGCACATATTGGCATGCACGCATACTAGAGACAAGATGAATCCACTCATAGCCTATAGACTGCATTCACTTCAACATCCCAGCCAGGGAATTAAATCATGCAGAACTATATTATAAACACACACTAACAAAATTTCACCAAGGCCATCATCTCAAGGGATTTCCTCTTTGATCTTAATTTTGATCCTAGGCAGAACTTCTCAAATGGATCTATACTGGGAAAAAGCATGAAGTAATTTAAGTAGAGTTTCCCACTTTCCATAGAAATCTCCTTGTTCCTGTAGCCTTTTGTCATTTCAGACAACCTTCTCCTCAACTTTAGGATGAACTGCAGAACAATAGAGCTGGAAAAGGCTTCAAGGATTATCGAGTCCAACCTCCTGCACAATGCAGGATCTCCAACTAAAGTATTCCCAATAGGTAGCTGTCCAGCCTCTTTTTAAAGATGTCTATAGGGTGGACCACATCACTTCTCTAGGCAATTGGCTCCACTGCTGATCCACTGTCATTGTCAAGAAGCTCCTTCTAATGTTCAACTAAAATCTACTCTCCTGTAACTTCAAACCATTAGACCTGGCCCTACCTTCTGGGGCACCAAAGAACAGGCCTGCCCTCCCCTGCCCCATGACAGCCTGTGAGGTATTTAAGGAGTGCACCCCTGCATCTTCTCTTCAACAAGCTAAACATGCTAGAAGTCAGAACAGAATATAATGTGGGGAACCAGGTTGGGGAAAACAGAACAAAATGTTATATTCTAATTCTTTGCTCTTTCCATCTCTTTTTCTTTCCCATTTGTTTTTGCTATCTATACAGACAGATTTTTCCCCTGCCTGTGCTTATTGTCTTCTTCTGTTCCTGCTACATCTCTGGATCCTCTGTTAACATCTTTTGAATTTGTCTACCTGGTCAGCTCTTCAACCATCCTCACCCCCACGTAATCTACATAATTTTAGTTTAGCCATTGTGATTCCTTCCCATATGCATCTTAAGCTTTTCAAGTTTTCAAATTTTAAAAATGGTTAGCTGTTGTTTCTTTTTAACAACAACAACAACAACAACAACAACAACGTTTATTTATAATACCCTTTACACCAAAGGGCGGAACAATGACATACACAATCAGGGACAAAGACACTAAAAACAGAAGTTCTTTTTATCCACACTGAAGCTATTGCTGTATCTCTGTTCTCCAGGGTTTCCATTATAAGAGGAAAGGGCTTTGTCAGTACTGGTGCCCTGGCTCTGTTCTAGGAACTCCCAAGTTAAACAAAAACAAACAAAGCATCATGTTTCATTATAGTCAATGAATACACCCGAGCAGCACCTCAGAAGCACTCCCACTCTGTCCATTAACTGTAATGGGACCCACTGCTTCACACAACATCACATGCATGCACGTGGCAGTCACATTAACAGAGAGTTCACTGTACATTTTAACTTGGAATTGTAGATGTTTTAAGGATTATATCCATTTTGTTATTGTTATGATAACTTAGTCATTTATTCATTACTATTCATCTTTTTCTCTCCCACTTCTCTAATACCCAAAATCTTCTCTTACTTCCTTCAGAAAGTGTCTCAAAGTGAATATTTTCTCCTTGACCTTTTCCTTCTGTCAAGTAAAGCTTTAATAAACCAGCAATTTGTGCCTCTTTCTATAGCTTTTTCTTCCATTTCATTTCCTTCTCCTGTAGGTCTTCTGTCTTGTTTCATTAGACTGCAGGACTCAGTTGAAGAACACTGATTGACCTTCTATACAGTTCTTAACAAGTATTTAATATGTTAATATTTCTTATTTGCAAACAATACAAGTAATTTTTAATATGTCAAGATCTTGACACAATAGAAATCCTATTGGTCTATGATGCACATAATTTTATTTTCATCTGCTCTCATACCTGTCAATTAAAAGTAGCTAGCAATATAATCAAAAAGTATTATTTAAATAATAAAAGATATACTGTACTTTTATGGAATGATCCTTTCTCTTTGACCACAGAAACCAGTGTGCACAGAACACCCAATAAATCTCAAAAGAAGATGACATAGAGACCTCCTCCCTTTCCTCATTGTTACATCCAACACATGTTAAAGAGATACTGCTATCAAAGTGACTAGAAGAAAAGTAGGCTTTTAACAGAATACAGTGATCCCTCCACTTTCATAAGGGTTTAGGGTGCACAACCCTTATGAAAATGGAAAAGCTAAAGATAACCCTCCCCCACTCCCCTTACCATACTCTCTCCTTTTGCCCAGGCGTATAAACATTCCTTCTCCACATCTAGTCAAAAGGCAAGGGAATGAGAGATGGGAGCACTGCATGTAGTGAAGGAAGGCAAGGGAATGGAGGGACATACACCTTCTCCATATGTGATGCTCACCCTCCCATTACCTTGTCTTTTGCCTCAGTGCATGTTCTCCACACTGAGGCAAAAGGCAAGGGAATGGGCGAGGGAGCACCGGAGGCAGAGAAGGAAGGCAAGCATCTGCCTCCCCCCATTCCCTTGTCTTTTGCCAAGGGCATGCTTGCCTTCCTTCTTCAGACCTGGCAAAATGCAAGGGAATGAGAGGAGAATGGGGGGAAGGCACGCACACAGCTCACAAATAATCAAATCTGCGAAAGTCAAACCTGTGAATGTGGAGAGAGGACTGTACATAGAGGTGTAGAAGTTTCCTGTCAGTAGCTTAGAGTCTTACTGCTTTGCAACATCCAGAAATGTTCTGGCAATTTCTACTGAACTCTTATGGGGTATCTGTCAACATAACGGTGCCCATGCACAGAGGAAACAGATCATATTCTTAATACCCTAACACCATATACCTTGAAGACCTGATATTAAAAATATCACTGCGTCCATTACGGTAACATATCTAAATAATACCATTTACATTTCGGGTCAGCAGACTTGCAAAACCCAGAAATTTTTCCATTCTAAAATTGGTAACTCTTCAAAAAGCATTCTCAATTATTACTATTCTTTAACAGCATTTCCTTCTAAATTTTAAGAATATTTTAACAATATATTTTTCTGAGTTCCAATCTGAGTTAATACAAAACTAGGTATAGAAAAAGGTACATATATTGAGATAGATGGTCCCAAATGTCTGTGAAAATAGTTTGTTTTTATAAATATTTTCAGAGGCAGCGTGCACACATACACATATATTATTCAGTATAACAGCAAAGTTTGAATTCTAAAAATCAAGCCATTATACTTTCTCTTTGGAAGGGTATTTTACACAGCTACTATAAAAGAAAACCTGGTAGACAGATGAGAAAACACCCAACCTGCTTTACTTATAAGAATGGCTGACACAATGTATGTTTTCAGGAAAATACAATCACTGAAGCACAATACAATGTAAGATATTCAACAGTTCTTTTATACTACGTACCCTTAGGTACCAGATCCTAACAGATCTTGGAAGATCAGCCCAGTTTAGTACTCGGATGGAAAATCAACAATGAATATCAGGTATTGTAGGCTAAATTTCAGAGGAAGGAACTGACAAAACCACCTCTGAGTGTTCCTTACCTAAGAAAAGCCTATGAAATACATGGGTTTGCCATAAACAGACAGGAAATTTGAAGGTTCATACAATCAGCCCTCCACTTTTGCAGGGGTTGGGGTGTAAGACCCTTGCATAAATGGGAAAAACACTAATAAGAATAAAAATTGCAAACACTTTTTTTTTAACTGAGAACACTTCTCTAGGAATCTGTATGTCTCTCTAGGTGTTCTGTCTAGGAATCTCCAGGTGCTCCAGGGTGACTCTATAGTTCACTACCAGCAGAAGTGGACCACAGAATCACACTGGAGGACCTAGAGATTGCTAGAGAGAATATATTTTTCCACAGCAGGGGCAAACAGAGTAAGATTCTTTTAATAAAGAAATTAAATAAAGAAAATAAGCTGTGAATAATCAAATCCAGGAATGCTAAATCTGTAAAGGTGGAGGGCCAACTGTAAACACGCAGAAACACAAACATTTTTAAGAAATGACTGCTTAAAATCTGTATTATGAGTAGTTTTAAATTCAGTTCAAGTAATTTTAACTCTTGTTTTGGCTACTAAGTTGTTGTTGTTGTTTTTTGCTTTGTTTTTTGGTTCCTTCAAATTGCCTGTTGACCTATTTATTCAAAGGAGGCTTGCTACTACCTACCTCTAAAGCTGAAAGAATGTTACTTGCCTAACTAAGTTTACTCAGGTTTCCATAGTTGAGTTAGGATTTGAACCCTGGTTTCCTGGATCCTAGTTGAACACTCAAACTACTACACATCAATGGTTTTCGAAGTGCTTATTCAGCAAAGAGCAAGTAAAAGAGAAGAAAAAATTGTCACATCATCTTGACACATGTTAAAACCTTATGATGTTAATTGGCTTATTTGTATAATAGACTATTTAGTAAATAAAAGCATGCTTGCTTGGGGTACTGTATTTTTACAGATCTCATAATTTTTTGCTTACTTCCTGTTCTCAACAAAGACATTTCAACTATTAACAACATGATAATCCCCTAAAAAAAAACTGTTCATGCTCCAAATTCTCATTTTTAGTTGGAGAGAGGAACTCTGGTGACAGTTCTTGGTTCAGATGATAACATAAGTAAATATATAAAAAACATATAAAAATATAATTTCTGAAGACAAGTATGAGAACCACAAATGTAATGGCTGAATAGTCATGTTAAACAATTGAACATATTCTGGTTTCCATTTTATTTAGAAGAGCAATAACAATGATGCACATGTTCTAAGACACTTGCAAACTGAAGATCTACTTTTTTAAATAGAATCATTTTCATTTAATAAAAGCAATCCAGAATTTCATTAATTGTTCTGAAATCTTCAAGAGTGAAAAGTTCTAGAGAAAAATGCTTACCTTTTCCAAAGAAAAACTTTCGATAGTAATATGCACCAAGATCAATGTGCTCAATGATGTAACGTTTTACTTTCTCCCTGTGAATTGGCTGATTCTCCCTGGGTACTTCCAGTACAGAAACACCAGCATTTGTGCAATGTGAACTTAGTGAAGACTCAAAGGAGCAACTATCTCCTGAGGAAAAAGATGTTGAGTTTGCCCTAGAGAGTGCAATTCGCCTATCACCTTCCCCACCAGTTTCATTCCTGAAATAAGGACAACTCAGTACCAAGTCATTACTTTTCCCATCACCTTCATCAGCATCTAGGTTTTCTTTTGAATTGAGATCCTCTTTACTTCCCAAAGGAGATTCACAGCTTCCAATCTGGCCTGCTACCACTGGAGACTGTGAGGCAGCAGAAGCCCCAGTGGTTATATTTTTTCTTTTCCCCACATTAATTCTGGTAACCATTGCTTCATTTATGTTAAAAAGAATGCTCTGAACATCATAATGTGCAAAACACTTCTGACAATTCCAAGGATGAACATTTTTCTCATGTCTACCATCCTCTAGCTCAGATGAGAATTTAAGAGTTTCATGTTCACTTTTAGCAGTTCTCAGTTTTCTGAAGAGAGAGGTTTCTACTGATTCTGACTTCAGCCTCCATTTGAAAGATTTATCCCGATCTCTACCAATAAGCAGAGCACTATCCATGTAGTCCAGTCCAGAAATTCTGAAAAATTCTCCTCTGGAAATCTGTGCTGCCGCATGGAGACTTGGAGAAATTGTGGGGTCACAGTGGAAAAACTCAGGAAATCCAAATGGCACATGTGTTTTATGCTCAACATTTTCTACTCTGTAGCCTCGAAGCATTGCAAAAAAATTCTCCCCAGACAAGCCTTGTCTGTCAATTGATGAAGTACTTCCATATTCCCTATGAAGAGCTGCTCCTGTATTTGGGTTAACAGCATTCTGGTCCAAGACATCTTCAGTGTCAATGTCACTAATTGTAACATCACTGTTGCTTCTTTGCCTTATAGGGTGAAGACCCCTATGTGGAGAATGCATAAATATGTCTCCTAATGCATACTTGGCCTCTGCAAATTCCAAATCAAGGTGTTCTTTTTGCTGCCCCTCAGTCTGGTCACCATTTACTGATCCAACACCCTCATAATTGGTCTGAACCCTGTTTTCCCAAGGAGCTTTGCTTAGTTCCTTGACACCATCCTTCTTAGGTGGCCATTCAGATACTCTGGCTCGGACCCCCATTTTAGGCACAGCTGGAGTACCATTGGCTGGATTACTACTTTCACCTTTGTTGGTTGTATTTAGAGAAGCAGGAGGGCCCATGTTTCCATTGAGAGCTTTAAATTTTCTGGCAAAGTAGTCATCAGACTGCATAACTCTTGCTGGTTCCTTGACCTTTGAGGATGCTCTGCCAGGCTTGTGTTTGTCTTCCTGTGAAGACTTTGGATCACTCATATCCAAACAGCATCAAGGGAATGCTAAGCTTTGTCTTCAAGACCAATGCTGCTGGTCTACCACTTCCATTTTATAGTAGAAAGAGAGTCATAATGTCTCTGTGTATTTTTCAGGTTGTCACTGCAGAAGATACTTTGGTAGAACTCATTTCTCATTTTATAGCTTGAGGTCAAGAACAAATTTCTGACTTCACTGCTTTATGATTCCACTGCTACTTCATGTACCTGTACATTAAAAAGGAAAGGAGAAAAATCAATTAATATATATTCTAGAGATGTAGTTCTTTACTATGTTTTTTTCTCACAGAAAGCAACAAGCAATTTTAGCAATTTTCTTCCTTCTGTGTAATCTTTGAAAAACGCACAGTTCTTGATACCTATTCATAATTCAGGACATATAATTCACGAAATTCACACACAGCTGTTTTGCACAAAAACAGCATTTTCTGCACAGGGCACAAACCAAACATGTGCAAATTTGGCGCAGAATAAGTCTTGAATGCAAAGACTTTTATTAGTCCATGATTCTTCTCATCAGGGTTTCACAAAACTCAAAAAAAAAAAAAATTCATGACCTTTTTTTACTGTTCCTTCCATTTCTAATGTATTTTATGAAAAACAGACAGTCTATAGCCTAAATGGAACATATGTTCCTGTCAACATCAGAGCTGACTTTGAAATGTATTAATATGCATGCAAGTAGCAAGTGTCATAAATAAACTATTAGGATACATTTCTAGGACATGGCATACTTTCAGAACTATAGAGAGAGAGAATTTCATTGTACTGCGATATTGTTCCTTTTTAGTTGTGGTAAGAAGGCAATTTTATGATGAGTAAAACCAGAGACAACTTTTACCATCCAGCTTTACAATGTATATAATGGAGAATAACATTATTGCATTCCAAAACTGGGTTTACAGTATAATGGGTTTGTTTGTTCAGACTCAGAAAGAACCAGATGTCCACATGTGTCTGTTTGTGATACACATCCTGCTTTAATGAAGATACCCAATTTTTAAACCAGTTTCCTGAAATGTCCAAACCAGGCAACTCTAGTTTATGGGCTACCTTCAAATGAAGATATGCGACCAGAATAAAATTATGTTCTCACAGGAAAGGAGACCACAGGAAGCCTTTAAATCAGATTCCTTGTTCAGATATCATAGGAAATTACTGTAAGAAACTAGAATATCAACTCTAAAGCTGAGCATGGGTTCGTACGACTCATCTTAGTCCAATAACCATGGCATTTTACACAGAGATTGTGACATTTGACGTGGACCTTAACCTGCTGTTTTTTATCCCACACTTAGCTTTCAAAATAAATGTTCAAAATATATGTCTCCTATAGTAGGAGATAATTATGACAGGACAATGTTACAAAAATACAAAATCCTTGTATTATGTGAAGCATGAACAGCTTAGAAAAGGAGGAAAAATATATTTATGATTGCATGATACATGATTGCATTTTCACAGCATTCTCATTTATTCATGGTCATCATCGTGACCATACCTTCTCCCAATGTGGGACTCAGGGTAGCTTACAAAAGTTAGATGCAGCTGTTGTAAATCTTTCCACATTTCAGAAGCTAAGAGCAACTACAAATAGGTGTGTATGTGTGTTCTGAAAACTACAACAAGAAGTGCTTCTTTATTTGTGCCTGCAGAATCTCCTAAAAGACACAGGACTCAGCCTTATAGAAAAGACCACTGCTTCTTCCAAGACTACAGGTCAGCAAGAAGCAATTTTCAAAATGTAAGCACATTTGCATTTATCTAAGTGCACACACATTTCTTTAAGCGTAAGAACATTTCAGTTACCAACACAACATATAGTGCCTAAATTAAACCACTGTCTGGATTGCTCTGGGCAAGAGACTTCAAGGGGAGGCACATTATGGCTCTATTTACTGGCCAGATGTTTAATACTCAGTGGGAGGTAACGTCCTCTACTTCTGTGGACATACATGATATGAAGAGGAAGACCAGACTGGCTCCGTCCATTGGCCTAAGGAGGAGAAAATGCAGGGACTTCCATACCCATCAGGCCAAACACCAAACAACACACACACAAAAACACACATTCAGCTCTAGTAGCCAATTGCCCTGGGACTGAATTGCTTAAGCGGCTAATTAAACCACAAATATTAAAAGTTGTTGTTGAATTGTTGACTTCCAACTTGAGCCAGTGGTCAGGTACGCTGAAGTTTAGCAAGGTATGTCTTCCATACCACAACATACACAGATAGCAGGCTCCAATTTTTTTAAAAAATGCTCTAAGATGAGAATAATGTCTTGAACTCAGGAATGCTGTGAGTTTTTGAGTAACAGCAGGATTTATGCAAAGTAGCCTTAACAAGCTTAACTGCAATGTTCTGCCTAGTGCACTCAGAAGGGAGAAACTAGAAACTCAGCAAAGAAGAAATTCATCTAGTGGGTACTTCCAGATGTTGTGGCCTAAAACCAAAGCTGAGCCATTTTCCCCTTCTCTGTCACCCCACCATTCTCAGTGGAGCTAAAATCTGTTCAAGAACAGGACTTTTATAAAGGATGTTGAAATGCACAGAAAGCTGTCCATCAAGACTAGGACAAAGAATCATTAAAATTTGGATATTAAAGATATAAACAATTTTATAGGGCAGGATTTCATACTAATTATGATATGATAACATGATAACATTCCTTCTGATCAGCAGGCTACTAAATAAATTCAAGTTTCTGGGGCCATATTAATTACATCCAAGGGTATTAAAAAAACTGGCAGAAGTAATCTTGGAACCACTGGCAATAATCTCTGAGAATTCTTGGAGAACAAGTGAAGTCTCAGAATCTTGGGGAGGGCAGATGTTGTCCTTGTCTTCAAAAAGGGGAAAAAGAGGACTCAGACAATTACCATCCAGTCAGCATGACATCAGTGCCAGGGAAGATTCTAAGTTACTTCAATGCTAGAAATTTGGGAAGCGAAGGAAAATTTCATTGGGGAAAGAATTCTTATAGGCAGGCAATGTTTTCTAGAGCAGATCATTAAACAGAGAGTCTGTAAACAGTTAGAAAGGAATGTCTTGATTACTAAGTCAACAAAAAGAAGTCATGCCAAACTAATCCCATCTATTTCTTTTCTTTTTTCCCCAATTTTTTTTATAGAATTACAAGCTTGGTAGATGAAAAGATTGCTGTAGACGTAGCATATCTTGATTTCAGTACAGCATTTGACAGGTCCCGATGATATTCTTGCAAACAGGCTAGTCAAGAGACAATGCTGCTGTTAGGTGGATTTCTAACTGGTTGACCAACTGAACCTAAAGGGTGCTCACCAATGGTTCTTCTTCATCCTGGAGAAAAGTGACTAATGGGGTGCTACAGGGTTCTGTCCTGGGCCCAGAATGTATAAACATCTTTATACATGACTAGGATGATGGAACAGAGGGCATGCTTATCAAATCTACAGATGACACCAAATTAGGAGAGATAGCTAATATTAGGAAGAATTTGCTGATAGTAGGAGCTGTTTGAAAGTGGAATGTGCTGATCCACAGCATGGTGGAGTCTCCTCTGGAGTTCTTTAAGCAGGAGCTGGATGGCCATCTGCTTTGATCGTGTACTCCTGCATGGCTAGGGGTTGGACTCAATGGCACTTGTGGTCTCTTTCAGCTCTATGATTCTATTGACTGCAAGTATAGATACAGCATGCTGCCACTACTTCATAGATGCCACATAACAGTTGCTGTCATGGTCAACAACTTGCTCAGACCCAAATCAGTCTTGAATAAGTGTCCTGTCATCATTTCTTTTGTATGACAATATCTTCCCAGACTGGTTTAGGAACTCACAAGAATGACATGTGTCCGCTTCTATCTTGTCAGAATTCTCATTACACTATTAAGTACATTATGAGGGCATTTCTCCTTCAAATAAGAATTCTGCACCCCCTTGGGTTTTTCCTTCAGTCCCCAAACTTCTAGCATTGCAGAGAGTGACACACTGAAAACTATTCACAACCAGAATTCTTATACTTGCTTTGTCTGCATCCCCTCAGCAACTTAGTCTGCCTCTTCTCTTTGGTTACCCTAACTGTATTTCTAAATGGATGTTTTAAGTCACTTCAGTGATAGAAATTTGGGAACTGAAGGGAAATTTCATTGGGGACAGAATTCTTATAGAGAGGCAATGTTTTCATTTCCCCCCCCCCGCCACACACAGTGGAACTACACCTCCCAGACTGGTAGCAGATTTCCATGTTTTCAAACTGTCAAGGATTATACCAGAGCTGGACAACTAAAGTATGGCAGGGTCCAAGTCTGCTCCCTGGAATCTTCTGGAGGCCACACACATCACCAGAACTGCTAGAAAACAAAACTGACTTCCACAGAAGTCACCTTATGGTTTGAAAAACAGGTAGTTTCTGATGTTAACCTGTCGGTGGAGCTTCAACCCACTTAAAAGCTGAACTGCCTCTTCCAGGGTCCATTGACGCTACAGAATTACAGTACTATTATCCCATTTTAATTACCAGGGTTCCGTCCTATGGCACTGTAGTTTTGGCAGTTGGGAGAGAAATTTAGATTTTGCTGTCAGAGCACTCCAGTACTTCACCAAACCACAAACTTCAAGTTTCCATAGGATAGAAAGCTATCAGTTAAATTGCACTATAACTATGTAATGTGAATGGGCCCCAGGAAAGGCAATTCACCCTTTTGGGGCCAGGAAAAAGGCTATCAAGGGAATCTGAAGCTCTGAAAGCTGCACAATAACCTTTGAGACTGGAGGCTGCAGAACTGCACCTTCCCCACCCCAGACTAAAAATAACCTTTTTGTATGAAAAGCATGTCTTCATTACTGAAACACAATCTCTCTCATTCTCTCAAGTCTGGATTTTAATGTCTGCCAACTTAAAAAAGCCCTCCCTAGATCCCCTGGATATGAATAATTATAGACCAGTCTCCCATCTTCCATTTTTAAGCAAGGTGATCGAGAGGGCTGTTGGTCTTCAGCTCCAAGCTGTCTTGGATGAAACAGATTATCTAGATCCATTTCAAACTGGCTTCAGGGCAGGATATGGAGTCGAGACTGCCATGGTCGCCTTAGTGGATGATCTTCGCCTAGGTATCGACAGGGGAAATGTGACCCTGCTGGTACTCTTGGACCCCTCAGCGGCGTTCGATACCATAGACCAAGTTATCCTTCTGGAATGCCTTAGAGGGCTGGGGATCTGGGGCACTGCACTTAAGTGGTTCCGGTCCTATCTTTCAGGTAGATACCAGATGGTGATGCTTGGGGACAGCTGCTCCTCGAAAAAGGAGCACAAATCTGGCATCCCTCAGGGCGCCGTCCTGTCCCCAATGCTATTTAACATTTACATGAAACCTCTGGGAGAGATTATCAGGAGGCATGGAGCAAGGTGCTATCAGTATGCTGATGACACCCAGATATATCTCTCCATGCCTCGGATAATAGCATCAACTAAGGGTGGCATCTCGCCTCTAAATGAATGCCTTGAAGCAGTAATGGACTGAAAGAGGAAAAACAGACTGAAGCTGAATCCTGATAAGACGGAGGTACTCGCTGTTCAGGGCCCTAGCCCAGGTATGGAGGTTTGTCAACCTGTTCTAGAAGGGGTTACACTTCCCCTGAAAGACTGTGTCCGCAGCTTGGGGGTGCCCCTGGACTCGCCACTTCAGATGACAGCTCAAATAGATGCGGCGGCCAGGAGTGCCTGTTATCAGCTTCAGCTGATACGCCAGCTGCGCCCCTTCCTGGAGCTGGAACACCTAAAAACAGTGGTGCATGTGCTGGTAACTTCACGGATTGACTTCTGCAATGCGCTCTACATAGGGCTACCCATGTGCTTAGTCCGGAAACTTCAATTAGTTCAGAATATGGCAGCCAGGTTGGTCACCAATAGACCTAAAACTGACCACATAACACCAATTCTGCCTATTGGCTGCCTATTAGTTTCTGGGCACAGTACAAGGTGTTGGTTCTTACCTTTAAAGCCCCTTATGGCTTGGGGCCAGCCTACCTGCGGGATCGCCTTCTCCCATATAATCCGCCCCACACACTAAGGTCCTCTGGGAGGAATTTACTGCAGCCACTCAGAACTAGGTTGGCTGCGGTTGCCTAGAGGACCTTCTCTTCATCGCTCCCAAGTTATGGAATGGCCTGCCGGAGGAGACCCAGCATATTACCAGTCCTGACTGCTTTAAAAAAGCAGTCAAGACTGTTCTCTTCCGACAGGCCTTCCCAGACTAGTACTCCACCGCCTCCCACCAACTGTCCTGCTGTTCTTTAATAGTTAGTTGATTGTAGTTAATGTGTTTTAGGGGGTTGGTTTTAGATGGGTTGGTGGGTGGGGAGGATTGGTTATGTTTTAATGCTTTTAATATATTTAATGTATTGCTGTAGTACCGCCTCGATCCATGGGGAGAGGTGGGATATAAATACATTTTTATTATTATCATCATCATCATCATCATCACCACCACCACCATCTTCATCATCAATCAGTCACGTATCATTTTATCTAAAGATCCCAAACTTGCACAACATAAGACTGCAATCTTTCTTATTTTGGGGCCTTGGGGAATTCCTGACAGTCAATGGCCTACTTTGGACATCACGTTAAATTTATTTATATATCCACAAACTGTGACTATGCCAACTTCCCTTTTCCTTCCCTTGTCATGGCCACAAGGAAAAGACAGGAAGCTTTCAACTGTTTTTAACTGCAGTTTATATTAAGTCTGAACATGAACTCTAAACATTAATTCAGTGTTTCTCTGCCTATCTAGTGCAGAGACTGGCAATTATTTTCTAATATGGTAAGAACTGGCACCTTATTTGTGCCAATCGACTTTAACTGTTATCTAGGAACAGGGACCAGTCCACTCTAGTCCAGTCCAGTCCAAGACCACCAATGTGAGTAGGTCTGCTGTCATTATCATTACCATCATCACTACTCTTTTTCTCAGATCCGGGACTGAAAGCAGCTTACACAAATTAAAGAAGGTGCAGCTAAAATTTACATTGTAGAAAAGTTAAAAAAAGATTAAAATTAAGAGCTACTAAAAACCAAGCATTAGAAAAAAAGAACAACAAATATGAACAAGATCCCTTTCCCCCAGAGCAGACATCCTTGCCAAAGCAGAAAGATCTTCACCTGCCTATGGAAGGAAAACAAGGAGGGTGCCAGTCTAAGTTCTTTAGGACAGCCTGGAAAAGTGACCAAGAATGTCCTCTCTCATGTTCCCTCCAGATGTATCTTCAAGGATGGTGTGACAGAGCAGATAGTCTCCCCTGAAGATCTGAAGACATGGGGAGGCTAACAACAGTCTTTCAGATAAGACAGACCCAGGCCATATGGGGCCTTTGTAGGTCATAACTAGCACTTTGAATTGTGCCTGGAAACAAACTGGCAGTCAGTGATGTTGCTGCAACAAACTCTTTGGACCAACCGAAGTTTCTGAACACTCTTCAAAGACAACCCCATGTACAGCATGTTATACTTATCTTAATGTAACCAAGGCATGAGCCACTGTG
This sequence comes from Ctenosaura bakeri, assembly GCA_948474755.1. Classification (NCBI taxonomy): domain Eukaryota; kingdom Metazoa; phylum Chordata; class Lepidosauria; order Squamata; family Iguanidae; genus Ctenosaura; species Ctenosaura bakeri. The sequence goes on from CAOLHI010002043.1 coordinate 179,055, forward strand.
GCAACATCCAATGTGCAAGCCACAAGGTTGTGGGTTCGATCCTGCCGGGCTCCAAGGTTGACTCAGCCTTCCATCCTTCCGCAGGTCGGTAAAATGAGTACCCAGCTTGCTGGGGGCATGTATAGAAATGTATCAAAATACATGCTATTTGTAACTTGTTCGCCGCCTCGATCCATATGGAGAGGCAGGATACAAACAAATAATAAATAAAAAATAAAAATAAACTTGCAAATGCTACTCCTGGCCACTGCTGAAACCTGGGGTTTCAACCTCAGGGCAGGAATACACCCAAGCTGCCAGCTTGCATTTTCCAAAGGAGTATAATCCCATCAGGCTGAAACCCTATTCCTGATCTGCATTTTAACTGATCAGAAGCACCTCTGCCTTGTCTAGATTAGTTTCAATTTGTTTGTCTTCATTCAGTCCATTACTGATGACAGGCACCAGTTTATACCCAAGACAGCCTCCTGGACTGAGGTGAAAAGGAGTGAAGTTGGGTGCCATCCACACACTGATGGCACTGAACTCCAAAACTCTGGACAACCTCTCCCAGCAGTTTCATGCATATGTTAAATAATATAAGGGATAAAACAGAACCTTGAGGGACATACCACCACCTTTTGGATTCAACCCTCCAGAAAGGAATGGGGCCACATAGAACAGTGGCTTTGAGCACCATTCCAGCAAGATATCACAGAAGGATACCATGGTCAATAGTATCCACCACTAGCATAGGGCATTCACCAAGGCAACCAAATCTGTCTCTGTCCCAGGCATGAAACCACAGTGAAATAGATCTAGATAATCCATGAAATCCAGAACCCCCTGGGATACATTCCAGTATCTTCCCCAAAAACTGAATACTAGAAACCGACTGGTAGTTGCCTAATATAGTGGGATCCTAAAAGGTTTCCCCCCACCCTCCGCCCAACAATGGTCTTGTAACTGGCCCAAATCATGGTTTATGAAGATAGCTTTTTTCAGGACACCACTTACTTACAGTTTAGGGAACAAACTCAGGGCCTTTCCACACTACACTGTTATAGTGCTATTATTCGACATTCAATATCCTGTGGGGTTTGTAGTTTACTGAGGCCAAAGAGCTCTTTGGCTGAGAATTCTAAGTTCCCTTCCCTAAACTGTGAACTTCAGGATTCCACAGAATGTTGAAAATGGAATAATAGCACTGTAACAGTGAAGTACAGAAAAGACCTTAATGCTGAATTGTGGCAGCTTTCCATCTCCTCTTTGTGATTGTGCCAGATGAGGGACAGTGAAACTGACATGTCTAGGGTTTCCTCATATAATCTTAAATAGTTGGGATGACATCCAAATGCAGTCATAATCTATGGCATTTTTTTTTTTTTTAAAAAAAACCAAGGCCTGGAAAAGCTAATTGAAAATGAAGGGTGGATCAGAAGTATGCTGTATCTCTGTTGTATTTCTTTTCATCAATAGATTAACAGTAGCAAACACAAATTTTCCCAATTTCTTTTAGCCAGGTAGCTGAGCAAGCTGCACCTGGCTACTCTCATGTGAGGCCAGCTCTGTGTACCTTTGAGGCCACCTCCACATGTGAAGCGTTGGGACAACACTAGACAAATATTGTTATTTATTTTCAGTAGGCTGAGAGTGGCACTTTGTTTTGTTTTGTTTTTTGGCTTTAAATCTTTTTCATTCAAAAGAAAATATTACCAAAACCGGCATTTCAACTGTACATTATACTAACTCACAATTATTCCAAAGATTACAAAAATTTTTATAAGCAAAACCAAACTATTATCAAGTAATACGTCAAAACCAGTAATTTCTTATCCAGTTTTTCCAATTCTTTATAACTGTCTATTACAATTATTAACCTCTTAAAATAATATATATATATATATATATATATATATATATATTCATATTCTCTTATTTTGTGTTATTTTGTGTTATTTCGTGTTATTTAAAGCTAAGTGGGGAAATTTAGCTGTAAAGGGTATCGAAGAATGAATATTGACAGTATGATTGTTACCAACAATAAAAATTCAGGTGACGGAATAATATAGGTATTATAAAAGAAGTGACTTTTTAAGTTGAACTAAAATAATAATGACGAATTTGCTGATCTGGGCTTAGAAATACAAATTAGAATATAATAAAATAAAATCAAAGAAATTTTAATAGACAGAGCTTAAGGGAGGAAAATATAGGATTTATTTATAGTTGGGAACTACGATCTAGGGAATACTCAACATGTACAAGGAAAGTGAATAAGGGAAGTAGGCTTGTTTTGTTTTTGTTTTTAGAGAAAACCCAAGAAGATAGAAATACGGAATAGGAGATAAGTTATAAGGACACTTTAGGAACATCTATATTGTATGTTATATAAAAATCTATAGGAGGAAGGAAATGACTTCGTATGTACAAGAGTGGCACTTTGTTGATGACCTTATCAAACAAGAACATGACTATAAGGGAAAGAGAAATAAACATAATTTGTGTAGGGAGGAGAAAAAGAATGTAACAGATGGGGAGAGGAAAAAAGGAGGGAGATAAGAATTTGCTTCAGAGATGTATCCAATAAATATCTTTCAGGGGAAAAAAGTGCTGATAGAAACAATGATCTTCATATTAGTGATGCAACTTCCGAATAAATGCACATGGGATGGGGGAAGCGGGGGGAGGGAATTGTGGCTATAACACATTAAACAGTATTCCAGAACTCAGCCACTAAGTTCATTTATAAAACCAAGTTTGCTGAAAGGCTGGTTCAGAAAAGAGAACAGGGTAATCAATAATTGATTAAAAAGAAAAGAACAAAGTTACAAGCCTCATGAAGATTGCTTACCTTAATAAAACTATAAACATGGCTTTAGTCTTGCACCCTGTCCTAAGAAGTATTTCCTGGCCCAACAGGCCACAAATCTAAGAGCAGTCTACAACTAAGGAAAAAGGCTGTATTTAGTCTTTAACCACTAAGAATCAGATTTCAACTAAAAAATTACTTTACCTGGTAAGTTATTTGCACTTTCTCAGTGCTAAAAAGGGGGGGGGGTGTGCTATGTTTCATACTGCAGTCTGTTGAATTTTCCCTGAGCCCCATCAGAAGGGAAGGAAGAGAGAGACTAAGTGCTTTTATGGTTATTATAAATACATTCCAGATCAGTGCTAATCACATTAGGTTCTCAGTTCAATGGAATCACCACCCAACACTCTTGTAAAGATGAATTAAGACCCACCAATTCTTACTTCCAACTGTGCTAAGGACTGTTTTTACCTTCCTGTGAGAAAATATACAGGAAAAAAGAGAGTCTAAATATTTAAGCAAGAATGAAAGATATCTAAAGATTTATCATCACTGGGCAATATTACATGAGTTTCTAAGGGCTGGGGCTTTTTTACATTTTGGGACTTTTGGTGAAAATTATACAAAAGGGTTTTTCTCAAAAATGGTTTTTTTATACCAAAACTGGGGAAAATACTGTTTTGCACAGAAAAGTCCATGCATCCAAAAAAAAAAAAAAAAAAGTTTTAAAAAATCAACAATATTTTTTATACGCTCAAGCAAGAGAAGGAGCAGTGGTAAAAGTTATCATTACCAGGTGGATAAAGTTTACCACTACTAAGTCAAAGAGGCCCAATTCCTCCTTTTGCAAAACTATTAGAACAATAAGAGCTCCTTTACAATTAGTCACCTCCTACACCTAAATATTTTCTTTTTACAGTAAAAAAAGATTACTATAGTTGCTAAAAGGACTAATCATTACATACGATTACTAAAAGGATTAATAGTGTAGTAAAATGAAAATAAAAGCCTAAAAGGAGAAGGAGTTCTGTTCAAGAAAATTGTGTTTTCCTATAATGAGTTACTGTAGGCCTCTCTTACAACACTGTAGTTAGTGAGGACAGATATAGGTAAATTAAATTCATGTTCTCTATCATAATAATAATGAGTTTCCACTTATATTTCATTAGAGTTTAGGGTAAAAAGTTTTTTCTTCTCTCTTAAGGATCATTATGATAAATTATCTTTGTATTAAAATTATCTTGTAGATTGACAAGTAAAAGTGTAATATTCATTCTGGAATGTTTTTTCTACAGTATTAATACACATTCACTACATGTCAGATTGTGTCAGCACATAATACATATCCAAGATTATCCAGCTAAATATAGAGTACCATAAATTGATTGCTCATAAGACTTCATTGGGAAGCATACAGCTGCTATATAATCTACACTTCAGTGCCTCTCCAGACAAAACTACCAACTGCCAAGTGCAATCTCATAATTGGCATACACAAGATGAAGGACTAAACCATGACATCAATTTATTTGCCTCACTGGAAATCATTTGTTTGGAAACAAACCTAAAGCCCACCATAACCTCAGAAATTCCAAATAAGTGGTTTCTGAAAAAGAAGCATCAGGGAACAGAGTAATGATTTTCATAATACTAAATCTGGAAACAGAAAGCCAGTACTTCCTTGAAATTCCTACAAATCTTCTGAAATATAAAATATTTCTCCTAAAAGAATTGGTACAATGATCTTTCTGAAGAATCTGACTGACTGAAACTATTTTAAGGGCAAGGAATTCAAACTGCTATTTTAAAACTAGGCTCCTAAATATAGCTAGTAAGAGTTGAGTGGTTTGAAAAACCAAGTGAATTAGCACTCAGCAATTAATCCTTTCATGGGTTCTAAAATCTGAGGTAAATGTTAAGATGTTAAAATCTTATCTCCTATAGAAAAACAGCTTCAGGACAGTAATTTGAAGAAGTACCAAAATGCAAACAAGCCCCAAAGTATTTCTCTCACACAGAGTACCAAGTAGGTGTTGCCCTTTCCAATCTTACACGTGATACTAGAGAGGAGGAGAGGAACTGAGAAGGAACAGTGATTGGAAATTAAGAGCAATAGGTTAAATATACTTTCCCTTACTACTTCTCAAATGGAAACCCTCTTCCAAAATTGTTTGGGGGGGGGGTGTCCATTTTTCCTTCTTTAAATATACATTTGGATATCCACAGCCCTCTACTTTTGCAAGATTTCAGGGCACAAGAACTTTCCAGAAGTCAAAAAACCATGAATATCTCCCTACCACCAGCCTGAGGGAGCAAGTGAGATAATACACAAGCATGCCTTTCCATTCCCTCCCCAGGCTCACTCCTCCCATTCCTTTGTCTTTTGCCCAGGAGTAGGGAAGGAAGGCATGTGTATGCCTTCCCTCTCATGGATCCCTCCTCCCATTTTTTTGCCTTTTGCAACCAGGTGTGGAGAAGGAAAGCACACAAGTGTGTTCCCTCCCTATGCTCCCCCCATACCCTTCTCATTTGCCTGAGCATGGAGAGGGAACACCATGTACCTTACAAATAATCAAATTTGCAAAGATCAAACCTACAAATGTGGAGGGAGGACTGTGTGTAACAACTCAGTATCTTCTAGTAAGTCTTCCCATTTCTCTACACATACTAATCAGTAGTGATAAACTCTGTCAATTTAATGCACCAAAGACAGTGTCTTCCAAATGGATGAAAGAAACAGTTATAGTAAAGTACTTTTGTTACCTAGTCCTAATCCAATGCCATAGAATGTTCTTCTTCCTTTCCCTTGGCAATTCTCTGTGCCATCAGAAAACTGGTTATGCTGGATTTCTCAGCACTCCAGAGTGAAGGTTGCAGGGAAGGGGAGTGGAATCACCTTCTCCCAATTGTTCCTTCACTAGCAGATGACAAGGGTTGGATACTGCTCTGAAATGTAATGTATAATGTATTTCATGTTGTTCGCCGCCTCGATCCGTGTGGAGAAGGCGGGATATAAATAAATATTATTATTATTATTATTATTATTATTATTATTATTATTATTATTATTAGTCAAATACTTATTTGCACGAAACCCATTTATGCTCAAAAAGAGTTACATTATAAGCTCTATAATATAAGATCCCCATTTCCTCTTTTCCATGGATGAAAACTGGTACATAGCCGATAAATGTCTCTTTGAGAAGATGAAGTATAAGGAATTTCCCACATTCTCTTTTTCCTTGTCCTGGTTATCCAATTGTTTTAATGGGCTTACTTTCAAGTCTTTATTTTATGTCCTGATACTTTATGCAGCCTCAGTTTGAAGAACTAGGTTCACAGCCACAGTTACCCTGAAACTCCGTGCAGATGAACAAGCATGCCGTTATAAATAAAGGAATGGCTTAGTTTTCTCCCAGCATAGAGAGAGTAGGGAAAGCATTATACCAGGGGGGCACAAGTGTGGGCCCTGGCGTTATATAGCTCCCCAAGGCTGTTTTTGCATCCTTAGCCCCTCCAGATGGCCAGGAAAGGGGCCAAAAAAGGGAGAATTACCTCGCCAGGAGCAGCAATTAACCTACTGATATGCAATCCCCCTCTCTCTGCCCCTCTCTTTCTCTAATATTAAAAAAAATACTTCTGGTAAGGTGGGGGAATTTTTGGTATCCATGTCATCCTAAGACAGGATTCATGACACTTTCCCATCCCTGCCACCGCTGCCCAGCATAAAATACAGCTCATTTCTTTCACTGTCAGCATCTACTATCCTGGAAAAGATCCATGTACATTTGTAAGTTTGGAAACATCTTTACAAATTAGCTTGTCATTTTCTATTTTCTTCTGTGTATTGTCTTTGTATTGTTTCTGGTCAACACACTTTTCAATGCTTTTCATATATTTCTACAGAAAAGACACTTGTTCCAGTTGCACTTTTACTAAGTGGTAGAACACCCCTTAGCATAACATTTCACTTGAGAAGTTTTTTCTATCTTGTTTCATTTAGCATAACAATTTATTATTTGTGCTATAATTAAACCATATACATAAACTAAAATATTTAGTTTCTCATTGTTCTGTATTACTGCAATTAAACGTATAATCTGCAACAAATTGTGGTTATTGTGTATCCATCTTTTTGAACACCACATGGCTTTGTGATCCAAATATCTCTCAGTATCAACATGAGCAATATGCATGAAGTCCACAACCTGCCTTGAGGCAATTTGGTTACTGTATGATGTGGGCTTTGCTTGAACGGTGGTACTTTAAAGGACACCACACAGAAAAGAAATGTGATTAAAGACAAAATATGGGGGGAGGGGACACAATGAAAAACGATTTCATACATACACAATTAAACACCAAAAGTTCAGAGTTAAACTTGAAGATATTCCCATACTGTGCTCTGGGAACTTTTGATGACCAGATGGCGATAATCAGATACTGTGTTCAGTACATGAAGTACTACTTACCTTGGTCAGTGTAGTAAGAGTTAGAGCAATTTGTTATGCTGGATTTGGATTAGATCAGAGTTACACAGTAAAGGGCCATGAAAAACAAGTTGACTACAACACCTCCTACTTCTTTTAAAACTGGTATTAAGATGACTTATTTTGAGGGGAGAAAAGTAATTTTAGAGTATTTCTCAGAAAACAGTTTCATTAGTTCCTTTATAAGGGACAAGAAAAAAAAGAATGAAACTTCTCAATGGGATACTGTAGTATTTCTTCTACTTTATTTCCCATCAATTGTTTTCTAGCAGCAGCTGTTTACTAAATTGAGCAGTTTTAAAATAGGTCTTTTAGTTTTGTAATCACTACATCTTTAAAAAATCCAATAATTCTTTAGCATGGTGATGGGAACAGACCTCATGTGTCGGGTAGCCCTCCATATTTTATCTATGGGACATGTTAGTAGGAGCTTGCTTGTAACAAGGTATGAGAGCCAGAGACTGTTAGATAAACAAAGCTAGGAACGTAGAGATAAGTGCTACCAGGCTAAACCAGAACTCCAAGGTCTCTTGCGGGCGGGATGAGAAACTCTTTGCCTTTTGTGTTTTGAATTTTGCTAATTGCCTCCAGTTCACTCACTGAAGTCCTGTACTATGTATCACACTCCTAATAAATAGTGTTTATGCACTGTTCTATTTGTGTGTGTGAATTCAGTTCCTGACAACATGTATGTCAGTGTTTTTGTGACTCCCAAGGGATCACAATCCTTCCCTCTCCACCAAAAAATCAGGAGAGGGTTCTTCTGCCTCAAAATGTTCAACAGCACCTCAAGTCTCTGAGGAAGGATCAATTAACTATTTGTCACAATTTGGTGCAGTTTTGCCTCCCTGCTCTTTTTTGGCCTCTACAGCAAAAAAAAAAAAAAAAATGAGTGGACTTCAGAGTGTCACATTTCAGAGTGTGATGAAATGGCAAGTTGCAATCCCAGTATTATTTAACTAGCTGGAAGAAACAAAATTATTACCTCCCTAAAAGTGGTGACAATAAACCCTGGTTAGTATTTGGGTGTTCTAGAGAAGGGTGCCAATAAGGTCCCAAACTCCAAGGATGCCAATGAGGTCCCAAACAGCTGGTAACATCCCTTCTTTAACTGAAGGAAATTTGGCAGTTTTGCCTTAAAAACCTACCTTACCAGTACATTTACAATTGTACAAAAATGCAGCAAAGTACCAAGCTAACCTTTACCCTTGGTTATCAAAATCAGTGACTACATTTGGGAATTCTAACCCTACTACACAAAAAAGAAGCAAGACTATATAAAACTTTTGAGCTAAAACACATGGAAAAAAGAAGAAAATGATTTCATCACCTTTTAAAATCTCCCTTACTACCAAATGTTCATTTTAAGAAGTATACAATAAAAGAAATAAGTCAGGAACACATAACTTAAGAAACTTCTATTAAACATTTGATAACTCTTCACAGTAAGCATATACAGATAGGGATGTAGGGGGAGGACCTGGGCAGATCTGGTTAGTGCCAGCCAATCACAACTCTGAGAATGCTGTGAAGAAGGGCCTACGGGGGGAGAAAGGATATAAAAATTAGGCTTGTCTCCAACAGACACACATAGGAGAAAAGATGGCCTAAAAATAGAGGAAAGCTTTACCAGATGTAGGATTATCAGCCAGAAAGAAGAACGGAATATGGTTCTGGGGGACTGTGAATGATCAAATAGCTCAGGGGTTAATGTGTTATCGAAATGTATCTTATCTTATACTTGTTTATTCTTTTTTTTACAACTGTGCCTGGCTGTTCCTATTAAGTTTGATAGAGGGTCTGGTCACACTGACCACAGTGAACCCACAGAACAACACATCCACTGGTCCACACAGGGGTCACCTGATGGCCCAAGTAACCAATCCAGGGAGGGATTAAGAAAGGCAAAGGGGGAAGGTGAGTGACAGAAGCCCAAGGGTTAGAACAGTAGGATCAGCCTGGAGAGGGGATTCATCACAGGGGGCAATAAAGCTAGTAGCAAATGTAGATAGAGTGAGAGTGATTTTTCTTTAAAAAAGTGACGATCATTTTGATTATTTTGAATACAGGAAACAGCATTACACAACAGAGGTTTTCAACAAACTGTTATTATAATCGTATGGAAAACAGACAACATACTACTTTAAAGAAACACGACAACTTACAACAACAAGTTATCCTTAGCAGCTAGTGTAATCATAGAGGGATAGGATTTTCCTACAATCTGAGGAACTGGCATAGGTTTCAACTGCTCCTACTACACATTTCTACTTATTCTAGATATTAGCACTAAAAGCTAGAATGGCCCACTAGCAATGAGACCTTCTAGACCTGTGTTTAAAAGGGGCAATACATAACAGATGTCTGATTGTTTTTCAAATGATGGAGCATACAAAATGCAAAATATATACTGCTAACATTAAAACTTGTCAAAGGCAGGACGTTCTTGTTGCTACACCTGGACAATAAGTGATAAAAGGACAGACAACTTTAGGGAGAATACAAGATTAGCTTGTATGAAAACACCAATAGGCTGTGTCTAGCCCTGAGTACCTATTCACATAAGAGTGGAATGAAGCATAAGTGTGAGGGGCAATCTCCTGCTGTAGCTCCCTACCCTTCAAAATCTCATCAGATTTTCCAGGGTCAAAGAATACTGCTGGCGGGGGGCGGGGAGCCAGAAATTCTGACACTACCACAAGCGCCATACTGGATTTAGCCCACAGTCCTTATTTTTTTAAAAAAAAAAAGTGACAAGTGGAGTTCTGTGGCAACTTTGCTTGACCTAAATATATTAACTCAATCTGAAATGAACCACTAGACGGAAAGCTGACTATGAAGATACACATCAAAACAACCAAACTTCCCAAGAAAGCCAGAATTGAGAAGTGAAGCTGTATGATGCTCTGCTGCAGAGAAGTATAAGCCATGTTTCTCTGAAAAAATACAAATTTATCTTTCTCCCAAAACTTCCAAAAAAGGAGGGCACTGAATATTCTCTTCTGTTTATCTGTAATGGCTGGTTTAAGAGATACATTAACTTTGACTTTCAAGTGTTCATATCAATATTCGAGGAGTTCTTGGGACCCAAAATAGATGCCACTATTTTCCAGCTGTATTTCCTCAAATTATTCCAAAATCCATTTATTCAGCAACACAGCATTAACACAATGAGCTGATCTCTATAAATGAAACTTTCCTTCCGTTAATACAGCAAGTATCCTGTAAATAAACAATTTACCATTCACCTTAACTGATTGCTTTTGTTTACAGACAGGAAACACAACTGCAGACCATGTGGCAATGAGAGCAGAAAAGTGCTTCATTTCCTGTCATGCTTATGTATACATGAAGCAGTTATTCCAGTGTTTGTTGTCTTGATTCAGAAAAAGCATGCTGAACATCCCAGAGAGCAAAATGCCACACTGGGAAAAAGAAAGATATGCATTAAGACTTTTTAATCCCAGCAATGAAGAACTTAGCTGATTTCCCCTGCAAGCAGGACAAAATAATTCAAAAGGACTGTAACAGAGTTCGTCAATTATATGAGATCTGTAAAGCTGAACCACTATATGAAGTTATCAGACTATATTACAATTGCAAACAAATCATTTGCCAAAAATTAAAAAAAAACTTATACTTCTTCTCCCACTTTTGACCACTTCTGCCATCTGTTTTTCATTCATTTACCTAAGAATTTTCAATTTGTTTTTACCCTACTTCTCAACCTAGAAGATCCTGCCCGTAAGTTTACAACCTAAAATATGTATCTCTCTGTCCCCCTTCCTTCTAACAGACACAGACACACAGACACACACACACACAGAGTAAAACAAGAAAAAAATCTTTATAGAGTTTCTTGGAGCTACACAGTAGAATTGTGTAGTGGTTCTTTTAATATCTGATTAGAACTGAAAAATGCAAGTTGAGATGAAGCTAAAGGAGCTGATCTCTCAGCAGAGGAGATGGCAAGGCCCTGTTTCTCCTCTACAGAGAGGCCTACGAATACCCAGTATATAATAGCAGACATATAACATAAATTTTGACTACACAATTTTTGTTCCAACCCTATACCTGAAAGCCATATCTACAGACAGCAAGAATATTTAGAGCCAGAGGGGCAACCACTTGTTTTTGTGTCTGCAATAGATTTTGTATCTTTTCATATTTATATCCTTATCACTCAGGACAGGTGCATGGTTATTATCAGTAATGGAAATGCAAATCGAGTCAAGTTTCTCTCATCTTACCTTGACACTTAATGTAACTCCCTCAAGCCAGTATAACAAGTGCCAAAGAAAAGAGAGTATGGAGGTAGGGAGGAAAGTTATTCAGTTCCCTTCATTTATGAACCATTTTTGTTGTACTATCAAGCCTCTTCACATGCCATAGATTCTTTATAGAAAAACAGGACAGATATGTGAAACAAATATGGACACATCTAACTCAGTGAAACTGACATTAGTATTTTCACTCAATCTAGTCTCACACTTGTAAGGACAAAATTAGATTAAGTGTTTCCCCAAAAAATTTTTTTCCAAAACTCTTTCCACAGATAGCTCACAGAAACAATACATTACAAGGATCTCAAGAAAGGTAGATCAGAAGATTAAAATAAAAAGACTCACTCAAGAATCCATCTTTTTCAATTGTATGGTACTCAGTACTGCACTTTTAGAACGTAAAACTCTCTACCTCTCAAAGATACTATAAGCCCAATCCTATTTAACATCTTTTCTGTCTTACTTTGCAATGGTTGAAGTTTCCACATTATATGGGGGCAAACTCACATATAATGCATAAAGTTACTAAATCATAGATAATTATAGTAAAACTATCTGTGTACAGATACTGCCACGTCAACTTAAGATCATACTCAGCACAAATGGTAGTGGCAATCAGATGCAAATTCTGATCAGTTTGTAGCCATATGTTACCATCTTACGCACATACAGGAAATCTTTGTTTGCACAAGACACGGGTTGTGGGGTTGTATAAGCCCACAAACAGTTTCTTCCACTTTCATGTTGAGTAGTGTTTGGCGACTACGTGGAGGCCAAGGATCAACTCACACACGTGCGCACGCACACACACCACCTCTGTTTTCTTCTTCAGCCACTCTCAAAATGGCAACAGGAAAAGATATACTTCTACTTCCTTTTGCCATTTTGAGAGGTACTGCAGAGGAAATGCAAGTTTTTCCTCTGTAGACCTTGTAGACCTTCTCAAAATAGCAGCAGGAAGCGTAGATACAATCTCTCTTGCCATTTTGAGAATGCCTGCAGAAGAAAATCGAGTTATCTAGGGTAATTTGTGTTGGAAGTATTTTCGTAAGCATTCACGTATTTGTGGGTGGTTTGTGTGATTTTAATGAAAAATTGTCTGAAAATGGCACTGATTATTTTAAGAATAATATTTGGGAGTTAGTAGACTTTGGGGGACTCAAGAGCAAAAATGGAGCCCAGAGGTTGTACTTTGCCCACCCCTGTCATAAAGGAAGAGGAGAGAGCATGCAACTCAAAGTTGCCAACAATTCCAAAATCACAGTTTGGCATTATGTATGGACAGAGTCAATGTAAAGAGTAATATTTATTTTAAAAGAAAAATATTCAAGGCAGAGATTGAGGCATGCAGAAATTCAGAGTTAAAGAAAAAGTTTTATAATGTAAGAAATGAAATGTCCACTCAGTGAGAGAAATACTATTAGAACACATATTGTATTTTTATATGTATTAATACAACACAAAGTACAGATGGTTAAATCAAGTTATCTAAAATATACATATTCTATACTTTCCACTTAGGAATGCAATTCATACGGACATATTTTCTATGTAAATTCTAGTTAGACTTTGATGTATATCATAAATGCAAATATCAAAATAACTGCCTTATGAAACAATGGCCCATATGATCCTCATTTATTTATATAGTATACTATCACAAGGACAATCTAGTTGGGAAGTCAGGTGAAGATGTGGAAGATTGGATTCTGAATGTTAGAGATGTTTGTAGAATTCATGTATGAATGTCTAAGATATACTACTTATGTGTCATATTTGTTGTGACTTCCCTTAATTTTAGTAAGTAATCTCTTCATACTTTTATAAAAATTAAAATTATAAAAAGATACAATAGCCCATACACCAAATTGTTATCTCAATTTAGCTCTATAGCAATAAAACAGTACTCTCCCAAAAGCTTGCCATGACAAGATAAACTAATAACATTTTTTAAGATTCTCAGCAAAGGAAGAAGAGATATTGAGCAATGTAAAAAAGAAATGCAGGCCAGGCAACATAGACTAGTGTAACATCACCATCTGGCTCACAGATTCCTTCTGTGTCTTCATATATACTAAGAATGGACTCAGTTCTCCAAATGTAGCCAAAACTGAACAATTACACACCTGTAATTATCATCAACCATCAGAACAGCCCAGTGTTTGGAGAAATACAAATAAATCTATGGTGGGGAACCAAACCATCTCAGTAAGGTACTATGTTAGAGAAAACACAGAAAACCAGGGTTAGTGGGGAGGATCTCACATCCTGAATAGAAATACCTATTGTGTTGTAATTATCACTTGCTTCCTCTTTTTCTGATATTCAAGTGTGACTGCCATTACGTGCAACCAAAATATCACCACCCACATACAGGCTTAAGGAAGCCCTTGTGTTTGCGGAAATATTTTTTTAAAAAAACTTTAAAGAAAATACTTTATATGCTCATGTATAAGTCTAAAAAATTAGTAACCCAAAAGATCTGGAACAACTTATCCATGGGTCAACTGAAGCATTGTACCTTAGCTCTTATTAAAAAAAAAAAAAAACACCCCTTCTCTGAGTAGAGTAGAGTGACAAAAGGCAAAAGGCAGGAGAACCCCAGGAGAACCTAAAAGAAGCATTGACCTCCTCTACTCTCTCCGTCGCAGTGCTGCTTTTGGCCTTTTTGAATGCCTGGAAGGGAAAATGGCAGTTGCAGCAGCTGGGGTCGCTGGCCCATTGAGGTGAGGCTGGCACTTTCTCCTCTCCATGGAATGACCCTCAACTTATCCACAGGTCATACCAAAATCTATAATTTTGGCCCTCAAACATGCCCTCAGCTTATTCGTAAGTATATATTGTACCTTAAGAAAACAGTCAAATGAAGACTGAACCTATTCAGTGACTACACAATATTGACCATGCAGAGGGGAGGGTGGAGAGATAAAAAAAAGATGGGAGGGAGAAGTATCATGGAGGAAGACATAGGGGAGGGCGGAGAGATAAAAACAGATGGGAGGGAGAAGTGTCATGGAGGAGGACATAGTTGCCTAGCTGGATCAGTTAACAGGAACACTCTAGAGGCCCTACTTGTTCTGCCTCCTGACCATTCATTTATACTCACTATAGTCTAGATACTGGAATGTCAATGAAGCCAATTACCAAATACAATATTGTATATACAAGTAATCCTGCACATGTTTCTCCTTTCAATGAACTGTTCCACTGTTATGGATAGCAGACAGAAAAAAGTTTTATTATGTGTAGTCGGGACTATAAATGACCTTGATCTAATGCTCAAGCATCAAACTGGTTTTGTTGGATATAAAGAGGTAAATTAAATCTTCAGCTGCCACAGCTTGTGATGAAAACATACCAACTGATAATGTTCAGCTGCCACCAGCTTCCCAGATGAAATAAACATTAAACATATACATCTCCAGTGTTTTTACTTTTATTTTAATAAATAGATGCTATCATTTGGGAAATCGCACTAAATCTTACAGTATTATGTATATGGTTAGAATCAGCAGCAACATTTCAAGATTCTTACTGGCCACTACTGCCCACAATAATAGGTCACAATTCTGGCAGAGAGGCCTGGCTTATAATAAACAAGCTAATAGCTATTGCAATGGTCTGGCAACTCCCACTTCACTCCTCTCAACTAGCATTACCAGTAAATAAATAAAGAATTATTTGTTTACTTTCTAAACCAGAATTGAAGAAGGGAACAGTAGGTTGATGCTATAGTGGGATAAAATAAATTAGGTAGGATTAGATTAAAAGACTATTAGAAGTCCAACACTCCAACCTACACAGAGCTAGCTACAACATGGAATTCTGCCAGAACAATTTATCTTGGCTGCCCAGTTTAGTACCCACTACTGAAGCCTCTGGAATTACGCTATTCTTTAGGTGTTTTTAAGTTGTGTTTTGGAGAAATTGAGCAATAGTGTCATCTGAAGAAACAGAGTTAAGCATCTTTTACCAGAATATCCAGGTTTTAAAAATACCTGACGCACTCTTTCATCAAGAAGTTACAGCTAACCCAAAGAACATTACCTTAAAACAGGAGAGTATCTGGAAGCCTGTACCTGTCAATTTCTTGTTAATATAATTATCCTGCCTCTATTAACTTCTTCTCATTTCATTACATTATCAATGCCTTGTTAGCATACTTGGTTTACTTCTTTGTTATTATATTTTGGTTCTCTGCAGTTATGTTTAACAATTAGCACTTAACACAATTGATTTGTGTAACCATCTGTTAATATTTATACACAATACCAATGATTTCTCACTAATGTGTAGTTTTTATAATTCCATGTTTCCATTATTACTATTTATATCCCCTTCATATATTTGGGGCTATATAACATTATTGCACTTGTATGTTTATAACACTTTTTGTGGGTTTATCTCCTACTATTGCCATTCAGTGTGATTTTATCCAGAGCAACCAATCAAACATGACAACCAACAACTAACAACATGGCCTGATTAGAAGCTAACAGAGCTTTAGACAAAAAGGTGAGATGGTTATAATTAGAAACTCAGAGGCAATAAAATATAAAACAGAATATCCAGCTGGAACAAAACAGTCACACAGACAGGGAGGAACAAACTAAGAGTGAACAGGCTGTGCCCATCTAAAGGTGACCAAATTCATAAGCTTTTTACAGAATAATGAATTAATTCCTGCTCTCAACAATAACAGCTATACTCCTGGATGCAAACTGCACTGAAATTACAGGCACATGGGGCTAGACATGAGGACTAATGCATGAACAACTGTTTAAGATGATTAAGTCACATATATAATTTCAAAATTGTTCAAAAGAGGTTCCCACCAAACTGTGTTTTTAGGCATGTAATTTCCATCTTTTGAACATCTGCAGGATGTAGAGGTTTCTGACTATTGAGACTGCCCATCTTGTTTGGCCAGGTCTTGATTATTTCACGTCTTGGATTATTTTAACAGTTTACCAATAGGTTTGCCTTCCTGCTCCTTTTTTCCTCTGGTTTTAATTCAGAACACCACCACCCAAGTTGTTTTAAATCTTCCTAAATATTCACCTGTTTCTTCCATAGATCCCTTCACCGGCCACCAGTCCATGCCAGGGCCTGTTTCAAACTTTTGGCTCTGGTATTCCAGACTTTCCATTCTAAGCTCTCTCAGTACCTCGCAGCTCAGCCAGTATGGTATGCTACAGGCTAAGGATTACCGTACTGCTTGTTCCACCAACATGTACAACTCTGCCTTTCAAGATCTGCTTCTGCATTTGTGGAACGGTCCTCCTATGGACCTCCAGCCACTCGTTTTCATAAAGGGTTGAAGACCTTCTTTAATTCACCATCTTAAGCCTCTGAGCTGTGTTTAAGGTGGGCAGCAACTGGTGGGGTGTTGGGGATTTCATTCCATGTGTTGCTAAAGTGTTATGTTTATTGTCTTTGTTCCTGACTACGCATGTTGATGTTCTGCTCTTTGGTGAAAAGGACATCATAAATAAACATTGTTGCTGTTGTTATTGGGAAACAGTGAGAAAAAATGCAACACTATTAGACAATAGTAAATGCTACTACATTTTAATTCCATCCTTTTCAATCTTCTTACAAGGATTTTTTGTGACAAAAGAGATTTATTCCACTGTTAATGTTAGAAGTGGAATCTATAATGTTCCTGTATGTAATGGTCAGCTTCATTCCCCCTAACTATTCCCTACTGGTTCAGTAGAGTTGTTTTATAATATAGATTCATAGCTACTGTGCTTTTGACTGGATTGCTCAAGAGAATTATCTCTCACCCATAAGATCTATACTAGCTCCAGTGTGATTCCAAACATATTCAAAGTACTGGCAGTCTCCTTTAAATATACGCAGCTTACAATTAGAGAATGGCTACTTCCACATAAGGTCATTCATGCATTTGGATCACCAGAGGCCCATCGCCAACTATCTCCACCATCAGAAGTAAATGTAAATTTACTTACTTGGTAAATGTATCTACTGATTATCATAATAAATTTAAAAGTAACTTCACATTAACAATAAATTTAAAATACAAATACCAATGCAATAGCATTTTAAAAATTTCTTTATAAATGTATACAAAAAATGCATACCTCAAGCTGTTCAATATAAAACACAATTCAAAGGTCTCCTCATCAATACCAAAAGTTCCCAAAGACCTGAGTGGAGAGGTACCTATTCAGGAAATGAAAAAACTGAACTAGTGAAGATGCCTCCTGCACTTGCTCAGAGGACCACAAAAAGAAAATCCTCTCCTTGGGTCACTGCTCTCTAGGCATTGCCCATAATCAGGAACTCAAATAGGAACCTTTCCAAAGACATAAGAAGTCAGTCTGGTATGTATCATAAGAGTGGCTCCAAAAAGTACTTGACCACTAGCCATTGGGGCTTTATAAATCAACAGCATTATACCTTGAAGGGTGTTCAGAACACTCAAACAACTGTGCTATTTTCAGGAGAGCAGTTTGAAAGCTAACTATTAGATTATTCACAGCAAAACTTATTTCAGTGGCACGGCAAAAACATACTGCTTCCATCAACACTGACTAACCAGTATAGCAGGAAATCAAACTCCGTATTTGTAAACCACAACTTATTCCTTTCATGGCGCAACAGTAATATTTCAGCAGCACTTTCACAAGGAGGCATTTACATCAACTTTAAGTGAAAAATGCTTCAAAAACTTATCTGCACCAAAATACAACAGATCTAGGGACAACCATATGTTGATAAAATCAAACCTCCAGCAGCAAATTGAAGGAAGAACTTTACCTGATAGTTCAGTATTTTATAACTCTATCTAGGAATTTGCCTGGAAGTTAAAATCTTCTCAAAAGTAGTCTGAAAGCCTCTATCTTCTTTCTCCATGCCGCACTTTTCTTTCCTGAGTTTTCTAATTATGAAAAATATTTGTGTCTATTCTGCCACTTAGGGTTCATTCACAGAATTTAACAAACCCATTCATCATAAGTGTGGTGCCACACTTATATGAGCTTGACAGATTGCCAGCCTTTTTCTTAACTGTGAAGTTGCAGAAACAGATTGGATCCAAGCATTTACTTTATTATCCCTAGCACCTCTCCAGCTTCAAAGTTGGGTGGAAGGCTGATGATTGTTTGATAGCTACAGCCCCTGAATCTTAAACAGCTATTCACTTACAACAAGATATGTAACATGGATAATAATATTGGGACAAGAACCTGCCACAAACCCATATGCCAACTCTGCCCCCACACATACTCTGACAGCAATATTACAGGGGTCAATAACATCACCCACCACATCAGAACTGTATTTACTTGCTCTTCCTCCAATGTGATATATGCCATCCTATGCCAGCAATGCCCCTCTACACTCTACATTGGACAAACAGGACAACCTCTATGCAAAAGGCTTATTGGACAGTCATCTGACATTAGAAATGGCAATAGCCCAAAATCAGTTGCAGAACATTTCAGCATTCCTGGACACATAGTAAGGGATTTATAAGTTGCAGTCCTTGAACAAGGAAACTATAAAGGAAGACTAGAAAGAGGAATTGCAGGATTGAATTATATTCTTCAGGATGTTATTTGAGAGATACTTATCTGTTATATTGTGTCTAGTTTAATATTCTGTTTGTTTTTAAAAATACTAATAAAGACTAATTAAAAAAAGAATTGAATTATATTCACAAATTCCAATCCATCAGCAGAGGAAGGAACAAAGACAGCAGCTTTATGGTACAATACATACACTAATACAAGAGTCCTCACTACTGCACATATATCAAAAGGAATCTTCTCAGAGTGAGTTTTGAACCCAGAGAAACTGACTTTTGGTAAACATATTTATTGCTTTCACTCATGAGCACTAATTGACCACTGTAAAGATCTAAAAAATCTGTATCACCTTACATATCTCTTTGGAAAATATAGGGCAAGGGACATTATTTGCATCCTTCTGGATCCTATTACGGTCTATCTCATTCTCACAACTGTACAAATATGCTTTACTAGCATATTTACCTGGCGTTGACTGGGGTTTTTATTTTCCTCTTAAGAACTCACCAAACTGTCTTCTCCATTTCCTGTAACTTTGCTCCGTATTTCCCAATGCAATCTATATTCAGAGTTATTTACATACACAGTTTGGGTTCCTGAAGAAGTACACTGTCCTCCTCCTTGCTGCTTGGCCTTGTCTCCACAGTAAACGGCTATTCCAGTACTTGTAATTTTTCCCCATAGTCCCTAATCCAATCTATGTTGTCTGGAGATGTTGATGTACTGGCCTTTTTTTTTTTTTTCTGTTGAATTTGTGCAATGGCTTTACGATTTTATGGAAACATTTTTTGTCTGATTTCAACTTTAAGATTCCCCACATGTGGAACCCATACAATCTACCATGTGAGGTGAGAAGACCTTGTAACTATGGTCATTTCTGCACTACACTATTATAATGCTATTATAATACTTTCAACATCCTGTGGAATTCTGGGGTTTGTAGTTTACTGACATCTACACTAATGCACAGAGCATGGGGAATAAGCAAGAAGAACTCCAACTCATAGTACAACAAAATAAATATGATTTAATAGGCATCACTGAAACCTGGTGGGATGAATCTCATGCTTGGAATGTAGGAATAGGGAGGTATAATCTATTTTGGAGACACAGACCAAATAAGAAAGGAGGAGGAGTAGCCTTATATGTCAAGGATGTTTTCACCTGTGAAGAGATCCAGGACTTAAATCTGGGAAGCCAAGTTGAGAGCATCTGGGTGAAAATTAAGACAGTGGGAAACAATAGGGATGTGATTGTGGGGGTTTGCTACAGGCCTCCGGGCCAGCCTGAGGACTTGGATGAGGCCTTCCTGAAGCAGATGACCACACATTCAAAAAGGAGAGGTGCCGTGTTAATGGGAGATTTCAATTATCCTGATATTTGTTAGCAGTCAAATTCTGCAAAGACTGCAAGGTCCAATAGGTTCCTCGCTTGCCTTGCAGACAATTTCATGGTCCAGAAGGTGGAAGAGGCGACAAGGTAATCAGCTATTTTAGATCTGATCCTGACCAACAGGGATGGCCTAGTTGATGAGGTGGAGGTGGTGGGATCCTTAGGAGGGAGCGACCATGCTCTTTTGGAGTTTGTTATTCAGTGGGAAGGAGAAGCCAAGTGTAGCCAGATACACATCCTAAACTTTAAGAAAGTTGATTTCTCTAAACTTAGGGAGTTACTTGCTGAAATGCTGTAGTCAGGAATATTAAAAGAGAAAGGGGTTCATGACAGATGGGAGTTTCTTAAAAGTGAGATACTGAAAGCACAACTGAAAACTGTGCCAATAAGGAGAAAAAATGGCAGGTCTCTAAAGAAACTGGAATGGTTGACAAAAGAACTCTCAGCTGAGCGAAATGTTAAAAGAAACATGTACAAGAAATGGAAAAATGGTGAAACCACCAAAGAGGAATTCAAGCAAATAACCAGGAGATGTAGGGAGAAGATCAGAAAAGCTAATGCACAGAATGAGCTCAGGCTTGCCAGAGACATCAAAAACAATAAAAAGGGCTTTTTTAGATATGTCCGCAGCAAAAGGAAAACAAGAGAATGATAGGATCACTGCATGGAGAAGGTGATCAATTAATAACAGGGGGGAGTGAGAAGGCAGAACTACTCAATACCTTCTTTGCCTCAGTTTGCTCCCAAAAGGATAGAAGTACCCAACCTGGGGCGTGGGGAGCAGGTGAGGAAGTGAGGGAAATGCAGCACAGAATAAGCAGAGAAGTAGTACAGGTATATCTGGCTAAACTAGATGAATTCAAGTCCCCAGGGCCAGATAAATTACATCCAAGGATGTTAAAAGAACTGGCAGAAGTCATTTCTGAACTACTTGCAATAGTCTTTCAGAACTCTTGGAGAACAGGAGAAATCCCAGCAGACTGGTGGAGGGCAAATGTTGTCCCCATCTTCAAGAAAGGGAAAAAGGAGGACGCTAATAATTATTGCCCGGTCAGCCTGACATCAATTCCAGGAAAGATCCTAGAGCAGATCATTAAACAGTCAGTTTGTAATCACTTAGAAAGCAATGCCGTAATCACTAGAAGCTAGCATGGATTTCTCAGAAATAAGTCATGCCAGACTAATCTTATCTCTTTTTATGATAGGGTTACAAGCTTGATAGATGAAGGGAATGCTGTAGATGTAGCATATCTTGACCTCAGTAAGACCTTTGACAAAGTTCCCCATGACATTCTTGCAAAGAAGCTAGTAAAATGCAGGCTGGACAGGGCTACTGTTAGGTGGATTTGGAATTGGTTGACCAACCAAACCCAAAGGGTGATCACCAATGGCTGCTTTTCATCCTGGAGAGAAATAACTAGTGGGGTGCCACAGGGTTCTGTCCTGGGCTCAGTGCTATTCAACATCTTCATCAATGACTTGGATGAAGGAGCGGAGGGCATGCTGATTAAATCTTTAGATGATACAAAATTGGGAGGGGTTGCTAACACACCAGAGAACAGGATCAAATTTCTAAAAGACCTTGACAGATTGGAGAGCTGGGCCAAAGCTAACAAAATGAATTTCAACAGAGAGAAATGTAGGGTCCTACACTTGGGCAGAAAAAAATGAAAGTCACAAGTATAGGATGGGGGACATGTGGCTGGATAGCAGTACATGTGAAGGGGATCTAGGAGTCTTGGTAGATCACAAGCTGAACATGAGTCAGCAGTGTGATGCGGCAGCCAAGAAAGCCAATGCAATTCTTGGTCGCATCAATAGGAGTATGGTGTCCAGATCAAAGAAGGTAATGGTACCACTCTATTCTACATTGGTTAGGCCTCATTTAGAATACTGTGTCCAGTTCTGGGTACCCCAATTCAAGAAGGATATCGACAAGCTGGAACATGTCCAGAGGAGAGTGACCAAAATGGTGAAGGGTCTGGAAGTCATGCCCTATGAAGAACGGCTTAGGGAGCTGGGAATGTTTAGTCTGCAGAAGAGAAGGTTAAGAGGGGACAATGATAGCCATGTTTAAATATTTGAAAGGATGTCATGTTGAGGAGGGAGCAGACTTGTTCTCTCCTGCTCCAGAGACTAGGACAAGGAACAATGGATTCAAGCTGCAGGAAAGGAGATTCCACTTGAACCTCAGGAAGAACTTCCTGATGGGTCAGAGCAGCCTGGCAGTGGAATATGCTGCCTCGGAGTGTGGTAGAGTCTCCTTCTTTGGAGGTTTTTAAGCGGAGGCTGGAAAGCCATCTGTTGGGAATGCTTTGATGGGTGTTCCTGCATGGCAGGGGGTTGGACTGGATGGCCCCTGGGGTCTCTTCCAACTCTATGATTCTACATACTGGCTGAGAATTCTTAAATCCCCTCCTTAAACTACAAATCCCAGGATTTCATAGGATATGAAAGTGGAATAATAGCACTATCACAGTGTAGTGTGGAAATGAGTTATGTTGTGCATGTTACTTTAATTTTTCTCACATATGCCTCCTAAAAGTTCTGGCATCCTTATTGATGGTAGGCCTCATCCCCATAGCAACCAGCCTGAGGCCCAAGAGCTCTCTGGCTGAGAATTCTAAGGCCTCTCCCTAAACTGACAACCCAAGGATTCCATTGAATCTTCACAGCCAGCCAATCACACGAGGTCTTCTCGCCTCACAAAGCTAATCATATGCTGATGAAGACAAACAAGCAGACAGACATTCACTTTTATATAGTAGATGTCTGAAGCCTTAACATCACTCAGTACCACTTCCAAAGAAGTAGGTTTATATCCACAAAAGCTCAAACACCAGTCAGTCTTACAGGTGCTGCCATATTTCTTTTTTTTCTCACTCTTCCTCCTTTTTATGCTGCAACAAGACAGATAAGGCAACAAACCAGTGGACAAGAGAGATCTTCCTCTTGCAATAGAAAACTTTCTCGAGACTTTACTAGTTAAGGACAATCCACTGATTTCCCACTACCTGACCTGGCCATAAAGGCTTTCTGACCAAGTATGGGTAATACACAGATCATGGCCTTGTTTCCATATAGACTCTGTATATCTCATAGTACTCTACATCTCTGTATCTCTCTACTTTTCAATTTGCAAATACCTCACCTTGTTTCCCTATTGCATCTTTCTCAGTCTTTCAGATTTCTTGCCCATTTACTTGTCAGCCTGTGCTCCATCCTACCTTGTTTCAGCCAGCTTCAGATAGAATACTTGCACTCCTTTGCTGCGTTTGCTATGATCTCTACTTCTAGAACTCAATGTAGGCACTTCCGTGGCACCTCTCCTTGTCCAACTCTAGCCCTGATCTTGTTTAGGGTTTATAGTTTCAATATGTCACATATTTGATTGTCATGATCCAGAACTGATATAACTCACAATTATGAACAACTAAGAAAAAGTTCCGGCCTTTGCCCTACTCTTAAGTGGCTCCCTAAGGGGGAGAAAAAGCTAATATGAAAAGATAGATGAAAGCAGTCTACCTCTACCTGCACTATATAAAATAATTTCTAAAGGAAGATGTCCTGAACATATTAATCTTTTTACCATTTTCACAGAAATTAAGACCAATCCTGTATAGTATTCTATGTTTTGATTAGGAATCAAGATACATTGTTTATGGGCTAGTGGTTACAGATTAGATATAAATGGTTACCTAATCAATATACCACACAGATTAGGTATCTGGAAACTGTATGATAATACCTTCCCACTGCATCTTGCCTTACATTCTCTGCACCAGAACTTTTCCAACTCTTCATTTTCTATGTGGTTTGCTGCACTGGTATTTGAAGTGCACAAGATGTACCTCCTAAACACAGGACTGCTATTTGCAACTTTGACATCTGTAATTTGCAAGAGTACAAATATGTAACCTGCATTCTAGAAATTTTGCAGAACGATGACAAATTAACAATTTCAGGTATTTTGAATGCCTCCTATAAAAACTAGAGTAGTTGACTAAAGAGAGCCAGAGTGGTGTAGTGGCTTGACAGTTGACTAAAAGTGTTCAGAAACTTTAATTGGTCCAAAGAACTGCTGCCAGACTGCTAACCAGGACTGGCTACAGGGAATACACAACTCTGTTGCAGCAGCTCTGTTGGCTGCTGATCCACTTCTAGATACAATTCTAAGTTCTGGTGATGAAGCCCCATACTGCTTGGGTTCAGGCTGTTTGAAGAACTGTACCTCCCCTCATGAATCCACTACAGCTCTAAGATTGTCTGCAGGGGCCATATTCCACCACCTTTTCAGGTTTGTTTGATGGGAACAAGGGAGAGGACCTTCTCCATGGCTGCTCTCAATCTCTGGAACTCCCTTCCTAGGGAAGGGGCTCCCTCCTTGCTCTCCTTCTATCAGTTAATGAGAATATTTTTGTGCCACCAAGCTTTTAGAAATCAAATGGACTTTTAATTATGTTCTACACAGCACATAATTTTTTTATTGTTTAATGTTTTAACTTAATAAATTGTTTCATTGCTTTTTAATTAACTTTTATATTTATATTTTTTCCAGAGTCTTTAAAAAATTACACAATCTGTATTGTTTTAAAACAAGGTTTTTAGCTGCCTTGAGTCTCATTATTGGGACATTTATGTGGGACATAAATGAGTAAAATAAAAATAATAAACTGCATGAATAAGGCTAAAGTAAATTAGTAGTGAAGACATCTACTCATCTTCTCAAAAGTATAACCTTCTGAATTCAGTGAGACTTAATCCCAGGAGAATTGCAGCCTAAAGAAGCTCTTACACAGAGAATGTAATATAAATCCCTGGCAGGCCTGGAGATGGATATCAGATGGAGAAATAAATTTTAAATGGAGACCAAATTACACAAAGAAAGCAACATTCTTCAAGGCAATTTCATTTTGAGCTGCCAACATTTTTGCCATTTCAAGGAATAATTGACTAATGTGAGAAACAACAAACAAAAGCAGCAGTGGCCATTCACACATTTTATTTTTACAAACATTTCAAAGTAGATGCTTTATTTTCAAACTATGTTCAGTTATGTGTGAGAAGTATCACGTACAAGAAGAATCTGCAATTGAGGAAGAGAAAACATAAAGTAAAGTCCACATAAAGAAGCCAATATATAAACAAATACTTATTCAGATGAGGATGCTACTCTGGTCTTGAAAGTCTTGAAACACAATACTATGCATATTTTGTCAGAATAACTCCTCCTTAGGTCTATGGGACATGTTTCCTAGGAATTACACTTCAAATAAGCTCACTTACTTGGAAATTCTACTGAAATCAACAAGACTTTTGCTGAAGTAAATATTTTTAGACTCAGAATATGAGAAGCAATGAATGGCTGAAGTCTCTGATGTTTGCCCAAGAGCAAGATCAGCTGTAGGTTAGAATACCTGTAAAATGTTACTGAAATAATAATACATTATATCCAATTCTTCCTCTTGACTTTCAAGTCTGAAGCAGCATAGGCATATTTTCTACCAACAAAAGTTCACAAAGCAGCACTACATTCCAGCAAATCCTGCGGCAATGCTGAAGCATGCTGAGATCCTCATCTCATCATCCCTCATGTTAATGCTTTTTTATTGAAAAGACAGTCCAAAGATGTTTATATTTTGATAAATAGTCTTCATTTTCCAGAGCATTATGTTAAATAAAATCACAACTACTGCACATCCTGTGAAAGTCAAGCCTCTACATCATACTGTGTTCACACAAATGGATTTTAGTGTCCGTATCCCACTTGCCTTAACCCAATGAGAGAAAACACCTCCCGCAACTCTCCTCATTCCACACACTGCCTAAAGAGCCGCTCAGTTTTAGTACCATCAAAAATAATTTCTCACAGCATGAGGGAAAATGCACCAAACAGCTTACAGCAACAAACTTATTGATTTGTTTATACTAAAGTAGTTATATTATCTGGAACAGCATGTGAACCCACCCCAGTGCAAATATGGATTTCTTAATATATGCATCCAATTAAAACGCAGCCCTCTTAATTTAAAAAAATCAAAATATTTGTTTACAAAAGAGGAATTTGGAACAGTGAAATAAATGTACTTGTGTAAACAGAATGTCAAGATAAAATTGCCAGACAGGTAAAGTTTAAATTTGGTTTACTACCATTTACTATTAAGACAGAACAAGACAGTAGCATTTTACAACAGTGGAATGCAGGAACTAAAATGGTAAAGACAGTAGACAGCTCAAGTGTTCAGTGCTTTCTGCGTGATACAAGAAAGCCACCTAGTGTTAACATTTAGAAATGAGACTACATTTTAAACATTGGGTAAAGTAATTTATAAGAGCATTCTTGTTAGTGAGAGCCTTTGCCACAGTAATACTTAATACAGATAAATGTTTTCAAGCAATGTCTCAGGAACAACCAGCTGTCCTGAAGGAGGAACTCAGTTCCTTCAGTATCATTATCTGCCAATCTGTTTAACATTACAGTTTACAAATTCACTTTATATGTTAAATAGGTAAATCTGATAACTGTCAACTTCAAATGGTATTACTGTCAAAGACAAGCTGTGAGGTAGTTACCCAATCGCAAGTGTAAAACCCTTCAAATTAAAGTTGAACCAAAAAAAAAAAAATCATAACAAAATTGTAAAAAATTTTCTGTGAAGGTGTAAATGTCATCCCCTATGTTCTATCTAAATATATGCCAACACACTGCATGCCAAGGCATTAACAAAGGATTTTTTTTAAATGAACTGATCTTCATTGTTCAGAGTGTGAAAGAAAAAATGGTGGTGATGCCAGACAGGAGAGAGGGAGAAATAACAAAAACACACTGAATATCCATTGGGTTGTTATGTCCTATACATGAATACTACACTGTTAAGAAACAATTGAATGTGGGCTGGGCGAAAAAGCTACTCTAGCACTTGCAGCTGATGTATATGGGTATCTTCTCACATCCGGCAGAAGGGGACTTTACCTTGTCCTCCCCTCATTAAAAAAAATTAAAATGAACATTCGAGAAATTAGCATACATGCCAGCAAGCCCGCATCCGTTTGAAAGTTAGGAGCGCGCGCGGACAAACGACATCGCAGGTCCAACCGCTACCTCCAGGACACTCACTTACTCCAAGCTGGCAAAGACGATTTGATTTGCAGGTTTTTAAAGGGGCGATGCGCGTAACAAAAAGCACACAACTGTATGAGACGAGACTTACTCCCATCGCACCCCCCACATTTTTCCCCCTGTTTCCCACTGAAGATGCCCAGAGACACCCCGGGGCAGCCACCACGCTCTCATCTCCCTCTCCTCCGCCCCCAGCGCCAAAACAACCCCAATCCCACCTTCCAGCTCGACTCGAAATGGTGCCGGGAAGCGCTTCAGATCCACCCAGGCCATTTCCGCACTACGCTGTTATAGCGCGATTATTCCGCTTTCAACATCCCATGGAATCCTGGGGGTTGCAGTTTGGGGAGGGGCCAAACCCCAGGATTCCATAGGATGTTGAAAGTGGAACAATCGCGCTATAACAGCGTAGTGCGGAAATCAAGTGTATTTGGGGCAGGCGAACGCAAGTCGGGGGATGGAGGGACGAAGAAGGAAGACGACAGTTCCTGGTAAAACAAGTAAAATTTCTTCCTTGTTTTCCTCTGAACAAAAATCCATCCACGTTAAGAAGGAATTAAAAGCGGCCGCTCTCCCCGGTTTTTAATCCACTCCCCCCCCCGGGACTCTACTCATCCTTCCCCCTTCTTTTCTCTCACACCCACAAAGCGAGTTTGTGATGCCGACCAACACCCCCCCCCCATACACACACTTCCTTAACTGTAAAAGCTCCACAAGTCTTAAGCACACACACACACACCCCAGCCAGCTCCCCCGACACAAACACCGAGGGCGAGAGATCCCTGATCCGCCTCTCAGAAGGGCGGCTTTTCCCCCTCAGTTCGCCCTCATGGAAGTAATACCCACACACAGAGAGACCATTTCCGCACTAGGCTCTTATAGCGCGATTATTCCACTTTCAACATCCCATGGAATCCTGGGGTTTGCAGTTTCGGGAGGGGCCGGCCGGCCCCTCCGAAACTGCAAACCCCAGGATTCCATGGGATGTTGAAAGTGGAATAATCGCGCTATAAGAGCCTAGTGCGGAAATGGCCAGTCAGTCTCTCTCTCTCACACACACACACACCCCTGCCGGGCAGCCTCTCCTCGCTCGCCTCGCATTCCACTTCCCCACATTCCCGGGAGGAGAACAAACGCAGACCCAGAAGAAGAAGAAGAGGCGGCGCCGGCAGGGTGGCTGCCAAGCTCCCTACCTTCTTTCATCCCTCACCGGCGGCGGCGGCGGCAGCAGCAGAGAAACCGCGCCGCTTCCCGGCCAAGAGTCCCACATTGGCCCCCGCTCGTCCGAGAAGTCACTCTGGTCGCCGGGTCAACCGAATCCCTGCCCGCCTGCCCGCCTGAGGGAGGTGAGGCAAGCTCGCTCCCGCTCTTTCGCTTGCCCAAGAAGGGAAGGAGTTGGTGAGAGGAGGAGGGGGGAGCCCACAGACTGGGAAGAGCCGGTTTATGTGGAAGTGTAGCGGGGAGGGAGGGCGGCTTATTCGGTGGCGCGCGCCGCCCTCGCGCCCGATCCCCCCCCCGCCGCGAGCGCAGCCTGCTAGCGCCAGGGCAAGCTCCAGCTTGGTCCCCCTCCGCTGCCGGATAGGCGGGGGAGGGTGGGAGAGAAGAAGAGCCAGAAGAGTACGCGCTCTGACCCAACCAACACTCACACACGCGCAAACACAGAGCGACGCCTTCCTTGCTCCCCATTGGTTCCCTCCGCCCAGGGGGGCGCGCCCTCTCTGGGCATCCCTAACACTCCATTGGACAGCGCCGTTCGGGAAGGAACGCCCCCGTTTCTCAGCGTCGGCCGCAGGTCCCTCCTTCTGCCGTCCCTTCTGCCTTTTTTTTTTTTACCCGATTGTCTCCCTTGCCTTTTAAAGTCCGAAGGGAGCCGATGCCGTTGCCTTTCTCCTTCGCCTTCCCTTCCGTCCCCGGGGCAGCGATGGCCAAAGTTCTGCGTTGCGATGGAGGGCACCCTCGATGGGGAAACCAGCCGTCCGGACGAGGAGGAACCCGCTCGCCCTGGGCCTCTTCGGCCTCATCGGAATTCTCCATCGTTTGCCTTCTAACGCGACACCGACGTTATTTCCGCACTAGGCTGTTATAGCGCGATGATTCCGCTTTCAACCTCCTCTGGCATCCTGGGCCGGCCGGCCCCTCCCGAAACTGCAAACCCCAGGATTCCAGAGGAGGTTGAAAGCGGAATCATCGCGCTATAACAGGCTAGTGCGGAAATGGCCCCAGTGTTGGCTTTGTGTAACGACCGCTTTCTTTCCCCGGGAGGAGGTAGCCCAGTTCGCCTGCTGCAGCCAAAGCAAGCGAGAGTCTTTGGCCACTTCCGCACTAGCCTGTTATAGCGCGATGATTCCACTTTCAACATCCCCTGGAATCCTGGGGTTTGCAGTTTCGGGAGGGGCCCCTCCCAAAACTGCAAACTCCAGGATTCCATAGGATGTTGAAAGTGGAATCATAGCACTATAACAGGCTAGTATAGAAATGTATCGAAATACATGCTATTTGTAAGTTGTTCGCCGCCTCGATCCATACGGAGAGGCGGGATACAAATAAATAATAATAATAATAATAATAATAATAATAATAATAATAATAATAATAATAATAGCGCCTTGATGTGAAAGAGTTAACAAGTTCTATTTGGCACAAGTTTTACTGAACTGCAGCCGTCTTCCATTAAAACTTACGCCAAGAAAAAAATTTAGCTTTTAAATTGCGCCAAGTCGCTGCTGATCTTCTTTTCCTCTTTCTGGACAATGATTACTGGACGCTGGCATGTCTAGAGAGCAAGAGGCTCAAGGTTTATTGAGGAAACCGGTCAGGAACAGCCGTCAAAAGACTGACCTGGTTTGGAGTAGGAACCTGCATCGTCCTCCCTCATGCAGCCTTCCAGAGGGTCGACTTCACATCCCAGCATTCTTCCTTCCTGTGCTAGTTTGGGCTGCTGGGAGTTGGAATCAAACATCCTCAGAAGGCCCTGTGTTCTCACCTCTGTTCAACAGTTATTATAACAGCACCCTTTGCCAGTGAGGCTGAGGCTCCTAGATTACTCCGTGTAAATGACATCTCAGTTTCAAGCCACAAGGTTGTGAGTTCAATCCTGCCGGGCTCCAAGGTTGACTCAGCCTTCCCTCCTTCCACAGGTCGGTAAAATGAGTACCCAGCTTGTTGGGGGCATGTATAGAAATGTATCGAAATACATGCTATTTGTAAGTTGTTCACCGCCTCGATCCATATGAAGAGTCAGGATACAAATAAATAAATAAAAATAAATAAATAAGATCTGAGACATTTGCAATTTAATGAGACACTTCTGGACTGCAACTCCCCAAATCCCCCTCACTATTAGCTATGCCAGGTAGGCCTGAGAGGGATTGCCTTTCATCTGGAGGAGTACGAAGAAGGAAATTAAATACATAAATAGCAAGGTACGCTGAGAGTTCATTCTGAAAGATTTAAGTATCTTGCCCCCAGAAATCTGAAATAAAGGAAATCAAAACAGATTGGCTGTGACCGTGTGATCCTATGCATGTTTTCCTAGAAGTAAATTCAAAGTGGCTTAAGTTCGAAGCGGCTTACTCCTAAGTGCATATATGCATGGGATCACAGCCAAAAGACAGTTGCCATGCCATCCTAGCAAACAGATCGGGAGTGTTCAGCAAACTGCAGATGTACTTTGGCCCTGGTTTTCACCTTAAAATTTAACAGTGCAATATAGCTTAGGAAAGTATGGCTTCAAAGGAACACTTACTAACTTAATGCAATCTCCAGAATAGGTGCATTTTTGTCTTTTAAAAGTATGAGGAAAAATATGAATGTCATAAAGTGAAGTAGGTGTACTTCAGGGAGAGGGACTTAGTAGTCTCTGGAAGGATATATAATTGATTCTGTTGGGGTGTTTCCCTTTATATCAGGCCTTTGACTTCAGTCGTCAGAGAAATAAAAATGCAATTAGTAAACCTTTTTGTTGGCTTCATTTCCTCAGCTCCTTTGGAGAAAAAGAATTGAAGAGGGCCACTAGCAGTAACAAATGGTCCTAAAGGCCACTTAAAATCCATCCACTAGGTGAAGTAATGTCTCAGAGAAAGGCCGTTGCAAGAGACCAGGCAATACAATGAACATTTTGTCCAACAAAAGTACTGTTGGTGTTATTACTTTTTAATCATAACATGAGAGAGATAAAATGGGCACACTATATGTTACGAAACCCTTGGTTTTTGACAAGGAAAAGGAGCCTCAGTCCAATGGAGTTTTGAGCAACATTGTAGACAAGAATGGAATTTCAGTATTTCTCTGCTGTTTTTTACATCTCAAAATCACACAGGTTTATTCACTTTCAGTTACTCTTACACACAAGCACAAGTACATACTTACTTTTATTTAATCTTTCATCTTTTCTTCAAGAAATTGGATACAAGGCAGATTGTGAGTAAAAAAACCAGACAGATTTTTTTTAAAAAGTCACAAGTACAAATAAAAACATATAAAAACCCATTAAAAACACATAGGTAATCTAGAAAACTATTTTAAACACATAGGTAATCTAGAAAACTATTTTAAACAAAAACATAGCAGAAATAAAAGTTGAGGGTGAAATCAAAAGACCTTTACTTAAAAACAATCAGTTCATCAAAGGCTTTTTGATTTTTTCAAAGTATGTGCCAGTTGGTGGATGGACAACAAGGCGTGGGGGCAGTATAGCCTCCCAAACCTACGAGTATCCACCAGGCTGTCAGATCTCTACCAGCTAAGCCTGTGAGGGTGACGAGTGACAGCAGGACCTCCTCTGAAGATCTTAGAGCCTGGACAGATTCATATATGAAAATACAGTCCTTCAGATAGCCTGGACCAAGGGTGTAACTATGGAGGGCAAAGTAAGGGCATTGCCCATCACAAGAATTCTATTTGTCCACCTCCAAGAAATTTTCCTTCAGTCCTCAGATTGATTAAGTATTTCAAACTCTCCAACATTTCACAGATGAAAACTTGTACAACTGTGGCCAAACAACTTGAAACTCAAGAAGGCAAATACGATTAATGAAGAACACACAAGCTAGGAAAGGCTGCAACAGTTTGCTTTTCCCGTAGTCTACTGTAAAGGGCAATAATCTTCCCATCCCTCTCCTCTTCCTCTCGATGAGTTAATTGAGTTTAAACTACTTTTATACTTCGAACTCAATTTATAACAGTTGAAGTAAGCTGGGGATAAAGAGGGGGGAGAAAAAACTGGGACATTTTAAAAGCTGGTAAAAAAATGGGATGACAGTGAACTAATCAGGACTGTCCCTACCAGGTCAGAACAGTTGCAGAGTAGGGCATTTAGAAGTATACTTTAGCAATCTGAAGAAATTGGATAGGTACAATTACCAAAGAAAATACAAGCATAGCAAAAAGAAGAGTTTAGGGGTGATTTTTTTTCAATGTCTCACTCTCAGCAATGCTAGAAATCTGGGGAACTGCAGGAGCATTTGATTTGGGGGTCAGAATTATGAGGGGGCATTGCCTTCATTTTGCCTCTCAGCGTAGCTATATCCTTGGCTGGGCCCAAGCCACACATAAATTCACACCTAAGAGCAAAGGGGAAGCACCTGGGAGGATTTGGTGCTGGGGTTGTTTGCTGCTCCTCTCCTCATTATTGCAGGCTTCCAAGGTTGTTTTCATGATGAAACCCATAAGCACTTCTTTACCTTAATATGCAGTAAGTGTATAGTTGGTCCCTCATGGTTTCTTTTTCTTACCAGAAGGGCATGGGGATTAGTCATTTGGTAACCCTAGTTTTCATTATACTTGGAAACTAGCATTCACTGACATTTACAAGAATGCAGCTGTCTTGTAAATTTCACTTTTACTGCTAACCTTATTGAAACAGAGCAGGCAGACACAGTGAAAAATGCCACATGTTCAGCATTGTTTCAAAACATGCACATAACCAGTCAAGTTTCTGTTTTCACCTGAATATATTGTATACAATCTGATTGCATTCCTGTTCCTTTTTATTCATGAAATTTCTCCTCAATAGCTTGTTTTAATTTGCACACAACAGTACCTTGAATGTTAGTAGAAAGGCCTATACGAAATAGAGAGGTTGTAATACATTAATGAATAAATGCAGATTAAATCAGGATGACTCCCCCATTGGGGCAGTGGGTAGCCAAGACCAAATGAGCGCACACTCAAAGTATGTCTTCAAATTTTAGGTTTGAGTTACACATTTACCTGCCATGCAATGCTGCTCAAGTTGCACTGTAATTGTTATATTATGCAAACATATGCATTGCCCATTCATACGCTCAGTTAAGACAGCAGCACTGTGGCAAAGAACAGCACTCAGAATTTCAGTACTATTGGCAAGCCTATTATCAGAGAAATAATCAGTTCACACCCATGTACAGTTTGCATGGCGTAGACTATACTAATTACACTTTGAGTGTATTTGAATCTTGTTTTTTGTTTTTTAAAGTGATGTGAATTGAGTATATAACCACATTAGAAAGGTGTGGCCCATGCTTCTGTTAAATGAAACAAAACAAACATCCATTTTGCATAATT
The DNA here is from genome assembly GCA_948474755.1 of Ctenosaura bakeri. Lineage (NCBI taxonomy): Eukaryota > Metazoa > Chordata > Lepidosauria > Squamata > Iguanidae > Ctenosaura > Ctenosaura bakeri. The sequence continues at coordinate 213,230 of CAOLHI010002043.1, forward strand.
GATAGGCATACAAATTCATCCCTAGGGAAGAAGAAAAGAAAATTGCTTTCACCTTTTTAAAGACTGTCTGTGCAAAATCATTGGAAGCACACCCTCATATCTTCCTCTTGCGCTATATTTAGCACTGAATGTCCCAAGTTGTGCCTATTAAGCATTCTGGTTGTGCTTTGAAGCCTTTTCTCTATAGCCTGTCACTGTTGTTCATAGAAATAACTGACAAGTGTATTATGGCAACGAGTGCAAAATGCCATTCCCAGCTAATCCCCATGCTTACTATAGGTTGTAAGAAAATCCAGCCCATAAAAACAAAGGCGCAAAACATTTTTAAAAAATGAAAATATATTTAGAACTGTGAGATACTTTTTCCACATTTGCTATCTAAATCATCTGAACTCCAAACTACATACAGTCCTGCAGCTTTTGTCAGAGATCATTTTATTGTGCACTTTTCATATTGCAAACTGTTTTAAGGAACAGGCCGCTGTGGCTGCTTACCGCTTGGTGTCCCCTATTAATACTGCTGTGGTGTGCAAAATTGTTCTAGATTGGAAATCTCCGGTACGCTCGCTTTTTCTTCCTGCTTACATTTAAGGTTTAGGTGCTTTTACATGTGAACTCGAGTAAATATAGGCTGCTTTTGTATTGGAGCTCATTTGGATGGGACCTGCTACTGTACTAAATGGTACACAGTACTCTCTGCATGTTATAAGTAATAGTGGGCCTTAAACAGGGATGGACAGTGTGACACTCAAGCTGCGCATGGCCACTGGATCCCCTGGTGCATCCTCCAATGTCTCTCAACCTCTCCATTAAAAAAAAAATCAGCATGATTTTCAGGCAAAAAATCACACTCAAAGTCCTCCAAATGCTTGCAAAAAAGAAAAACCTCTCCCCAACCCATCTAAACCACTGCATAACCACCGCTACTACCACCCTCAAATACTTTCTTTTGCCTCCAGAAGGGAAGTTATGTTAGTTCCAATGACCGCTTTGGAAGGGAAATATAGGAAAAAGAAGGTATTTTGGTATTCTCAGTAGGGGTTCATCCTGTGGTCAGGTTGAATGTTGGAAAATTGGCCCCAGTCCCAACACAGTTTCATCCCTCCTCTCTGACCTAAAGCAACCCTGTTGAGTTTTTTTCAAAGAGTGTAAGTTTTTCAGCTGCAAAGTTTACTTTGTGCAGGCATATACTACTTCAACAACTTTGAAGTGAAAACCTGCTATGTGAGGCCAATGGAAATGTTCACTAGCTATATTAATTTGTAGGAATGCTTCCTGCATCCTTTAAAGGCAAGCTAACATATAAATCTGTTTAAATAAATCTGAAACAGAAGTCATAACTATTTTATTGCCCTTCTTAAAAGAGACATGACAAGGCAGGGACACTCTGAACTGTTTTCCTTGACCATGGAATGATTGCAACTGTCATAGAGTTCTTGAGCTGCTTTTTAACTACACCCTTTCTCCTTGATTCCTTCCATGAGTCAGACTGGCTGTTTCCCTTGCCCACAAACAAAATGCTTCTTTCTTCCTCTGTTCTTGCTGTGTAGGCCAGGGCCTCAGTATAGCATTATAGCACTATGATTCTACTTTAGGTAAAAAAAAAATTATTTTAAGCATGATGGCATAAGTTAACATATTGGTAACATTTGGATGATAAGTATTATTATATGATTAAGACATATGTATTAATATATGAAAATGTATATAATTGATAGCCCTGAAGAAAGATAAACCAGGGCCCTTTTCGCAGCGCCAGCACTCGCGCGACGGAGGAGGGCGGCTCACGCAAGAAGCCTTCTCCGGGAGGCTGCCGCTTCCCCCTCCTTCCTTCCGCAGGCGAAGGAACGAGCGGGGAAGCGGCAGCCTCCCAGAGGCGGAGGCGGCTTGCGCGTCCATCCATCCCCCCCGCGCACGCGAGAAAGGCGCTTGTCCCATCCATCCCCCCCCGCGCACGCGAGAAAGGCGCTTGTCGCGTCCGCCCCCCCACGAGCGAAGCAGGACATGTCGCGTCCGTCACGCTAGCGCCCCGCCCCGTCCCTTCCTTCTGCAGGGGCGGAGGGAACGAAGCATGACCCGGCCGGCTCCCCAACGCTCCGCACAAGAGGTAAGTGCGCGCGGGCGCTGGGAGCGTTGCGCGAGCGCGGGCGATTTTCACTTCGAAGCGAAAATCAAAAAACCCGCGCTCGCACCGCTTCTGCCCCGTGAGCCCGGCGGAAGTGGGAGTGCGTCGTGCGGAGCAACGCTCCCACTCCCGCGAGGCTCACGGGGCTGTCGCGCGAGAAAAGGCCTGTGCGAAAAGGGCCCAGGATAGGAAAATAACAAGCATACAAGGATATAATATAAGTTTTATTAAGAAGGTAATGACTGGATAGATAATCACTCACTTCTTGAGGTGGGGGGTGGGAGGGAAATGGGGGATAGCGGACAAAGAGGGAAAGAATATATAGGATTGGATAGGACATAAGACTACACAATATAATTTGTGGTGATATATAATGAACAGAGTGTAAAATGATAGTTAAGAGAACTATATAAGAGTTAACTATATAACTATATAAGAGTTAAAATGTAGTAGAGCGATATATGTTACATCATTTTGGGATGTATGTCTATTGATGCTATGCAATTGATTTCTATATGGATTTTCTCTCTTCTGTACCTTCATAAATTTTAAAGTAATAAATTTAATTTTTTTAATAAAAGGATGGAACCATGGCAGTTAAAGAAGAATCATAGTGCTATAACTGCAGTGTGAAGGGGCCCCTGGCTTTCACTTGGATTTCTAAGTGCAGTCCTATGCGTGTCTATTTAGAGATGAGTCCCTAGGCAGCAGTCCTGCACTTACATGCTTCATACCCTCCAGTTCTCTCAATTTGGCAGGGATGGTTCTCGTCAATCCTCTGCTGTCCCACTTTGTCAGCTGCTTTTAAATTGCCCTGGCTTCTTTGTCCTTCTCTCATTGGTGAGGGGTTCCATTTGCTGCTCCATTTCAACTAACAAAATGTCTTAAGCAAAGCCTGGAATAAGCAGGCCAATTAAAGATTCAGAATGGGCAGATTTCACAGACTCTGGGACACAAATTTTGAACTTGTTGAGAATCAATGACATATCATGGTTTGCATGTCAGCAGACAGGTAAATCTGCTTTGGATTGTTGTCTCAAAGTACCTATTCAAGTGGTAGTACCTGTTTGGGAATAGGATTCAGCATCGTGGGTAGCTCTTCTAGAGGTCAGACAATAGCCCAGACTGGATTTATCAACCCACTGAAATGGGAACCATCAACCTCCAGTTCAGAATGCTCAAGAAATCATATATGTATACACACACACACACACACACACACACAGAGTCCTCCCTCCACATTTGTGGGATGACCTTCATGAATATGAGTATTCTTGAGGTAAGCCTCCCCCTCTTCTCCTCCTCCCATTCCTTTGACTTTTACCTGGCATGGAGAAGGAAGGCTTGCATGCCAGGGGAAAAGGCAAGAGAATGGAAGGGGGAGCGCAGAAGGGAGTTATTCAAGTTTTTTCCACTTTTGCAAGGGTTCTGCACTCCGAACCCTTGCAAAAGTGGAGAGCCCACTATATCTGTGTGTGCATGTGTGTGTTTAGTGTTCCTCTACAGACATGAAGAAATCGTATATAAAGCTGCTAAATCAAAGAAGGAAGAAGGTTTCTTAAAAATCACCTGCACATTTAAAACTACATACATTTAAATGCATGACAACAAATCAATTTTATCAGCATGTCTACATGTGAAGACTTCACAGGAGTACATACAAAATGTATGCTGTACCATAATGTGACAGATATTGTTTGCCATAATGTTAATATAGCAGAATGGCTCAACTCAGTCAGCAGTCAACTAAGATCATGCTCTACATTACCAGACCCTAAAAAAAAGACCACTTGTTTTAATTAACAATATCCGCCATTACATTAATTGCAAAAATAGTATTCCCTCATATTTCTCTCAGTTTACTAACCACTGCCTCCTTCTTCTGTGGTTTACCAGCAGGAAACCACTGAAAAGAAGATAGCCAGATAAGATTAGACAACATATAATTATGATCTGTGCACTTGCCATGCTGACATTTTCCAGTCTTTCCTGAATAGACAGAACAACACAGGAAGCAATACCAATTTAATGATATTTGGTCAGGAAAACATTTTGAAAGTTCTGCTGTAACCCCCCTGCTAACCAACCAGAGACAGAACTTCTGAACACTGTAGCTCAAATTGTTGAATTTCTTTCACCCTGATAAATATTTTAGCCTAAGTGTTGGACAAACCCAGATGATTGTATTGATTTATTGGAGTCGTATTCTGCTTTTTGCCCCAATGGGACTCAGAGTGGCTGATCATAATTCTCTTACCATCCATAATAAAGCTTGTTATTGTTGTTATGTGCCTTCAAGCTGATTCTGACTTATGATGACGTGCAGAAGCTTTTCATGCCAAGATTTGTTCAAAGGGACTTTGCTATTGCCTTCCTCTAAGGCTGAGAGAGTATGGCTCACCATTCAGTGATATTTCCACATCTAAGCAGAAATTCAAACTCTAATCTTCCAGAGTCCTGATCCAGCACTCAAACCACTACACCATGTTGGATAAAGTTACCCCAACAGGAATATCTAGTCATATGTCAAGCCAACATAGAGCTGTCCTGTTGTGAGGCAACTGAGAGGACAGATTCCATGGAAGAAGGCAGTTCTAGTGTCAGTGGTGTGGTGGGGTAATGAATCTGCTCCAAATCTTTGTCCAGACTTTAAAGGAACTATCCAAGACACTGGATTCTGTTCTGGAAATAAGTTCATCACCTTGGACATCTCATTTTACCCAGAACAGATTCATTGTCCCACTGATATCAGAGCCAGGAGCCTCCCCAAGATGGATCATGAGTACCATTAGGTGGCTAAGTGTCCTCCATTCCAGATGACAATCTTCCTTTTGAAGGCTGATCAGAGGAGAGTTCTCTGTTTGAAGGAACCTTCCATTCTAAGTATGGCCAGCAAAAATCTGATTTTAAGATAAAGAAACCTCAAGAAGGGATAACTGTGGCCCTGAAGCTGCTGCTCAACAATTATCACTCATTTAGCAGATACATGTTTCTGGGTCCCGGTGCCAAGTTTGCTTATCTTCATATCCTTTAGCACTTGAACATTTTCATCCTCTTTTGACCTCCTCCTTGGCAATGACTTAACTCCTTTTTTGGCAATGCATAAGCGTCCACCCTAAATGCAGCAGAAAGAAAAAGAGACTGTTCTGACTCAATACGGAACAATCCACACAGGAGTCTGCTGCAAAAATGCCATGGAAATACATGGGAATTGTATAAAGGCTGTGTTCTGCATCATTATATCTCACATACCTGAACATTTAAATGCACTAGCGTTTGGGTATTAAATTATAAATGTGGAAACTGGATGCTAAGTAAGAAGGCTCTGAAACAAGATGGAGGAGGCAGCCTCCACTCTACCATAGAATGAGCTGACTGAATGTCGGAAATTTAGTTTTCTGAACTCTGAAGCTGTACTCTCATGCCTTACACCTTTGTGTTGGGGAAGATAATTGACGTATTTTTATTCCTTCTTGAGCAAATTCCCTTGGAGCACTGACAGTGGCTATTTTCTTCTGTCAAAGAGGATGCTGCATAGCACACCATAGAGATTTGGTCATGGTGCCAATCCTATTCATGTCCACTTAGAAGTAAAACTTGTTGAAGGCCTTAAGGTATTTGCTTAAAGCATGCAGTCACTGCATCTGTCATGCCTCTTTTTCTAAGAATGCTAGTTCCCTCAGAGATAATGTTAAGAGACTTGCCCAAAATTCTCCTGCATGTTCAGCAGGATTTCCGTTGTATCATTTCACACTTTGCTGGCTGCATTTCAGAAAATGTGAAATAATACAGCTAATCCATTGTTTGGTTTGCTGAAAATGAAGCTTGACTCTTTAAAGAGGCTTAATTCCCCCAGCCCTTTGAATTCTTTCACATTAAAAGAAATACTGGCATAACACTTCCAACTTGTAGACTGCTAAGAGTACTAAAAAAAAAAAAGGTAGGTAACTTGCAATGCCCAGGAGTATTCCAGGAAAGCTCATGGAATCATTACATTATTGCCTAAAATCAATTGCTTGGACCCAACTACAACAGATCTGTTGACTTAATGAAATTTATACCACCTTAAGGATAATTCAGCAAATGATTTTTTGGCTTGGTGAGCCACCAGTTGCTTGTGGCCATGCTGGTTGGGCGATAATTGAATCATAGCCAGAAAATAACTTTTCCAAATTATGAAAAAAACAAAACAGACATGTCCCATCACAGCCCACTAATCAGAGCCTGTAAAGATGTGATGATTGTCACATAGAGGGAGCCACTAGATTCACCATGATGGGGACTAGGCCTCAACACACACCCTGTATCATAGCACACATAGCACAGATGATGGCAACAAAGCTCTCCCACTCCAACATCTTAAGTAGCACAGCCAACAATAATCTCACTATCCCAGGTGTCTCCAAAGATGGAGTTCCAAATCTCTTATGTCCCCCATAGCTGCTATTTTGCCATCTCAAAACAAACAAAGGCGAAGAAGGAAAAGATAAAAGCTCTGGTTGCGTACAGTGAGTGTCCACAACTTTCCTGGGATAATGACATGAGCAAGAAGAGAGGAGTGTTGCAGAGCCAGTGCTGAAAAATAAGAGAAATGATGCAGGCTTTGAGAGTGAGGGGTGGGAAGAGACTGTGAGCTCTGCCATTGAAGCAGAATGTGGAAATTGAACGCTTACTGCAGTGGGTTCCAGGGCTTATACAATACCCTTGCTCCACAAACTCCACTGACTGATTTCCAGCACAATTCAAAGTGCTGATTATCACCTATAAAGCCATATACAGCCTAGGTCCAAGGCAGGGTGTCTGGCAAACTGTATCTTATTGTATGAGACTGCCCAGACTCTGAGATCATCAGGAGAGGCCCTTTTATCTGTACGGCCAACTTCATAGTTATGGTTCATGGAAACATGAGATAGGGCCATCTCAGTGGCTGCTCCTGGGATCTAGAATTCCCTCCAGAAAGAGGCTAGAATGGTCCCTTCCTTCTTGTCCTCCCATCATCAGGCAAAAATCCTTTTTATTCAGATAGGCTTTTAGAACTGAATGCTTTTTAAAGAAGGGTTGCTTTTTAAAGAAGGGTTTATAAAAAGAGGGTATACTATTTTAAACAGTACCATTTTCACTGCTTTTTATCCTTTTAAAGTGTGTGTTTCAAATTGTTTTAATATTGTTATAATAATTCTATTCTAATGTTGGTTTTATATGTCTTTAACTATATTCAACTCATTTTAACTTGAAAGCTGCCTCGAGTCCCAATCTTGGGGAAAAAGAAAAGTATAAAATTTATAACAACACTTGCTTCAGGTTGTAAGTCCTGGGTAGCAATAGGAATAGGATGTGTATTTCTATACCACTTATCATTAAATGCTTTCTAAGCAGTTTACAATGTGTTAGCTAATTGCCCCCAACAAGCTGGGTACTCATTTTACCAACTTGTAGAAGGACAGAAGGCTGAGTCAACCTAGAGCCTGGCAGGATCGAACTCACAACCTTGTGGCTGCAGTACTGACATGTAACCACTGTGCCACCAGGATCCCAGGTAGCAATATTAGGAACATTGGGCTGTTCCACACGAACCCCTTAGGTGTTTCCTGCTGAAGGAGGGCAGAGGTGTGTATAATTGTTCTTGGGCTTCCTTTAAGTAGCCTGCCACCTGGGCACAATTACATTGCCAGTGGTAAAATAAGAATCAGTAGCCTATTTTATCAGCTCTGGACAAGGATCAGGAAAGACACATGATTTTGTCCTTTAGGCCTAAGGCAGCACTGGGAGTACATCTGCCCCTTCTTCTTTCAGTGCTATAGCTGAACATCAGAGGTTCGATTATATGTCATTCTGTTCCATGCATGCTGAAAGGCAAGAATGCCTCTGAGGGCCCTATCATACTACACCAGGGCTTTCCAAATTATGTGCCGCAACACATTAGTGGTCGCCTGAAGTATGTAGGTGTGTCGCCTACAATCTTGAAAATGTATGTTTTTTTTTTGTAAATCATATATTTTCAAAAATATATGAAAAGTTTCCATGAGATACATTGTGTCCCCATACATTTTCTTATTACAGTTTATGTATGTGTCTGAATAATAGTAGTAGTAGTAATAATAATAATAATAAAAATTTAAAAATATTATTATTATTATTATTATTATTATTATTATTATTATTATTATTATTATTATTTGTATCCCGCCTCTCCACACAGATCGAGGCGGCAAACAACATAAAATACATGATACATTAAAAGACATTAAAAACATACCCAATCCTCCCCACCCACCAACCCATCTAAACCAACCCCTTAAAATACACAGCAATTAACAATCCATCAATTACTGTTAGCAAAGCAGCAAGGCAATAGATGGGAGGCGATGGAAATGCTAGTCTGGGAAAGCCTGTTGGAAAAGATCAGTCTTGACTGCTCTTTTAAAGCTGTCAAGACTGGTAATATGCCGGGTCTCCTCCAGCAGGCCATTCCATAGCTTGGGAGCGATAGAAGAAAAGGTCCTCTGGGTAACCGCAGCCAACCTAGTTCTGACTGGCTGCAGTAAGTTCTTCCCAGAGGACCTTAATGTGCGGGGCGGATTATGTGGGAGAAGGCGATCCCGCAGGTAGGCTGGTCCCAAGCCATAAAGGGCTCTAAAGGTAATAACCAACACCTTGCACTGTGCCCGGAAACTAATCTGTTATAAGGAGTTAGTTTAACCTCTGGTTTGCTAGTAAAACTGAATTACTGGGTTGTGAAATGATGCACGTCTAAAAAATGTGTCACCAACATGAAAAGTTTGGAAAGCTCTGCACTACACTGTTACAACATTATAACCACTTTAATTGCACATTCTGCAGAATTCTGTCGCTTGTAGTTTACTGAAGCCCAAGAGCTCTCTGGCTGAGAATTCTAAATACTCGTCCCTAAACTTCAAATCCCAGGATTCCACAGGATGTTCCCATGGCAGTTAAAGCAGGCTATAGTGCTATAAAAGTGTAGTGTGTGTTTAGCCAGCTATGATAACGGCAGAGATCTTACCATGCTTATCTTGGTGGAGAGGTGACTGATTCTTCTGTATGGAGGACCTGGTTTCCTGCTGTTGAGGGGCAACTGTATGTCTGAGCAACATAGTTCAGAAAGACCTAGTATTCACAAATGGCAAGGGTTAGGATATGGGAGGCAGCTGCAGCAATTAGACACTACAGCACAGATGTCCATTTTCTGGAACTCCCCAGCAGCTCCCACTCCCAGTGCTCAGAACTGACTTTGAAGTCAGGTGTTTGTGGCCATTTCTGCACGAGACTGTTATAGTGCTATGATTGCACTTTCAACATCCTATGGAATCCTGGATTCCATAGGATGTTGAAAGTGCAATCATAGCGCTATAACAGTCTCATGCAGAAATAGACTGTGTCTGGAGAATCAAGATAAAGCACCTGTTAAGTGTGAGCAAAGTGCTCAGATTCCTTATTGTGTTGTGAGGCCAGAGTGTTTGTGCAAAATGCAGATCTTTAGATCATTAAAAAATTGTTTTTAGTAATCATGTTATTTTTTTAAAAAAAAAACCCAGGCCATTGCTTGTTGCTCATAAGGAATTAATGATGTTGCTCACTAATGACACATTGTTAATACATTTGCTTTATTTTTTTTAACTCTTAAAGATATCCCCCAAATGGCCATAGTCTCCCTGCAAAGACCTTTCAAAATAATGAGTAAGTATTGTTTATTACACCCAACACCTTCTGATATTAGTAGTCTTTGGGTTTCTTTTAAAAAGAACAGCAGTGATCCTTGCTATTCACAAAAGTAATGTGTTACTTCTAGCTCTGGCACTGGGTCTTCAATGGGCATGACCAGGGCAAGAGAGATCCAGCCCATACGCTGTGTACCTACTGTCTGGGTAATGGCCTTCACCTGTGCAAGGTTTCTATACTGGTAATGCTGGGTTACATTATCCCATTGCATTCTGCTCTGTTAATATTGGTGAGGCAATCATCAATACACTTACTTGGAGTTGTAGTCCAACCTACTCCCCAATTTTCCAAGCTTTAATCACTCCATAGTCTATTCCAGCAATGGTAAGAGATTCATGTATTAGAAATTCATCTTCTAGTTCTTTTGATATGTGGATAGAGATTCACATAGGATGATCAGATCACCACTTAATTTTTTTCCAGAAAATATTGCATGATGCAGTGTACCTTTTTCAGGTACCAACGGGGAATTTCATATCTGAAATGTAGAAGGGCCATCTGAGCCACCATGCAAGCTTTTTCTGACAATGAAACAGAGTGGGGGGGACAACTAGCAGTGTGTGAAGGAGAATAAAGCTTTATGCCTTGGATTCGTTTTCTCCACAGAATGGAAAAGAGTATAGCCCGCTTGGCAATATTAATGTCAGAGTGTTTATTTCCCAAAATCCTGCCAAAACCAACAATATATTCTGCTACATCCAACAGCATACTGAGCTGGAAAACATGAGAGATAAAAAGGCAGGCCATCTAGAGGTCTCCAGAGTCTTAAAAAGAAAAGCTCAACAACTCAACCTTTTACCTATCTATTTTGCTTGCAGGCATAGTTATGTCTTGCTTTTCCCCAGTCAAGTACCATTTGTGGATGCCATTTCACCACCCTCTCTTCTGAGTTTTTCATCCACCCCAGTGGTTTGCTTTTTGCACGTCATGCTGGCCAAAGGTTCCTGACTCATCCATCACATGAGACAACAAACAGGAGAGCTGGTTTCATCTTTTGTCTCATACTGTTTACCCACCGTTCTAACAAGTGGGATGACACAGACTTTATGTAATTGTTCACCCTCTGGGCAAAGACAGGGCTGAATTAGTTCAGTGCTCAGTTTCAGAAATCAGCAGGCCACAAAACACATTGCAAATGGTCTTTGTCTCTTTTGTAACATTGACGGGGAGAAACACTTTGAACTCATCCCATGGAGTCACTGTTCCTGTTTCTTATTTATGGAAGACCCATCACACTGCTTCGTAAGTGTACAGGTCAAAGCCTGTGGATATGGATTGTGCGGAGTATGAAGGTAAAGTAAAGGAACAACTGTAGCCATTACACCACCTTTGGAGTTAGTGAGGACAAAATCGCACTCCTTCCAAGAAATAATACTGTTAACAACATTACTATTGTGCGTAACAAGTAATGTTTGCTTTTTACTCCACTGATGGGGGGGGTCACTCTGAGGACTTTTTTCTATGTTGAGATAATTTTAAGTGTACTTTTAAAAAATCAATATAAAAACAATGAGTTTGTGGTGTGCAAAGGCAAGAGCTAATTTTTCTTCCTGCACCTGGTGCCAGGCTGCTTCTTTCAATTTTCAGTTGTAGAAAATTAGCTTAAAATCACTCTCAGAAATGAACAGAAGTCTACAAAGTTTTCACTTCCAGGATTTGGGAACAATTTTTGAATGATCTGGTAAGATTGGATGCTGGAGACTCTGTGTGTGTGTGTGTGTTTAGTATTACTGCTGCTCTGCAGTAGTTTGGGGCATTTGGAGACAAATTTATGCCTGGGAAAAAATTTGGAGGAGGTTGGACAGCTTTGGGGATCTTAATGGGTACATGGAGGATGGAAAAATTAGGTTGAAGCTGGATGAGGCTTACAGGCTACCTTTTCTCCAGCCTGGCTTTAAATTATTAGTAAGAATAAGATTAGTGTGTGGCTTTAAAAAATCTTGCCTAAGAACACCCTATGGAATTTATGGGTCATCATAAGTCAACAGGCAACTTGAAGGCACAGACAGATACTCATACACAGAGAAGGCTTGGGCCCTGAGAACTTAGGAATAATCCTGCTGAATCAGACTAAAGGCCTATCTAGTCCTGCATTCTGTTCCCACAGTATTCCACTAAATGTCTACAGGAAGTTGATAAGCAGAACCATAAGATCACTAGCACCCTGCTATGTATGTTCCCCAGGAAGAACAACTGGAACATTTATTATAATCTAGATTTGTCCCTGCAGTTTTAAGTGGATTCGAGATTCCCGTAATGTTAGAGACATTAATTGTAGCCATCCAAGTATCCAAACCAACTATATATGTGTGTGCGTGTGCACATACATACACACACACTGTATTATACAGCAGAAATTGTTCTTTTGGGCATATTGGTTGCCACAAAGTCTATTCTAAATCAGCAAATCATTGAAGATTTTAATACAGCTATTGCTTCCTTTTGGAGTTGTCCCATGGTTGCTACATTTTGGAGCAAGTGACCACATTAGTACATTTGGTTTTGGAAAGTCCCTTAATATTCAGGGAAATTCTTTTGAGTTATTTACCTGTTTCTTGGAAATGAACAAATGGCCAACGAAAGTGGATTTTTCACACCCTTTTGAGTGCTAAAAGATTGTTACTGGAAATATTTTTTTTCTTCAACTCTGATCCAGTGGGTAGATCTAACAATGCTTGCAGCATTTGAAAGAATGATGTATAGATGAAATTTGCAAATGGACCTATATTTGGGCATTTGGTCAGCTTTTATAGAAATTTATGACAAATGTTATTTTTTCCTCCTTTCATGTTTTCATTTTCCTGCTTTTGTTCTACTGGACATTATATGTAACTTAGATCCCTTTTGAAACTAGTACACAAAGGCATTCTGCCTCTGGCAGGGGAAATGATATGTTTCTTTGTTCATTAGTAGCCATTGATGGTCCTAAAGTCCATTAATTCATCTCCCCTCTCCCATACTTAAAGCCATCTGGGATGGCAGCCCACATTACATTGTGTAGTAATGACTTCTGCAGCTTAACTTTTGCATTCTGTGATGAAGTACTTTCATTTACTTCTCTTGAATCTTCCACCATTCAGCTTCAGCAGATGATCCTAGATGCTAGTAATAAGGGAGAAAAAGGAAGTTGTTCTTCCTGTCCACTTCCTCCATACCATGTATAGTTTTATGTGTCTTCTCTTACTTGCTTCTATCAACTGCTTACAGGTAATTGATATACGCATGCTACATTATATAGCAGGGTGGGCAACTGTGAAAGACTAAGGCCATTTCTGCACTAGACTGTTATAGCGCTGTTATTCCACTTTCAACATTCTATGGAATCCTGGGGTTTGCAGTTTCAGGAGGGGCCAGCCAGCCCCTCCCTAAACTGCAAACCCCAGGAGTCCATAGGATGTTGAAAATGGAATAATAGCGCTATAACAGTCTAGTGCGGAAATGGCTTAAGACACTGCATTAGTCTCCAGGAGAGCTTGTAGGGACACAAACCCCACTAAACCTGCTCCCACAAACACTCTCCAGGGGACATGGAAGCATGTATTAGGTCCTTCTAGGGCATTTTTGTGCATTTTGAGGCAAAAAATGCAAAATTTTGAAATATTTTTGGAGTATTTTGAAATATTTTGCAAAATTCCATTTTGATCTCAAGGAGGGCTCCAAGGGGGCTCCAAATGTGGTAGAAATACCCTCCACAGCCTCTAGAGATCATTTTTGGGCATTTCAGAGCAAAAAATGGGGGCTGTGGGCCACAAAAACAGTCTTAATAATTTTAATACTGCCCATGGGCCATATTTTTCCCACTCTGTCATGTCCAGGGCAGACCAGGCAATTAATCAGCAAGCAGCAGAGCAGAGCTTACTCACAAGGCAAGAGCAGGGGTCATCCAAACAAAGTCCAGGTTCTAGAGTAAACAAATCCACAGGGCAAATCCAAGTCATCATCATCGAACAGGCAGAGGTTCAAGGGAGTCAGGATACAAGAGAACATAGCACAGGGCTTCAACAACAAGGAAGATCAGTTGCTGACCCTGGAAGGGAAGGGCCAACTGACAACCTTTTATCTTACTAATGCTGGTGCCACAGGTGTTCCCTCATTAGGGCTTGTTTGTTACTTAAATGCACTGAGTGGCAAAGCCTCTCTTTCTAACGTCACCTCTCTTGCACGATAAGAGTCTGTGTTGCCTCGTCTCCAGCTATTTGTTCCCCCTGCTCAGGATCCTGCTGTTGTTTGTTATCTTCTCCTGAGCAAGCTTCTGGGGAAACTTCTGCCTCAGATTCAGAATGCTCCTCCTCACTGTTAGGGTTCCCAAGGCAGGGAGACCCTGGCACACCCCTTTTTAATAGTATTCTCTGTCATGTCTACCGTATTAAAGAGCTTATATTTGTATAGTTGAGAGATCCAGCCAATGATTTGAGGATTGGACTCAGTCTTTGGGAAACCAGGGTTCAAATCTCTCCTCAGTCATCAAAACCCACTGAATAACCCTGGGCAAGTCACAGTTTCTCAGTTGCAGATAGTTTAATCCAAATTCCTCTGAACATGTCAAGAACAAAAAAGAAAAAAATGTATAACTCTCAGGTCATACTTTAATATGAAATGGAAAAATAGTAAAAATCCAAAGTGTATATATAGAGTTAGATCCAATAGTTTTGCTCAACCAGAGCAAAATTATTGAGTAAGCTGAACTTACATAAGGGATGACTTGTCAAGTTCCTATTGATTCAATGATTTTAAAAAAGATTGCCATATTAGTCTGTTTCAATATGAAAAGGAAAAGGAGGAGGACTGAGACAAGCTGATTAATTTCAGCCTGAGGTTTTGTGGATTTCAGTCCATTTCTTCAGATATATTGATATAATTCTTGAAGATGATTGAAGGCTGTATGCCATCTGTGCATCTGAAGAACTGGACTGAAACCCTTGAAAGCTCAATTACACCCCTTTCACATGATACAACATAAGCACTATGATCCCACATTAATTGCCATGGCTAGATCCTATTGAGAATGCCTGGGCTTTTAGTTTGGTGACGCACTAGAGCTTTCTAGCCAACAAGTTTAAATTACAAATCCCAGGATTCCATAGGATGTTGCCATGACAATTAAAGTGAAATCATAATGCTATAATTGTGCAGCATAAAAGGATTCTTAGTGTTAAAGGTGCCTTCCCTCACCACATTCCTTTTTATTTTGAGTATACTTCAGCTGGGGAAACAATTGGATTTAACCCATACTTAAATACACCCAACACAATTTCTTTCTTATGAAAGAGACTCATTCCTGGTTTATTTTTCTGAATATCAGTTTCCACATTAGAAAGTTTGGTGTATGTATATGTGTGTGTGTGTCTGTCTGTCTGTCTGTCTACATGCACTGTGAATAGAAAACTTTCCAAATGGAAACAGCATATAGTTTGCTTTGCAAGTGTGTCATTAGGCTTATTGCTAAGGATTTAATCTAAAGATTTACTGAGAATTAACTTTCATTCTGCCTTCAGTACTGTGTAGCTAAATCCTTTGCAATAAGGGAGGGGGAGCAGTCAGCTTGCTAAAATCAGAATAAGAACAACAATTGATGAAATTTGCATCCCTGAAAAACCTGAATTATATTTGTCAGTAATCACTGTATTAATTCAGGGACTTTTCTATGGTGCTAATCACTGTCATTATGTTTCCTAGCACTTCATATGCATTCATGAATTTTATTCTTCTAATGCACTTATAAAGAAAAGAAGTGTTGTCCCAGTTTCATACATGGAATTTTGAAGCACAGTGAGAATAAGAAACTCATGTAAAATTGGACAAATTTCACTGACTGTTTGAACCAAGAACTCTGCAGTTCTGGTCTAGATCAGAAGGAATGCAGGAGTAATCACTAATGTGATAATTAAATCAGCTGCTGTAGTTCGGATGAATATTCATCACACATGGAGTATGAAACAAGGAGACCTTATTTAAGTGTGTACTCCAGCTTCTTTTGTGTTCAGATCATTGGTTCAAATTAATCGGAGCAAATGAAGAGTAAACAAAAATCAAAGCAAACATGAGTCAAGGTGAACCCATAGTTGGGCTAGGCTCTCTCAAAAGCAAACTTTCCCATTATAGATTGTAAAGAATGTCAGTTAGTAGATACAGTCTCCTTCTTCTTCTCTAAGGACAAATGTATTTCCTGCATATTCAGGAAATGAACATTGCAGACCACAAGTGAGACTGTGACTTCAGAATGCAAGTTGAGACCCTGTCTTTGAGTGCTGTCTCAATAAATGGTTTAGTTTAAAAAGGACAAGGTCCATATGGTGTAGAGTTTTGAATGTGGGATTAGGACTCATGAAGACCAGCGTTCAAAAACCCACTTGGCCATGGCGACCCACTGGGTAAGTGACACTTCTCCAGGCTCAGAGAAAGGCAAAGACCACCTCTCCTTGAACAAATTTGGCCAAGAAAACTGCATGATAGGTGTGCTTTAGGGTTGTTGTGAGTCAGAAATGACTTGAAGGAACAACAACATAGAAAGGGGAAAGATTCAGCTGGTCATCAGGTTCTGCTCACAAAGGATTCAGAAGGTCCGTTACGAATGTTGGAATTTCCTCCACATTTGGATATATTATCTGTCAAGGGAAGCCTTATATGGTATTTTTCTTTCCACATTGAATTGTGCACTGTTCTTGAAACGATGTGCAGAATCTGAAAGTCATGTTCCCTCTGAACTCCTTGAATTAATGCAGCTTTGCTGAACATATCCCTCATGATCATAGATATATCTAGCATTAAATGCCTCAACTGCATGAAACATTTCTCAGGTCCTCTCAACAAAATCACTGTTACTTCCTGATCCCAGGCTGTGGAAGTCCCTTCTTAGAGAGGTTAGACTGGTGATCCTCTTGCTGTCCTTCAGTGGGCAGGCTTTGAGGGCTGAGGTACTCAGTAAGGCTTTTACCTAGTTTTTGCGATGTACTTCCTTGGAGTTAACAATCAGTTCCCACGCTCACCGCCTTGAGAAAGGTGTGAAGATGCATCTTATTAATCGGGACTGTTTTGATTATTATAACAAACGTTTATTATTAAATTGTTTTGTTTGTTACAATGATTTAATGGTTCTGTTCTAATTTTTTAATGATATCTGATAGCTGCATTGAGTTTTTTTGTTTTTTGTTTTAAGAAGATGGAATAAAAATGCACAAATAGAAAGACAGGTAGGCAGACAGACTGGAGAGAGAAAGAGAAAGAGAGAGAAAGAGAGAGAGAGAGATTGCGTCCTTCAGTATTGATCATCTCTGGAATGTTTTCATAGTGTACAATTCACTTTATTTCCCATCTGTTTTTTTTATAACAAAGGGATTTAGAACTGGACTTTACACTGTCAATCAATGTTGACCTTGAAATGGGAGCGAGGATTCTAGACAGAAATCAGTTTCATTACCTTAGAAAACTGTGGACAATTTGTGGCCCACCAGACATTGTTCAGTGGCAGCTGCCTTGATCCCTCACCATCAGTGATGCCTACTAGAGATGATGGGAGGTGTCATCCAAAAGCATCTGAAAGATCACGTTTTGCCCACTCATGCTTTATGGCATCTTTTCGATTTTCTTTGTAGTCTTCTTCATTGAGTTTCCAACCTCTTCAATCTAATTCCTTTTCACAAAGGATAGGAAACTGATGGTCATGATTATCTTCTCTTGCTGATGCCATGTAGATCTATTCTTTTAGCTCAGAAATAATATTTTGTTACTTTGGGGTTTGAATTGATGGGGGAGCAGGTTGTCATGAATTGATAGATGACAATCTAAGTTAAACTTTTCCGCCCTTCAACTCTGTAGTCATTCTCAGTATTATTAGCTTGCAGCAACCTTTGAAGCCAAAGAGAAATTGTAGGATGTCAAGGAACTTAGGTGCAACTTCCTTAAATCTTTACAGGATTAAAATCACAGCATGGGTCACCCATGATCTTGAGAAAGACTGTACTGAGTCACAGGCTTGCCTCTTTATTGATTCTGGGGCTGAGAATCTGTTCTGCTTTTGCAATAGTTTCTCCCTCCCTTCACATTTAACCTGGAAAAACAAGTGCATTAAGTAAGTCTGAAGTGATGAGCTAGTAATATCAGCAGGATTGTGCATGTGGTAGGTGTGTACATGTCCTGAACCTGACATCTGGCATATTTGATCAATTAAACAAGTGGAGAGTGGTTGCCTGATGGAAAAAACTTACACTCGGGGTTTTTTTTTCTTCAAAAAAATAAACCCAAACATTAAACTATGTATATAATAATACCAAAACCATGAAAATGCATCTAACTTTAAAAAAAAAAGCATTCCAAAAGCAACAAAAACAATACTTTATAGAACCCACCATTACCAAAGTTACGGGACACAGAGAGAAAAAACATAAATCATAAAATATTTACAACAATCTCTTACTTGGCATACATATAGCATGCATTTTATCAGATGCATTAACTGGTCTGATGCAGGGATGGGCAAACTGAGACCTCCCTGTGAGTCTAGCTCTTTTCAGCTCTACCCAGGATAGCCAATGGTGAGGAATGCTGGAAGCTGTAATCCAACAATGTTATGTCCACCACTGGTGTAATGGAAGGAGTTCCCCCAGCAAAGTCATAAGAGGTCAGTCTTGCATGCAAGACAAAACTATCACAAGCAGCAAGGTTTTGGCAACATCCCTGTTGGTACTGTAATTTATGAAGTGTTCCTGTACCTTTTGCATGTATGGACAATTGTTATGAAAAATCCATTTTCATGTCAGGGAAAGGGGGCACTGTATAAATATCTGAAACAGCAGGTGTGTGTCAGGAAATTAAACTGTCTGGACATGCTTCTTAAGATGCAGTCTTCTTTGAAGCAGCAACAATCATTTTACAGTGTTACACAAGTGCATGAAAGGTTTTTCCAGTAGCCCAGTGAGATCTCTCTTGTTTAAGATTGTCCTTGCAAGTTTTATTTCTGACTCAGGCGCTGGTAACTGTATGCTTTGCATGTGTGAGGTGCCTCTTATCTGATGCTTGAAATGAGCTGGAATGTTATTACAGCAGCTCCCCTGACTCATGAGGGGAGTAGAAGCTGCACTAATATTTCACAAAACTGGCCAGATAGTCAAAGGGGGGGGGGTTGAGAGAGAAATCCCATTGCATAGGAAAGAAGCTCACATTATAATTTGCTTTTACAGTAGACTGTTCTTGCTGAAAAGATTCCTTTATAGATTAGAGAGCTATCCATTTCCAGGGAAGGGATGAGTCAATACCCAGGCAATGGGAATGCTTCATTATAATATTTGCAAGAAAAAGTCATAAATATTTTCTCCATTTGAATGCAGTGAGAGTGTGTGCACAAAAGAAGGTGTGTACAAGATACATTTCTTGGATGAACAATTATGGGTGAATGTTAAGTGTAGTATATTCTGCTTTATCTTTCCCCATAAAAGAACCCAAAAATAATGCAGACATGGGTGAGAGGAGAGCAATTGAGATTTTGAAAAGTTTCTTTTGATGAAGTGGGTAAAAGATGCATTTCTGAAAAGAGCATTAGACACTCGTGGTTATCCTGGAATACTAAATATGTAAATAATCACCAAAAATATATTTTTAATGCCATGCCATGCATTCTTAACATGACTTTCAAATGTTTTTGACTGTGAATCAAAAACTGGGCTGCATTTTGGAAAATTACTGTAAAGGACTTGAGATACAAGTTTTTACTCAAGCTCCACTGGTGGTGGTGGGATGCGGCTGTAGGATTTGACCAAAACCCTCCATGGAGGTAGAACAAAGAATTTGCCACCTCCGTGTTAGATCCACCAATGGAATACTCAGTGCTGGGAAAAGTTGCTTTTTTGGACTACCACTGTCTTCGTACAGTACAGGCAATGAGTGATTCTCTGTCTTTCTATTTTCAACCTAGGATGGGAAGTGGCCATGCACAAAATCTAAACAATAATAACCTTTCTCCACATTCTGTTACCACTGGTAGGACAGTACATTTATAAGTGGGTCACATTTGATCCACCCTTGTAGCAGTTGGTATATGCTAGTTAAGTCCTTAATGAATCAGGGGCAAGCTAGGTTGCTAGGTTGTCCCTGTTGTTGTTAACTGCCATCAAGTCAGCTTTGACTTATGGTGACCCTATGAATGAGAGACCTCTGTCACCCTAGCCTCAATCACCCTCCTAGGGCCATTTCTGCACAAGACTGTTATAGCTCCATGATTCCATCCTATGATTAGGATGTTGAAAGTGGAATCATAGCGCTATAACAGTCTTGTGCAGAAATGGCCTAGGTCTTGCACATTCAGGAACGTGTCTTCCTTGGTTGAAATGCAGTCTTCCTCTTTTCCTACTGCCTTCCACCTTTCCAAGCATTATTGTCTTTTCTAGTGGGTCATGTCTTCACATGATATGGCCAAAGCATGACAGACTTAATTTAGTTATCATGGCTTCTAAAGAGTGTTCAGGCTTGATTTGCTCTAGAACCCATTCCATTGTCTTTTCAGCAGTCCAAGGTATTTGCATAACTCTTCTCCAGGACCACATTTCAAAAGAGTTGATTTCTTTCCTATCAGCTTTCTTCACTGTCCAGCTTTCACAACCATACATATGAACTGGGAATATGATGGCATGGACAATCCTAACTTTAGTATTCAATTACATATCTTAATATTTCAGGATCTTGTCTAGTTCCTTCATAGCTGCCCTTCCAATCCCTCATCTTCTGATTTCTTGACTACAGTCTCCATTCTACTTAATGCTGAGCCCGGGTATGGAAGATCTCAAACTATTTCAATGTCTTCATTGTATACTTTGAAGTTATATCAATCATCTGTGGTCTTTATTTGTGCTGTACTGTTATAAAAACTATATTGTGCTGTTTGATAAAACCATTGATTTGATCATCTAAATCACCTATCTTTCCTTTAGATAATCTGCCAAGTGCAGCGATTCCACATCACAGATAGCAATACAGCCATTCCTAAAGAGAATGCTGAGAGTATGTTAGCATAATAGCTTTCTTAGGGGCAACTAAAAGTTTACAAAATAATGTGCAATATTTTGGGTTCTGGAGTTAGTTAGGCAAGATGTCAAGCAAAGCAAATTTTTGAAATGAAATGATGGGTGCAGCTAATGTTTAAGTCATAGAGCATGGAAGGAGGGTGGAGATATTTAATTAATTATACTCTACCAGGAAATGACATGATTTCAACTTCCGTAGACACTCCCATGAGCTACTGGGAAACTCCCAAAATAGTTGATATTCCACTTTTTGAATATAAAATGCAGCTGCTCTCAGCCATCAGTAGTGGGGGACTAGAACCTGGGACTTCCAAATCATAGTCCAACATGCTAACCATTGGAGTACACTGTCTCTCAACCTTCTTGAAGCAAACCAAGGAATAATAAAACCTTACCCAGGATCAACTCTGCTCAATATCTGTCAATGAAGCAAAAGCTATCCATTGACTTTCCACATGAGACTTGCTCTCTGCATCCCCAGATAATGTCCCTTAACCATACCATTAGGGTTGTGTGCACTAATACCAATGGACCAGTACCATTAAAACCAAAAAGCAAAAAATATATGCGAGCCTTACCTTATAGAGGGCAGGAAGTGTTGGTTACTTTTTTGAAGACTCAGTGGTTTGACTTGTGTTGATACAATCCACCCTGCTTAGGCATCCATGGGTCTTTCTGTTAAGTGTGCACATGAGATGCTTTTGAATGCTCTTGTGCAAGGACAGGCAAGATGTGGCCCATGGGCCTCATTCAGCCTGCAGGGACATTTTTGTGCAACCCCCCAAGCCAACAACAGGTTAAAAATGTGCACCAAATGATCTCCTATTGGGCACAGGGGCATTTTTGTCATGTTTTGGGATTCTATGGGCAATTTTAGGCCCAGGAAAGGCCTTTTTCAAACAAGAAATAAACTGGAATTAACTAATGGCTAGTCTTGGCATTGGCCTGAATAAGGTGGCCTCAGCCAGCTGACATGCAGGGTCATGAAATGGCAGCAACTGTTATATAATTTATTATTGTTGCATTTTTATTGGAAGAAGACGAGGCTGTAGGATATTTTTCCCTTCCTTGATACCAAACAACTTAGCCAGCCTTGGATGCCTTGACCGAAGGGGGCCACTTTGACCCATGGGGAAAACTAGGAACTTTTTTTTTGCCATTCCACCTCAATCTTAAGCCATCCCAGAGGTCCATTTGTGTCATCTGAGTTTTCCAGCCAACATTATTCTGTCTCCCTCATATAATTGCCTATCTATTACCCTTCCAGGCTATTACTTTTGCGCACGACATGCATGCTTCTACATAAAGGCTAATTAGGCTAATTATAAAGAACTGGGGGGATAATAATGATCCAGGCCTGTACTCATCATTGATTTTTGCTTTATATTGGTTCATTAACTTGACATCGACAATTTGGCTAAAGGCAGGCAGAGCAGGAAAAGCTCTCTGTCAAGTGATAGATTGTTCCAGACTGAACTACCCAAAGGAACTCAGTAGCCTCTGTAGCAAAGGTCATGGCTTAGCATTCGCCTGTTTGTAAGCATGTCAGAGTCAATAAATACTTATGTCTGTGCTGCGGAGATTAGGCAGCACAGGTGGTTTCTATTAGGCAGAAAAAGGAACTTCAGATCAGAAAAGGATGGGGACCTCATCTAGGATATGTTTTACAGATTTTCTGTTGTCAGATAACATTGCACCCAACTCCACATGCAAATATCACTACTTTCCTTTGAGGGGTGCGGGTGGAGGATGAAGGCTTCATCTGTTTTGACACTATGGCTCAGGAGTTGTCCTTAAGTTTTGGGTCACAACTTTTCAGGCACCTTTAAAAAAAAAAAAACCCTGTCAGTGAAGCTGACTGAACTAAATAATTCAACCTGTATACTTTGGAGGGTTTCCAGCATTGACAAGATGGATCGTAAGCTTCTCATCTTTCCCTGCCAAAAATGGGAGCGAGATAAACCCGCAAACTAAATTGAAAACTCAGCTTTGACAGCTTGAAAGCTCAGTATAAAATGCTTCTGACATTCCCGCACATATGTTGAATTACTCCCTGTTAGTCTTTGGCTTTTGAAACTGGCACACAAACAGCCTGAACTCATGCTCCATTTGGGCCCAAAAAAAACATTTCAGACAGGTAAACAAAACATGTAAATTATGAAACCCTGTGTATTGTCAATTAGGTAGGACAGTGGAATCACACAGCTCGTTCTAGCGACCGGTAAGAAACAGCACCTGACCAGTTGCATTTTACTGAATCTTTTGGAATATATTGACTGTGGCAGTAAGCCTGCACACAATTAGACTGCTATGTTGAATTGAAATACGTTCTGTTAAAAGCAACAAACTTTCTGAGTAAATCAGACCGGGACTGGAGTATCTGAATACTAGGACTGGAGGAACAGGGCTATTCTGTAAGAGCAAGTGAAGTTTTGTGGATGGGAATCATATACTCTGATGTAGTCATGTAATTTCTTCAGTGAGTAGTAAAATTGAAACTGAAATTACAGCTGTGACTCTAGCTGAAAGATTTGCAAAGTGGCTCAATTGGATAGTTTGATGTAAGCTGGGAAAAATACTCACGTGACTAGTTAAGCACTGTCTGAAAGATCATATTTCCCTGTTCTGCCAGAGTCTCATTCTTGGGGAAGGGCTTTCATTAAGTCCCACTACTGCCACAGGTTTGTCTGGTGAAGACATGGGAGACAGCCCTCATGGCGGCTGCTCACAGGTATTGAAATTCCCTTCCATGGAAGGCCAGGCTGGCCTGCTCCTTGCTCCCCTTTTGCTAGTTACAGGGAGTCATGTTAATGTGTGTGGTGGGGTGTATGTGTGCTATATTTTTAAATTTTAAAAGAGTTTTGTATTTTTAAAAATTTAATGGCATTTTAATATGCTAACTTGTTGTATTGTGTTTTCACTTTTTTATTATGACATTTCAGCTTTTTCTTGTTTCAGCATTTTTGCATGCCACCTTGAGTCCCATGCCAGGATATAAATAAAATGGAATAATAAAATTGTTCCAAATTATCTTTTTCCCTGCAGTGGCCAGAGCAATGCTGTGTATAGTCCAGTGGCCTTGCAAGAATGAGCCATGAATGACCTTTGAATATTTTTCTTCATGGGCAATGAAAGCATTCAATTCTTAAAGGTTAAAAGGTCTTTACAATGTTTGTTACATGGATTTGTTTTTGTTTTGTTCTGAGGGCTTGTTTTTTGTTTGTTTGTTTGGCTAGAAGACATTTAAAGGAATAGCCCTAAATCCAAATTTTGGGAATTAATCTCTGGCTCCCACTTCTCTCCCATTGCACCACTACAAGTCTCTCTGCAGAGTTCTCTCCTTCCTTTCCTTCCTTCTTTAATGTCTGCCTTCAAGTGGCTCTCAGAAGCAACAAACAATTGAGGAGAGGGGTGAGCTGGATATTTTTTTTTCTGATCATCCCTCCCTTAAACTAAACATTAACCAGTCCTCTTGGAGATTCTTACTATAGGTTTGCCAGAAGTTGAAGTTGACTAGATTCGTTCATTCATTCATTTGATTTATATCCCACCTTTTCACTTATGCAGGACCAAAGGTGGTCTACAGCATTTAAAAAACAAGATACAATTATACAAAAGTTTTAAAAGAATTAGACTAGGACATTGGGAGACCCATGGAAACTCAAAGGGTGACTTTCGGCAAGCCCCACTCCCTTAAGCCTTTTTCGCACCTTACTTTTTTGCAGTGCTGGGGTGCGGGGATCGCACAAGCAGCCTCTTGCAGCCGCTGCCTGCTAGTGAGCAGGCAGCATGAGGGCTCCTCCCCTTCCTTCCGCAGCTTTCCCAGGCTGCGCTGGGGCAGGAAGTGCAACTGGCACTGCTCTGGAGGCTCTGCATGCCAGGTAAGTACGTGCATGGCCTGGGAGCAATGTGTGATCGCACACCATTTTTGGCTTCCAGTCGAAAATGAAAAGCTGCGCAATCGGTGCCTGCCAGTCCCTGGAACATTGCACGATTGTGAGTGCATCGTGCAGATCGCTCCTCACAATCGTGCGATGCTCCAGGTGCCCTTTTGCATGGCAAATACTATGCAGAAAGAGCCTCAGTCTCCTTCCCAAAGACACACATACACATTTTGATATTTATAGGTTTTCTGCTTTTATGCAGGTCCTGTGCCCCTAACTCTAGCAAATGTGGAGGACCAACTGTAAATCATATACAATCAATCAATCAATCAATCAATAAAAATTATATTTTAAAAATTGCTTCAATTATAATTAAATTCTGTTTCTAATGCTAATTAATTATATTTTAATATAGGTCTTTTCTATATTTTTGTCTGTATTGTATTCATTTTAATTTCTGAGTCACGTTGAGTCCTGGTTCCAGGACACAAATCAAGATGATGATAAAGATGGTGGTGATAATGATACCATAATTTGCCCACGTCTTTCTCAGAAAGAGGGAAAGATTTTTATTTGTCTCTAGGCATGCATCTGCATACGACCAAAAGCTAATGATTTTCTTCGTGTGCATGAGCATATGTACATATGTGTCTCACGCGCATGCACGCACACACACACACACACACAGAGCAGTGATTGATTGGCCATTGGTGTAATGCTGGTTTACTGCTGGGGAAACACTTAAATAACAGAGTAAAGAGCTTGTTAAAAGCCATTTAAATGTCTGTTTTGCTGAGAGACTGGATAAATGTCACTTGTTCCAGGCATTAAAAGCCACTTCATGGTCAATGCAACAGGGACCAGTGAAGCAGGGAAAAGGCTATAAACCCTGCCTGTGACATGGAAAGGGTTCACTGAAACTGACAGCTCTAAGGAATATACAACATCAGTAGAGGCTACTGTTTGCCACAGAGATCAAAGGGATGCTTGAACTATTGACCCTGGCAGAAAGTGGGCCAAGAATTCCCATGCCCCATCATATTCTGCCAAGACTAAAAATCCATGATAGTCCTATGTGCTTTCCCCTTAAGAACTAGGTTTTCTGGTCAGCCCTTTCCCCACTCCCAAAAACAGCAGCAGCACTGAGTTATGAGGGAAGGAACTGCAGAAAAACTACGGGGTATCAACATGAAGAATTACAGAGAAACGTTGGCCCAAACCAGATGTGATCAGATTCACACAGTTATCAATGGCATGAATCTTCTTTCGCAATGACTAAGTAGGAGTTAGAAGGGCTGTGTGGGAAAGTCAAGCGATAAGTCCTGTTCAGGTGTTCATTGGATCTTGCACATGAATAGACAGGTAAGGAGCAGAGCCCTGATGTCAACATTGTGCCTGGGACATAGGCCCTATCCCAAGCATAAAACAGAAGGACGGTCTAACAGTGCACATGTCACCTTTTATATGAAATTAATATGGGATCTGGCTTGTGTGGAGGCTGATACATACACAACTGTATATGCACAGACTTCCTTTCTACAGAAGTTTTATCTAAGTGCAGACACTGAGGGCCTTTCCACACTACAGTTATAGCACTATTATTCTACTTTCAACATCCTATGGCACATGTGCCAAACACAAGGCCTGCAGGCTGAATCCAACCCACCAGGCCATTTCATGTGGCCCTTGCACCTCTCCTGAATCTGTGGCAGTCCCCCCACCTGGCGATCCCACCCCCCACATTGCAGGCCTCCAGCTGCTGGTATTCTGAAGAAGGGCCCAGCAGCCGGCACTTATGATCTACTTCTACTTCAGACTGCTCCTCTGTCCAAATCTCGCTGTCAGAGCATTGCCGTGGGTTATCATGGCAGTCCTCCATGAGGTTTATGAGAACTGGACAGAGGGGCAGTAGAAATAGAAGCAGATCACAAGTGCTCTTCAGAATACTGGCAGCTGGAGGTCTGCAATGTGGGGTTCGGGCTCACCAGGTACAAAGAGGGGCAGGGGGGCAGAAAGAGCCACAGGGGAGGGAGGGTGCAGAAAGAGGCACAGAGAGGATCTGGGGGTACAGAAAGTGGCACAGAGGTCTGGGGAGCAGAAAGTGGCACACTTTGGATATATTGACCAATTCTATGTCACTTTACAGAGGTATACAGACCAAAAACTGTGATCAAATAGTCCCAAAATGTCCAAGAAAAGACAAGTTGATGCAGACGGAAGGTAATTTAAAACCAGTAATAATCAAATGCAGAGGCAATTATTTAATATGATAAAAGAGCAGATACATTTATGTAGTCTTACAGATACAACCGGCTCTTTGAGGGCAACCATAATGCTGATGCAGCCCAAGATGAAATTGAGAGTGACATCCCATCCTATGGAATCCTGGGGTTTGCAGTTTAGGGAGGGGCATTTAGAATTCTCAGCCAGAGAGCTCTTGGGCCTCAGGAAACTACAAACCCCAGAATTGCACAGGATAGTGAAAGTGGAATAATAGCACTATAACTGTAGGGCAGAAAGGCCCTGAGACAGGGGAAAGCTATGTGGCACAGCCCTACTCCTTCCCTATGCTGTTGTGATGATCTTCCTTTAAGTCAGTTCTGACTTATACACCCTATTTTGTGTATGTGTGTGCGCACGCGCATATGGGGCAAGATTTCATAACCTCCAACTGTCCCGATTTGGCAGGAACAGTCCCTATTAATCCTTTATCATCCCAAACTAACTCAGCAGAGGGTGAGCAGAGAGGGGGTTGATCTTGCCCTTCTCTGCAGACTCAGGTAAAAGCAAGATGCTGCAGCCGCCGAGCTTGTGTGTTCTTCCTCATTAGTACTGTCTGCCACCTTAACCACATGTTTTATTCAGAGATGATTTTCTATTGTTCTTCTCTAAAGCCAGATATGGTTTGCCCAAGATCACCCAGTAGATTTCTATGGCTGAGTGACAATTCAGGCCTGAGGGTCCTAGTCCTAGTCCAACACCCAAAGCCACTACACTACACTGGTTCTCCTCCTTATGTATGCACAGGTACATATTTATCACAAGAGATATCCATGCCAAGACAGCCCAAAACAAATATTTTCATATCCCTTGGTTGTTACTTTCTTGAGAAAAGCAGAGTGTGAACATTACTTCTTAGGAAAATGGTTATAATGTCTTGTTGAAGCCATTCTTAACTGAACAGTTGTGGGACGATGCTTTGTGTCCCAAAGTAGCATTCTTCTACTGCTGAGTTATGAGTGGCATGATAAGATCATTGCATTTCTTTTTCTTCTTCTCCAGAGACATCATGGGCTTCTGAAAGGAGCAAGACTGAATTAAAACAAAAAACACTTGCATGTATGAAATGACTCTCATTTTCACAGTCGGATTTGTAGATTCAGTCCAACAGGTGAGGACAGAGGTCACAATTCACTTGATTCCTTCAGGCAATTCATCCTTTCTATGGCCAGAAGCTATGTCTGGGGAATTTGGAAGGGTCAAGACCTTCAAAAACAGTCTTGGGGGTACATTTTGCTCACCCCTGTATTACAGCCAGAGTCAGTGCAGATTATATAGGGAGGGATTACGGTACTAGTCATCTGACTGCACCTTCTGTAACAGAGAAGTTAGTACTAGAGGCAGAAATGACAGAGCATGAGTAGGGATAGGCTCCTTCACCACAAAACAGAAGAGCAGTTCAACATGTTTTAGCAAACTTTTTATTCAAAGCTAATAAAATGCACATGTGAAATTAAAACAAGCAGGTAAACTTGCATACGTAAACAAACACATTTTGAACCTTCTTGAAAGTTTCTTCCCAAATGCAATCTGGGATGATTTCTTTTGCCTACCTCCACGTTTCTTATTATTCCCATTTTGGTGACCAGACTTACATATTTATGCCTTTTTTAAAAAAAAAAATACATTGCAGGTAGCTGGTGAAGCAGGTTTATCTGTTTTTTGCCCTTTTCTATGTGCTTCAGTGATCACGCCCATTCAGTAAGGGATTCTGCTGTTAGCTGCCATAGCTATATTCTATTTTTTTAAAAATGCAGAATATCCTATTGTAGATTTGAGAAGAACGGCAAAGATGAGCAGGCCTAAAATAACTGTACTGATATGTGATAAAAGTGATAAGAAATGTAGCAAGAGAAGAGTTTTGGGGATAGTTTTGCAGACATACCTCAAATATTGCCTTTTTAGCAACTGAACTGTGATTCCCACCTGTGTTTCAGTGCCTTTTGCAAGTTGCACCAAACCAAAGTTGCATTCCCTGGTCCTTTCTGCACCCTACCTTATATTGTTGTCCTCCAGTGGCAATCCTGGCAGATGGATGCGCTATCCTCTGCACTGGCTGGCTTCCTGCCAAAGGAAGTGCAGTGGACATGCCTCCTCCTTTTGCAGTGCAACCAAGCTCTTTCCCAGGCTGCGCTGGAGCAGGAATCGCCTCCATGGAACTTCCGGCACTTCTGCAGGCAAAGTTAGAGTGGAATGGGGGAAACCTGTCAATTATTTAATCTGTGATCGTGCCACCTGGCAATGGGAGAAGGACAAGACTGTGATGACATCATGCAGAAGCATTGCCACGGTCCTGTTCCTCTCCCATCCCCATGCTGGGATGGGAGGCTCCTGAAGAAAGGGCTTCTGTCGTTGGCACTGGTGTGATGACCATAACTGCAAATCCAGCTTATAGTATAGTGAATACTGAACAGGATGCCAGCCACTGTTTTTGCTGCAGGCTAACAGGCCACCTCTCCTCATTTCATTTAAAAAATGCAAGTATGATAGCAACTGACTATTGTGTCTTCTCCACCCCTACAATATAACTTTAACTGGACACTTTTTTAAAAAGCAACTTTCCACATGCTTTCACTGCTTGTTATAGCCACTGGCACCACCTTCCTAGCTTTTGGGTTTCCATATAATGCCATATGTGAGAAATACAGCAGTCAATAATCAGACTGCGATATTTTCCTCCATCTTCCTGGGAGCAAAATATGTACCATCAAAGGTCTTGGAAGAGGGAAAGAGGAGAGGAAGAGATGCAAGAGTATGCTGGGCTTCTTAGAGAGTCTCACCAGATTCAGTGGCCCTGCCCTTGGGCCTTCAGTACCATCATGCTCTTATGCCTGGTTCAGATGTTCTTGGACTGCAACTCCCATCAGCCCTAATCAGCACAGACAATGGTGTAGAACACTGGGAGTTGCAGCCCAACATTGAAGGGCTACATGTTCCCCAACGCTGCTTTTTATTGGAATTTCAGGGGTACAAACAGATGTTATTTTTTTATTGTTTTATATACAAAATGAAATCCAAACAAAGGAAAACTTGTTTCATACATTCTTCCATACATACATACATACAATTTTGATTTTTACACATAATTTCCCATTCGAGTATCATTGAGTACATTATCTTTTACACACTTTGAGGATCTATTCACTCTAATAATACATTACTACAGGATTCTACTTAACCTAAGGAACAGCATTAGTTCTTACAACAAAAATAATTCATGCAACATTATGTATTTTACCCTTGAAGAAATAATCATCTATTAAATAATAAACTTATCTCTTATATATTCAATCAGTAAAGCTCGCTACGGACAGATCTCCCCCCCCCATTTACCTCTAAAATAGGAGATAAGCGGGTCCCATCTTAACAAAATCATCAAGCAAACCCCTTCTTATCAAAGTTGTTAATTCTGCCACCAGTGCTACATCAAACAATTTAACTTCCCAATCTTCCTCAGATGGAGTTTCAGCCTTTTTCCATACCCTAGTATAAATAATTCTAGCAGCAGCTGTCATATAACAGATAATTTCTCTGTGTTTCCATTCTAGTTCCAGTTCTGGCATGCCTACTAGATACATTTGTGGTATCATCTGGAACTGACACCCCAACATTTTTTCTATTTGTAAATGAATACATTTACAGTATCTCTTAGCCTTTTGGCATGTCTACCACATATGGTAGAATGTGCCTTTTTCATTATCACGTTTATATGTATTTTTTTAATTCTCCCCGTTATAAAAAAAACCAAACTTGCTAATTGCTGAAGATCATGGTAATGTTAAAAGCACAGCGCTATCTCATTCTGGTCCATATAGCAATTTTAAGTAGCTCTATATGCTGTGAATTGTGGAATTGGATATCAAGCTTTATCTGCATGATAGATAAAAATGTCACACCCTAAATATTTTCTATTAGCACATTGTATATTTGCTTTCAGGAATTTTCTAGGTGAAAGAGGGCATGGGGAGGCCACCAAATCTTTGGAAGCTCTTTTTCTCCTTCTCCCTTTTTCTGTTTCTGTTTGTCCACTTTGCCGCTGCTCTAGTAACAACACTTCTCCTTCACAACGTTTTTATTCAACAAGCTGCAATCAAATTTAGGTATGTGGCAATGTCAATCAGGGCAAAGGAAGTCATGCATTTTCTCAGTTTGAATCACTGTGGAGAGGTGAGGAAAGGTAATTGCAAAAGGAATACATTCCCTTGCTCTACAAATATTTTCATAACCTTTTGAAACCTCCACAAAATTGAAAAAAAGGGAGCATTTTGAAGTATGTCTGCAAAACTATTCACAAAACTCTTCTCCCTCTATATTTCTTATTACCTTTATCACATATTAGTATAAACTGGTATTTTAGGCCTGCTCATCTTTGCCAAACTTCTCAAATCTACAATAGGATATTTTGTATTTTTTTAAAAAGAAAATAGAATACAGCTATGACTTTAATAGTCTTATAGTGCAAGAAAGTGCAACAGTATTCATAAGGGATATCTCACTCTTCAGTTAACAGCTAGTTTTTTTTTAAAAAAAAAATCAGCATTTCATGGTTACAAAACTCATCACAAGATCATATTTTATTGTTGTGACATGCCATCCATGAAAGAATAGCTTGTCTGAAGTGTGGTGCAGGAAAAGAACAACAAAAAAAGCAACTCTTTAAAGGTGAAAAGAGAAGAGAGGTGTTATATGAAGTGTAAGGAACTCTTTTAGATTGAAATCTAGCCTAAGAATATGGGTCAAATCTTTGTGTTAGTCATCATAGTCCTCTCAGCTGGGAAGGTTTGGTTTCCTAGCAGATTGTGATTTGCAAATGTTGATGTTACTTTACATCTGAAGCATTTTAAAGCAAGGCCAATGCACTTCAACTGTACAGCTGCTCCCTGGAATCTTGGATGATATGAAAAGTAACAAAATGGAGTATTATGATCATTCAATGTCCAGCATAACAGCGCTCCTGGAAAGGGGAAACCTTTTGCTTATTTTCTTGGCTGTAGAGCTGATACTCCATTGTTCTTCCCTTTTCCCCCTTACAAAACTTCATGTGCACAGCAAACAACCTATGTCATTTTCAAAGTGCAATTGTTGCAAATGTTGATGTTACCTTACATCTGAAGCGTTTTAAAGCAAGGCCGATGCACTTCAGCTGTACAGCTGCTCCCTGGAATCCTGGATGATATGAAAAAGAAACAAAATAGAGTATAACGATCATTCAATGTCCAGCATAACAGTGCTCCTGAAGAGGGGAAACTTTTTGCTTACTTTCTTGGCTGTAGAGCCGATATGCCATTGTTCTTCCCTTTTCTCCCTTTAAAACCTTCATGTGCAGAGAGAATGACAAACTGGGTCATTTTAAAAAGTGTTTAATAACTGCTGGGTGCTAATTGAGTCATTTCACATTAAGTGGCAAACCATTGTGTTCACAAGTTACCCATCATAACACCACTACACTACGCTGGATACAGCCGATTTCATCTGATTTTAGACATTAAGCAGGGTTGGACCTGTTAGTACTTGGACTGGAATTAGTGCCCATGAAAGCCAAGGATCTCCCAGCAGGGCTAGGAAAGAGTCCTCCCTGAGATCCTGGAGAACTGTTATCAGTCAGAGTTGACAATACTGTACTACATGGACTAATGGTCTGATTCACTGTAATGCAGCTGCTCATCCCCCAACCTTTTCCAGTCCTTTTATTAGTCCTTCGTACACTTTCTTTGATGAATTACTTCCACTTTTGTGGTAAAACATTGGCAATGTACTTTTGGCACGCAGTTGCCCTTCATAGCTACATCTCCTGGGGTTATCTCACCACAATCCACCTTATAAGCAATGCAGCAACTCAAACATGGCCATTTTGATATGACTGGAGAGTAAGGGAAATAGTGGAAATACATCCAACTGTTTTCCTGTAACTGGACATGATGCAACAAGCATCCACAGGAATCCCTGGAAGTCCTTGGGAGGTCCCTTCAGATGATAATCTTGCGAAACACCCAGCTATCAGAAAATAGCTAGATACATCTTTCCTGATTCCACACTTTCCAGCAACATGGAAATGTCCATGTTGCGGACACCATGTTCTTAACTACTGGGTTGAGGGCTTGGCTGTTCATCGTCAGTAAAGAATTCTCTCCTGCACAATGGCCAAAGAAGTGGTCTATGATATTGTAAGTAGGATTTGCGTTATCACAACTTACTAACAGAATGCTGGCCACCATTTGAACTAGAAAGCTATGGTTCATGTGATTCTCCAGCCTCACACCATTAAAACATGCTTGCAAACAGGGCTCAAACTGTCCAGCCATAGTTTGCACTATTGATCTGGAGGGTTTGGGGAATAAGAAGCCTACAGCTTCCATGAAAGGTGAAATAATCTATCAAAGCAGAGCGTGGAAAAGGAGAAAGGAGAGCAATGGAGACCCCAAGCAGGAAGTATGTTCATGGAGTACCAAACCATGCTTGTTGTTATGGGAAATCTACCTAGACCCTTTTCTGTAAACTTAAAGAAGATCTAAAGTCAACTGAGTAACTCCATTTCCAAAATCAAACAGTAGCACGTGTGCAATTATTAGTGGAATCTATCTTTTTTATTGTGGGGAAAAGTAGGGTGATATGAATACAAGGATGACAGGAATGCAAGAAGAAGAATATCCAAGACAATTTTATTTATTTTATTGATATGCTGCTTTTCTCCCTGAGAGGAACCAAAGGCAGTTCACAAAAAAAATCTCCCAACCTGAGTTTGCGTGCATAATGCAGCTACGATCCATACAGATGGAATGTTATACTGGAACCAGAACTTGGTGGGTTTAAATGTTGTGATTTTTGAGTTAGCAGGAATGCTGACATCATTGGTCACCAACCTCAGCCTTCTCTGTTTCCCATAGCCTTGTGGATGTATGTACTTTCAAGTTGCCCCATGAATTTCATAGACTTGTCTTAGGCAAAGAGTATTCAGAGATGGTTTTGCCAGTTCATTCGTCTGAAGTATAGCCTACAGTACCTGGTCTTCCTTGGTGGTTTCCCATCCAAGTACTAACCAGGGCTGACCTTGTTTAGTTTCTAAGGTCAGATGGGATTTAGTGTCATTAGGATGTTTAGGCTCTTAGCTTAGCTGAAATCATAATAACCACAAGGGAAGGGAATGGATTTCTCCAGCAACAATATATAGTTGTGTTTTGTCTCTGTTCTAATGCAAAGCATTTGAGAGTGGCTTGATCCTGAATGGATAATTAAGACCCATTAATTTTGCAAAAGATAATCAATAAAGATAATCTATAAAAGACAAAGATAATCAAACGGAGAAACACAGATGTACACAAATACAGTTGCCTACAGTTCTAGACTCTTCTTGGGTCTGAGGCTATGGGGTCTGTCAAGAAGAATTGCTGTACATCAACATTTCTGATTATACCACCTCCTAAGGACTCATCTTCATCTACAAGTATCCAAAGATGCACTTCTTCTCTAAGCAGCCAGTATACAGGCTGCCAACCTCATGTGTACTTTATTACAATAATGTTAATTTGACTGTGTGTGTGTGTGAATACACTTTCTGAGTTCTCCTGCTCTCTCAAAGGTATCTGCTCATCCTCCCTCACTACCTTATGAACCCATGCCCACCAAGCACTTGTGTGATGGTGGCTCCTTATTTCATCCCAATTCTTTTTCAAAACCCACCTTAAAAAAAACAACTTTTAGCTGACACTCCCATTGAAGGTGGAATGAAAAAAAGATCAGACTTTGTGCTATTACTGCTATTTTGCCCACAGCTGTTCCTAAGCGCATGCAACTGAAACAACGGCACATTGCTTTCCTGTTTATCTTTGCCTTCTGTTATTTCCCCTTCTGCTCTGTTTCAGCAGTTGTTGTTGTTGTTGTTGTTGTAAGCTCCTTGGGGCAGATATCTATCCTTTTGCATCATCTTCTCTGCCCCAAGGAGCTCACAATAAACCGCCATGCATACCAATGATACCATCCAAATTTTATTAGGTGGGGCATTTGTGTGTTTCAATGGGCACAAAAGGGCAGAGGTTGAAAAGGTTACTTCTGTGAATCACACTTTTCAGGATCTTCCAGGCAAAATGACCAGTGGCCACATTAGCTACAAGACTGTGGAAACTGTAGTCCATAACATTTCCAAGCTCTGGAAAGGGTATTTAACTTTTTTAAAACCTATTTTTCTGCATCTAGGCTCCGAGGCTGGGGACTTCAGATACAGCAGTGGCTTTATTCCTTGTAGCTTTAATGAAACCAAGGTAAACTGAGCAATCCTTCAAAGCCATAGTGGTGTGTTGTTTACATTAGCATATTCCAGTAACTCTTGCTTTTGCTTATTATGTTTCCCGCACAAATAATTTATTCTCATGTGTGTAACTCTCTTAGGAACAAGTGTTTATAGCGTAGATCACTGTGAGCTGTTTGCGATTTTACATTGTTTGAGCAGATGAGAGGAACTAACTGCGTCAGTCCTTCAATTATTAATACAATTGTTTTACTTTTCTGTCACTTGAAATAGTCTAAGAAGGCCTGATTAGTTCAAATAATGCATTCCAGAGGATGTCAGCCTCATAAACTTCCAATGCAGGTCTGTACACATCTGCTCAAAAGTAAGCCCCACGGAGTCCAATGTGACTGTACCGCATGGGGTGTAGTGGGAATTCACACACAAAAGAATTGAATACAGTTGATATATTTGATGAACTTAATTATTCTAAAAAGTATATTCTGCTAGACTACTCAGCAGTAAGCTGTCACAAGAGCCTTGTACTTCATGACATCTGAGAGCTGCCGAAGGCTCAGCTGAGTAGGAGTCAGCCTTATTGAATACTGCATGCTCAATTCACAGCACCACACCATGCACAAGGACACACACTCACACCATATCATCACCATCAATTGCTGTAATGTATGAAAAACAAAGTCCCCGCCCTGAGGAGTTTATAATATATATTTGGGTAATTGGGAAGACAGCAGAAGGAGAAGAGGAAAAGTTACAACAGAGGCAATGACCACCAGGGGCTGAGGGCTGCACGAGACCTGAGGGGACCTCAGAAAGCCACATCCTCACTCTGATTTTTTAAATTTTATTTTAATTTTTTTTAAAAAGATGTTAACAGGAAATATGAAGAAATATAACTTCAGATAGTTACTTAGAGTTAAGCTAGGCACAACATTAAATCATACAGCTGGAAGACACTACAAGCTTTATTAAGTCCAATCCCCTTCTGTGCAGAAATACACCATCAAAGTGTTCCCAACATATGCCCATTCAGCCTCTATTTAAAAACCTTCAAAGGAGACTCCACCACATTCTGAGGCAGAGTATTTCACTGTCAAACTGCTATTACCATCAGGAAGTTCTTCCTAATGTTAGATGGAATCTTTTTTCCTGAAGTTTGAAGCCCATTGCTCCATGTCCTAATCTCCGGAGCAGCAGAAAACAGGCTTGCTCCATCCTCCATTTGCCATCTCTTCAAATATTTAAATATGGCTATCATGTCACCTCATAACCTTCTCTTCTGCAGGCTAAACACACCCAGCTCCTTAAGCTTCTCCTCATATGGCATGGTTTTCAGGCTTTCTACCATTTTGGTTATCCTCTTCTGGACACGTTCCAGCTTGTCAATATTCTTCCTGAATTGTGGTATTCCAAGTGGGATCTCACCAAAGCAGAACAAAGAGATACTATCATTTCTCTTGACCTGGACACTAAATGTGCCTTTATATTCAGTTTGTACAGTTTTAAAATTTCAGGTTGCATCCGGTGGGGCAGGAGCTGATCGTTATCAGGGTTGCAGAATTTAATCCTTTTCCTTATCCTACTGTGATTCAGATGAAAATAGCTCATTTGTCTTGATCCAATTCCACACAAAGCAGCTGGCAAAACCTTCCTCTTCAGAAGGCAGCCCTCCAAGCTTGTCTTCAATTTTTTTTTCAACTTATTGATTTTTAGCTCTGGCTCTATAATCAATGACTATGTGGAGTTTTCACTTTTACATCTGTTTGTTGTAAACAGCTATGACCCTATGCAGAATTCACCTTCCCAGGCTGCCACACCACCAAAAATGTGAGAATGAACATGGACACAGCTTTTATAGGTGACATTTCTGACCTTAACTCTCATACCATGTCAATACAGGCACAGCTTCACTGCCGTCCTTCGTGTATTGTTTCCTGCTGCACAATTTCTTCTTGACCTCATTCAGCATGTGCATTCAACTAGACGTGCCTTTGTCTTAAGACATGGATAACTTTGCTGAGGTATGGAGAATGTAAAATAAAATACAAGTGGAATTTTGACAAGGCATCACTGTGGAATTGCAGAGCTGGTGGACGTGCAAAGTCAGAAAGAGACACAAAGTTGAAATGAGGTTGTTTGGGTGAAGATGGGTGAAGAAGTGCAGATTTCTCTGATCCCTTACCAACTTCACTGGTTAACCATTTGCTTCCTACTTCAACAAATGGTGCTGTCTTTGACTGTTAAAGCTCTATGGGACCCTGGGACCCGGACAATCCGAAGCCATTTCCTCTAACACAAACTGGCTTGAGAATTCCACTGTATTTTAGAAGGCTTCTTCTTTTGATAGCTGAAATGTGGTCAGTGGGCACAAGAAGTGGGGCTTCTCAGCCATCCCTTCCAGATTATGGAAACCCCACTAATTTCCGCCACTAAGATGTGTTTGCTCAGTCACTGCCTGCATGTTCTGTTTCAAGGTACTTTTTATTAACAACCGCTGTTCTTACAATGTTTGAAACTAGTCCTATTTTTATTGTATTTCAAACTAGATTATTGTGTTTTACAAAGCATGAACTGCCTTGAACTTAGGCCATTGCCGCACTACACTGTTATAGCACTATTATTCCACTTTCAACATCCTATGGAATCCTGGGTTTGCAATTTAAGGAGGGGCATTTAGAAGTCCTAGCCAGTGAGTTCTCTGGCCTCAGTAAACTACAAACCCCAGAATTCCACAGGATGTTGAAAGTAGAATAATAGCGCTATAACAGCGTAGTGTGGAAATGGCATTAGTTTCTTTGGAAAAGTGGGGTTTAAATTATTTTAATATAGACAAGGAAATGTGCATGCATGCCAACTAACATATGTATACAATGACTAAAACTGGGGGTGGGGTAGGACAGTGACCTGAACTATATGAGCTGCAATATATTCTCCCAACAACTGTTGCTAGCATCTCTTGCTCTACTTTTTTGACCTTACAGCCATCCCACCCACTTGTTTTCCAATTCACTGTGGACATCCATAATGTGGCACCTCCAAGATGCCAGAATTCATGTGAAATAGATAAATGATGCTAATGCTACCTTAGTTCCTTAGAAAGCCAATGAAATCCTTGAAAGCTGCTTAATCTAAACAGAGAATCATAGAACTGGAAAGGACTTCAAGAGCTACCTAATCCAACTGCCTGCTTTGCAGGAAGACACGACTAAAGCTCTCCCAAAAGATGGCAATCCAACCTCTCCAAAGGAGAATCTACTACTATCCAAGGCAGTCTGTTCCACTGTTGGAAACTTTTCTTCTTATAATATGAATCTACTGGTACATGCCCTGGTCTCTGGCACAGCTGGAAAAAAGTTTGCTCCATCCACATGATATCCCTTCAAATATTTAACTATGGTTACCTTTCAACGTTTTTCCTCCAAGCTAAAGTAGAACTGGCTCCATAAGCTCTTCTTCATAGGGCTTTCTATATCTTGGCTCGTCTCCATCACCCTCCTCTGGACACACTCCAAGTTGTCAACATCTTTCTTTAACTCAACCGCTCCAGAGATAGGATGCCAGATGAGGTCTAAGCAAAGCTATTGCTGACCTCAGTCTGGACACTACACTCCTATTGATGAAGCTTACAATTGCATTGTCTTTTTTGGCTGCCACATCACTCTGTTGACATGTTTAGCTTATAGTCTACTAAGAACCAAAGACCCTTTTTACAGGGTGACTTCGAAGTCTCTCATGCATAGGGTTGCCATAAGTTGAAGATGACTTGTCAGAAATTAACAGCAACAAACTGTTGATCCAGGTGTCACCCAGCTATCCCTGTTGAAATTCATTTTGTCAGTTTTGATCCAGCTCTCCAATCTTGTTTTGTTTTTTAAAAGTATATATCAGTGAGAGTCAAAGTCTAGAATCTGTTAAGGTCATTTTGAATCCTCATCCTGTCTTCTGGTTGGTCTTAAAGGAGCTTGGCACTCCTTGAAAGAAACTTATTTAATACAATACAATCCCACCCCAACAACTGCAAGTCAGTGTCAAACTGGAACAAGTGGGGATATCAGTTACAGGACCCTGGAGGCACCAGACCCTGTCTGATCTTGGAAGCTAAGCAAGGTCAGACCTGTTTAGTACTTGGATGGGAGACTGGCAAGGAATACCTGGTGCTGTAAGCTGTATTTCAAAGGAAGGCAGTGGCAAGTCATTTTCGGTATTTCTTGCCTACGAAATCTTATGAAATTCATGGGGGTTGCCATAAGACAACAGGTGACTTGAACAGACACTGGCTGAAATTAGGAGTATTCACAAGAACAAATCATTGTGCAAAAGCCTACCTGCATAGACATGACAAAAGGATATCAAAGGAAACCCTTTTTGTTAAACTGAATGAGACAGCCTTCAGATCATTCCATAAAAGGTCCTCCCCAAAGTGGATTTACCTCATGGCCCCAACTCCTGGGTAGCAGTGAACCAACTGCAAAATTCCTTCAGCCTGTCCTTTTGGAATAATAGGCACCTATCTTCTGCTATGTAGCTTAGGGTTTTATCACACACTGGCTTGTTGCAGGATTGCACCAGCTTAGTTCCATTTCTCATTGCTCTTTGTGACATCAATGATATCATTGCTTTCCCATTGTTGGATTAGGTTAGGTTGTCTCCTTTCCTTCATGGGAAATTAGGTTGTCTCCTTTCCTTCATGGGAAATACCCATGAATGCATCCAATGACAGTGCATTTCCACTATTGTATACTGGTGTGATGGTGTCATTCTGCTGCAGTTACGATATTGTTGCACCCATGTGGTGTCAGTAGGGGTTGTCCTCCTCTTTCGCCCTCCCTATCCTCAAGCAGGATGAGCTCATTGCATTTCTGGTGTCTGGACAAAGAGGACAATATTGCTTTTACTCCATTCCCCAGTTTATTTTTTATATATTTTCTTTAACAGTTGATGCAATTGCGCATTTGTGCTGTCCTGGTGTTCACCAGCAAGCTTCAATTACACCATTATGGCAAAACAGCTAACTGTGACTCAGGAAAAGCTAATGCCAAAATGCCAGCACAAAAGGAAGGAACAATGGCAAAATGATGGGGAGGAAGTCTCCTAATATGCTGAAATTATGCAAAGAAAGAAAAATAACATAGCACATGCACTAGGTGCTGTGGATGGGGCAGGGAGGCAGGGTCAGTGGTGTGGTGTGGAAGACCAATTGTGGGAATGTACATCATCAAACTGGCAGCACAGCGTTCTTTCAGAGACTGTGCAATAGTGGTTGTTTCTATACCAAAATGTCTTTGCTTCCTTAAATAATGCAATTGCTGTGAGGCAGCAGGCTGGTGTGATAAAGCTCTCAGTTACTTCCTTTGCCACAATGCTATCAATTGACTTGTTCAGGATTGACTTGTCATTGACTTGTTCAGGATTGCACTCGGGCTGGGGAATTCTCCTCAAGAGGTTTCCAGTACAAGTTTTGTCCATACTTATTCAAAGTCCTCGGTAGCGGTTTGTGAACTATTCCTCTCAGGAAAACCCAACACTGCAAACACAGCAGAGTGGTAAGTTTTTAAGGTTTTAGCTCTGAAGTAGGACACACACGTTGCATGCAAAAAGTCCTGAGTCCAATACTCAACTTTTCCAGGAAAGGATGGGAAGACTCTAGCTACAGCCCTGGAGAACCACTGCCAGTCACTGTGTATTTGTAGACAATGGCCCTTTCCACACGCGGTTATTAAGGCGGGCCAATGCGTCCCGCCACAGAGGACTTCTGCATGTTGGAGTGCACTAGGTTTGGTTTATTTACCTTTGTTCCACATGTAATTCTGACTAAATGCGCCCCCATGTGGTGGTAAAGTGTGCTATTTGAAAACCGGGAAAAATCGGTTTTCCATTTTTCCAGATTGATCTGATTCGTACTTTCACAGTGGTGCAGACATGTACATTCATGCCAATGCGAATTGGTGGTCAGAGGAGGGCTCATGGGAGGGGCCAGGGGGTAGTACGGACTTATGCACGTACGCAATGACGTACTAAACCACGCAAAACAAAAAAAGGACCAATCACAGCCGACAGGACAGGGTGAGGGGAATAGTGGGAGTGGCCACTGTGGAGACAGTGTGGATTCATGAACTCGCACTCCTCCGAATCAGAATGGAACATACGCAGTAGCTGTGTGGAAGGAAATGAGGAAAAATACACCTTGTTTTGAGCCCAGAAAATCTGGTAAGAAACAGATTGATCCACCAGCCTCATGCAGGAAGGGCCAATACTGAACTAACTGGCGCAATGGTGTAACTTGTTATAAGGCAACTGTCTGTGTTCTTATTTATGCAGCTGCTAGTGCTGAACTGCTTAGCTTGCACTTATTCATCTGCTTCAAGAAGACAGAAAAACCAATTAAACCCCTGTAAATTACCTAGTGCATATATGATAATGTTGCTTCACAGCCGGCTCTAAATCATACAGTTTATTTCTCTGCTTGCCATTTGCCAAACCTTTGTTCCCCAGGGGGTCTACGATTTGCATGGGTTAGAATGGTTTATGGGAGCATGGAATACAGTTCTGAGCAGTTTCCATAGATTGCCATGTGCCTCACCTAAAATGACTTCCCAACAGAAGCTGTAACATTTCACTGGCATTTGCATTCATTAACTACACATGAAATCTAATTCCATTAAGTGGAACAGCATCAGATCCATCAGTTGTGGCTGTGGCTGATGTTAACAGCTTGAGGACATTACCTCTTGTGTGCTCAAAGAGTTTCATAACCTAATAAAGTGAGGAATTAGACCTTGGCTTGGTGCCTCTGCAAGACCAGTTCAGTGAGTCTACAAAACAGATGCTGGATCTGTAAATTATTTATACCCCTCATTGTCCAAAATATTGATTCACCAAAAAAGGCAGGAGGACAAAGCAAACTGCAGGTACTCTGCTCAACTGCAGAACTGATTTAAGAGCCCCTCTCTCTGCCATGAGTTGCTGAAATGGAAAAGACTACTTGCTTGCTTGCTTGCTTTTCAGAGCTGTTTCTGACAACCAGCCAGAATAGCTGTTAATGTTTCCTGAAGTCTGTTTACAGAATTTAAGACCTGATTCCCCCAAGGTCCCAGCAGGAATTTAGCAGATATCTGAAGATGTGCATAGATACTTGGTTTGACCTGGTTTCTGTAGTAATAATACTTCACATTTTTATAGAGTTCAAAGTACTGTCTGTACATTTCTCTGTATGGTAGACTGGCATTCTGATCCCTATTTTTCAGATGGGTGAGTGAGGCTGAAAGATAGCGGCTTTGCCTAAGGCTACTTACTGAGTTCAGGCTGGAGCGAACATTTGAATCAAGGACTTCCAGATCTGTAGCTCAGCTTCTTTGCCACTCTGCTATCCCTAGTTGTTGCTGCTCCTGATTCTTTTTTATTAAAATGCTACAAATGTGCATTTAGTTTACAAGATAACTTAAATGTTGGGGGCAGGGGAGTTAAGGTTCTTACAGACTCTAAACTTCCATAGCAGAAGAGGTAATAGAGTAAGGCAAGGAAAGAAAAGGAAAAGACCAAGGCCCTTTCTGCACTTTACTTGTCTCCAGTGTCATCCCAGTGTCGTCCTGGTAGCAGCCTTGCCGGGATTACCGTGTGGACACAAACACTTTCCTCCACACCCGTTGGCTGCCTGCTGAAGGAAGCACGATGGACCTGCCTCTTCCTTCCGTAGCTCAGCTGAGCACTTTCCCAGGCTGCGCTGGGGCAAGAAATGCCTCCATTGCTCTTCTGGTGCTTCCACGGGCCAGGTAAGTGTGAGGTGGTCACGCAATCACAGGTTATTGACAGGGAAAACTTGTCAATGATTTAATATGCAATCTCATCGCCCGCTGACGGGCGAAGGACAGGACCACAACAATGTCATGCAGAAGCGTTGTCACAGTCCCATTCCACTCTTGTCTTCATGCCAGGATGGGAGGCTCCTCAGAAAGCACTCAAGCTAAGATCAAA
The DNA here is from genome assembly GCA_948474755.1 of Ctenosaura bakeri. Lineage (NCBI taxonomy): Eukaryota > Metazoa > Chordata > Lepidosauria > Squamata > Iguanidae > Ctenosaura > Ctenosaura bakeri. Next base: position 256,478 of record CAOLHI010002043.1, read on the forward strand.
TAAATTTGTGTGAGATGTTGGCACCTTGCATATACGATGCCTTTGTGTGTGCATGTAGCTTCAAATCACCTGTCAACTTATGGCAGCCCCATGAATTTCATAGGGTTTTCTTTGGCAAGGAATAGTTTTGCCATCTCCTTCCTCTGAATATAGCCTACAGCAGCTGGTATTCATTGGCAGTTTCCCATCCAAGGACCAAGTACAGGCCTGACCCTGCTTATCAGATGGGATCTGGTGCCTTTAGGGTTTTTAGGCCCTTACCCTTTAGATAATGTCCAAAAGTGGGACCTTAGCTCTGAAGACAGAGAGCAATATTCTCAGAACTGTGGGAGAGATAAATAATTTCATCTTCAAATATTACTGGCTACAGAAGAGTATTGCAGAGAAGAAGCCTTTATAGCTTCCATGTGGAAAGCATACCACATGTAAACAACATACTGTGTGGTTAGACTGAGGTTTCTCCATACCAGCACAACGTTCTTTGGAGAGCCACTGGCATGGAGACACTTCCTATTATCAGCCTCTACACTCCACACAGTGTTTACAAGGATTACATTTTCCATATGGAGCACTACCACCCTGGGAAATGTTTTCTTGGTAGCACATATGTGGAGGAATGTCACACTAGAGTAGACAATTGTTCTCAACTGATGGCTCATGAGGAAAAAGCTGCCTGGTATCAGCCAGAATGGGGAGAAGAATCTTGTTCAATGGGACACGGTTTTGGCATATCCTGCTTGGAGGAAGCTGCCTCAGATGAGGAAGCGGAACAAGTAAGCTTCAACAACAGGCTTCACTGAAAGGCTCTGCCTGGAAGCAGAACCCAGTCCATTATATGTTGCACTTGAAGAGAGGGAATTGGAGACTGAGCTATTTCATCTTTTGGAGCATCACAGTCAAAAATGGCAGCAAGAAAAGCACGGGCATGAGTGTGGCCTGCCTTAAGAGGAAAACACTGGGATAACAAGGCCAGTTGTTCTGAGTTACAGCTGGCTGTAAATTAGCACAGCCATGCCTGTTCTGTGCCTCAAACAACAGCTTCACTATCTTTAGTACTGTGACATTCCTTGCTCTCTAGTTTCCTGAACTTTGGCTTGTTCTTCTGATTCTTCTCTTTGGGGAACTCCCTGACTGGCATTTGACTCAGTTTGGAATACTTTCCATGCTCAGATTCCAGATTCCTTTGAACATTCCTCTGCTTTTCTACTTTATTGTATGGGATACACACAGGAAATACAATGACGTTCCAAGTGAGATAGACATCCTTCACTCAGCCAGTGCTTTTGCTGAAAGAAATCACAAAATAGTACAAGGAATCGGTTTCACTGGAATTGACTGGCAGATTGAGATGAATCAATTGTATTGGCTTTGCAAAATCCAGCTCTCATTGTAGTCATTTGTATGTACCCTGAAGTCACTTATGACATGTGGGGACCATTTCCCAGTGTTTTCTTGGCAAGATTTATTCATAGGAGGCTTGCCATCTTGTTTGGTTGAGAGAAGGAGACTTGCCCAAAGTCACACACTAGGTTTCCACGGCTGATCAGGGATTTGAACCATAGTCTCTCAGAGTCCTATGTTTACACTCAAACTACCACACCATACAGTTTCTGCAGTGGAACAAATAAAGTTTGCCATGAGCAGCCTATTTGCCTGCATGTGTTTTCTTATGTGCCCCATTTTTAAATGATCCAACAACACCTGTGCAGACTATTAAAAAGACACCTTCACTTTTATATACTGTCAAAAGAAACAGATCTTGTAAGAAGAGGCACCTTGAACTTTGAACAACTTTATAAAGAGACAGCTCCACATGCAGTGCTGGATTAAGATATGCTGAGGCCCTCAAATATGTCATGTTTAAGAGGCCTCACAGCATTATCCCCCCTCCCAACAGAATGTGGGGCTTTGTTTTATACGTGTGTTTAATGACTCCCTCATAATTTGAGGTCCAAAACTATAGCATACAAGGTCTATTTTAATGCCAGGGCCCTTCTACACTACACCTTTATAGCACTATGACTCCACATTAACTGCTGTGATTGCATCCTGTGAAATCCTGGTGTTTGTAGTTTAGGGAGACACTAGAGCTCTCTAGGTGAAAATTCAGATATACCATTGAATAGTAAAGTTAGGATTATCTATGCCATCATATTTCCAATTTGTATGTTTGGTTGTGAAAGCTGGGCAGTGAAGAAAGCTGATAGGAAGAAAATCAACTCATTTGAAACATGGTGCTGGAGAAGAGTTCTGCAGATAGCATGGACTGCGTGGATTGCTAAAAAACAAATAAACAGGCTCCAAAGCAAATCAAACTTGAACTCTTCCTAGAAGCCAAGATGACTAAACTGAGACTGTTGTATTTTGTACATATCATGAGAAGATCTGACTCACTAGAAAAGAGAATAATGCTTGGCAAGGTTGAAGGCAGTAGGAAAAGAGGAAGACCATATTAGAGAAGGATGGATTCAATCAAGAAAGTCACGTGACTGTGCAAAACCTGAGCAGGGCTGCTGATGATGGAGTGACCTGGAAGTCTCTCATTCATAGGGTTGCCATAAATTGAAGTCAACAACAGTTAAAAACAAAACTTCAAATCTCAGGATTCCATAGGATGCAGCCATAACAGCTAAAGTATCATCACCGTTTCACTACTGTCTAGTATGAAGGAGACCCAGGTATGGTTAACACATAAATAGGTAGTACACTGTCATTTTCATTTTTAAAAGTCTTTTCTTTGGAAGGCCCAGAAGTTGCAGAAGTGTTTGTGAATTGCACTTAGACTATGGAGCTGGTTGTTTTGGGGTTTTTTTAAATGCAGTTCAGCATTGCTTTTGATTTTCCTGCTGTCATACTGCTATTCATCCTGTGAGGCTGATGTGGTATTTTTAGCTTACTGAAGGCATGTCATTGTCTTGCCTTATCAAGAGGGCTGCCTTGGGTCATTCCTACTTTGAGAATAACAATGACTCAGAGCAAAAGGTCACAAGAATGAGGAGATGCTTGAGAAAAGACCTGCCAGACTGTCTCTGGTGAGCTAACAAATTCCAGAATACAGATGTAATCCTTCTCAGGTTATGCATGGCTGATATTACCGCTGGTCCAAAGCAAAACAATTCCAGAGCAAGTTTCATAATGTGAAGAAATTGCAAATTATTCCTGTTTGATGAGGTACAAGATTTAAGAAAAATGGAAAGTACAAATATGATAGGATGTATCCTGCATTTCATGTCTTTATTTTTATCCCTTACTTCAGATTATGAATCCCTAAAAATCCATATTACCTACAACTACGGCCAGCCCTAGGCATTCTCCTGCCTGAAGCACGGCAGCAAGTCCCATTCATGCACCTGCCAAATCAAGGTGCATAATACATAAAGATAGACAAGTTATTTTGGTATATGGGTTTCTTTGATTAAACCAATCCACCTGTAACACAGTCTTCCTCTTTTCCTATTGCCTTCAACTTTGCTGAGCATTATTGTCTTCCAATAAGGCACGGTGTTTCATGATGTGACCAAAGTACGATAGCCTCTTTGGCTCCAGGACCCACTTACTGGTCATTTTGGCTATCCATGGTGTCTATAGAATTCTCTTCCAGCACCATATTTCAAAAGAGCTGACCTTATTCTTGTTGGCTTTCCTCATTGTCCAGCTTTCACAACCATATATATATTAACTGGAAACGTTATGGCATAGATCAGTGATTCCCAACCTTTTTTCATTTGCATATGCCTTGGCAGCCCATTTTCATAAATTGTACCCTTCATATTAGTAAAATATTTGTAATTGCTGTTATTTCAAATTTATATGTTGTCATTGTAAATAAACAGCCCAGTAATGCAGTTAAAAAGTAATGGAAAAATAAAGTGAACAGAAAATGCATATATATCTTATAATATGCAAAGTGAAAAAATAGTTTAAAACATAAAATGATGACAAAGAGAAGAGGCATAGAGGAGACCCAGAAACACTCACTCACAGAACACTGCTCACAGGACTAACAGAGGTGCCTGCTTATATATACACCAGTACCAGCATAACAGAACTCACATGTTCACAAAGCAGAGGAGAATAAAAGCTAAGTCTGTGAGGGAGGCACTGCCCAGCATGCACACTGACGTGATGCATTTGCAACACATTGTTTAGGGTGGGACTCCCCACCATTTGCCAAAATAACAAAGTGAAGGAATGGAGTTTTCTTGAGGTTGAATAACAAAGGAAACTTGCTCTGCTACTTGTCATAACAGTCAATTAATTTCATAACTTTTGACTTGCATTTTGTCTCACCTTGCTGACAAACATCTTTTTTCCCACCATTATTCAATTCTTTTGCATACCCTAAATGTACTGGTTCATACCCCTGGGTATGAACATCTACCCCAGGCTGGGAATCACTGGCATAGATGTATCTGTCTTTGGTAGTTAATGATGCTTCTTTACATGTGAGAATCATAGCTACTTCTTCCAAGTGTTAGTCTTCTACTAATTTCTTGACTAAAGTCTCTATTTTAATTTATGACTGAGCCAAGGTATGGAAAATCTTTTAACTATTTGAATGTCTTTAACGTTATTTAAATCTCCTGTGTTCATTATTTTCACTTTATTAATACTCAGCTGCAGCACTGTTTTTGCACTTTCTTTCTTAAGTTTCATCAGTAGTTGTTCCAAGTCTTCACTATTTTTACTAGTAATATGGTGATATTTGCATATCTTAAATTATAAATGTTTCTTCTTCCAGTTTTCATACTTCCTCCAAGTCTAATCCCATTTTCCATACAGTATGTTATACACATAAACAGATTAGGTGATAACATGCAGCCTTGCCTGACTCTTTGGCAAACTGGAAACCATTCTACTTCTCCATATTCTATCCTGATAGTGTCCTCTTGTCCAGAGTATGCCGTGGAACACCCATTTGTTGTGGCACACCCATTTCTATTAGAGGGATCAATAGTTTTTCATGATCTACACAATCAAAGGCATTGCTATAATTTATACAGTACTGGCTAATTTCCTTCTGAAATTCTTTGGTGCACTCCATTAGCTAATGTAAGTTTGCAATATAATATAAGGCCTCTTTCTTTTCTGAACTCAGCTTGAACATCTGGTATTTCTCTCTTCAGATATGGCAAAAAAGCTTTCTTGTAAAATCCTGATTAGCAATAGAAAGGGATGGGAAAGCAGCTGGTTAGGGATGATGTCATGCAGTAGGATGGGTCCTGGACTGGGAACAACTTATGGCTTTGCCAGGATGATGACTTTGTGCGGTGAGGGCCTCAAAGTTACACACTTGTGACTGTTTTGTATTTACAATCCTTATGTTTAGGGACCACAGAATCCCCCAGTCTCCACTTGCTAGGAAGCAGCCACTGCAACTGAAGGAGGCCTGTTCCCCTCGTTCCCCAGTCAGAAGGCAGCTGACTGATGATCCCACCCTCTCCTTGCACAAGTGATGTCCAGCATGAAGAAGAATTGTGACAGGGATCCTGCTTTTGTCTATCATACCACAGATTGCTCACGAGAGGGAGTGGACCATCAGCTGCTTCTTGATCGCAGTGTTGATCCCAGTGGCTGCTTCTCAGTAAGTGGGAATTGAAGGGATCAGGATGGGACACACTACATAACACTGTAATTATGGTGTATGTTGTAGTTACCCAATAGGATTTCCTATTGGAAAAATGTCTATAAATATGCAATAGGATTTCAGCCCATGTCTTTTTGTATTCTTCCCTGACAACGTCCCTCTTTTGGTCCAGAGTTCTTCTGATTCCTGGTCAATTAAACTTTGTAGTGCAAATTTCTTCTTTACATGAGATGTTCTTTGGATTGTATTTTGGCACTACAGTTGATTTAGTGTACCTCTTGAGCTCTACCCTGATATTTTTATATTAGTAGATCATGGTCTGCTACACAATCCACTCCTGGTCTTGTTTTGGCAGAGAATGGACCTCATCCACCTTCTGCTTCTAGCTGGGCACACAGACTACACTTCTTTTTGAAATTTTATCTTGTGTTGTTATTCTAATACATTCTACAGCTCCAGCTTCTGCAAGAGGACAATCACAGTCTTCCTTCTTTTCTCTCTAGCCTAGTATTTAACAGCTATACTTATTTGTCAAAAAGCTTCTAGGAGGCCTGTTATGAAAACATGTTATCGTATACATTTATCCCAGTGACTGTGTATAAGAGAAGAAGGGTACATCAGTATAGTGGAATTATTATGGGCCCTATCACACTGCACTTTTATAGCATCCTAATTTCACCTTAATTGCTATGGTTGCATCCTATGGAATCCCTTTGCAGTTTGGGAAGGAATACTTCAAGAGTTTTCAACCAGAGAGCTCCAGTGCCTTATCAAACTACAAACCTCAGGATTCACAGGATAGAATCATGGCAGTTTATAGTGCAATCATAATGCTACAGCCCTATTACAAAGGAATCCCATTGTGCAAACTTTTCTGAGTTTCAACTTGTATATAAGACAATTTCTGCAAGTCTGTGTCTTTGTGCCCATTTGTACAAAGTGGTCGATAAGCCCTATAAAATCCCATTATGCACTAGTACCTCATTATTATTCTTTCTTTATCTCTTGAGAGTTCAAGAGATAGCAATTTCCTAATGGCTGATACTGGATTTGAGCCCAGGCTTCTTAAAACAGATCTCAACCACTTGAGGCTGATAAAATTGAATTTCCTACCAGACATTTAAAAACAAAGTGAAGTTAGCCATGCTGGCTCTTGAGAGAAATAATAAAATCCTCAGATGGGCAATTTTTTTTATTAGAACCAACCAAAATCCCACAAGTGTGCAAGCCTTGAATTTTCCAGAATTCTTCTTCAAGCTAGGTGATGCAAAAATGTAAAGGATAAGAGATTGAAAAGCACCCGGATTAAGACATACGATAGAAATAAAGCCTGTAGTTAAACTTAGGCCCAAGATGAAGATGCAGAATGAATGAACCACTGGTGGTCTAGCAGTGCATACTAGGACACAGAACTGATAGCTAGCCTCTATTTCTGAACACAACAATTGCAACTTTAGAAATCTGCCCTCTGTCTTGGGTGAAACACATGGGCTCCAAAGCTGGCATGGAGAAAAAGTGGAGAGAAATATGCTGTTCTGTCAGGTGCTTTATATCACTCCCTCCCCACCTTTGCAGCCTCAAGCCAAAAGGTAAATCTGAGGTGTATTGATCCTACTATTGATTTGTATTGGCAGGTCGCATGTTACGCAGACTTGCCCTAAAAAACTTGTCCAAATATTCCACCCATTGGCTCAGCCAGTACTGCTTTCAATAAAAATAGAGTTCTGTGGCACTTTAAACATTAACAAGTTTTATTTGACATAAGCAGCCCACTTCATCAGATGTATGAACAGCTTTTCATTAAGAAAAGCTATCTGGTTCCATTTTTGTTTGGTTTGTATTTCTTGCATAAATTAAAGATTTCTCTAGATTAGATTCTATTCTGGTGCAGCTGGAAGCTTATGACAGGACTTGACAGGTCTCTGGGAGGTCTGGAAATGAAGAAATCTGTAACTTTTAACACTGCGGAAAAGCAAACTAATTCTCCATTATATTCTGCATGTCACTTTTGAATGCTTCCCCTTTATAAATGCTGACTCTGTTAACAGCCATTCAAGGGCATACAGTGCCAACATCAGCAAGTGGAGACTCCAGATCATCCATCCTGTGTTGTGACTTTACAAGTGCACAAAAGGAAATTGCTTAGTTTTCTACCCATCTGCCTGTACTGTTTCAGCATTTCAGCTTGAAAACCATCTGCTCCATTTGCCACTCCAAATCCATGGCATTAGCTATTTTGTGACACAGAAGAACACTGGATTTTCAGGTGGCTAAAAGTATTTGTAATGGTGCAGTGTGCAACAGCCAAAGGTCAGGCTTGGATAATGTTTAATACATTCTAGATAACCTTATCTGAGAGGACTTTGGTGAGCTGAAGCTCAGTCCTCCCAAAGAGGCAAAATAGACCAAAAGGACACATCATTAGTTGAGCTAATCAACAGCTCAGTCATGCTGCCTTAAAGTAATAGTTTAGACAGAGCTTAGAAAACATTATTCTTTTGGACTACAATTTCCAGAATTTCTCAGCTGGTACGGCTGGGAGATTATGAGAGCTGTAGTTCCCAAAATAGTTTTTCCAAGCCCAGAGTATGGGGAAGGGGAAACCTATCAGTTTCATCCTTACTTCTCCAGGCACCATGTTGACATCCTCGGGCTGCAGAAGCTGAAACACAGTCAGTCATAGAAGACAAGCAAGGTTGAATCCATTGAACCTGAATCAACTACAGCAGTGCCACAGTGAACTGGTACTGGTTCCTGAGCCACTGACTGTTAGTCCCTTGGGTTGTTTCCAAGAAGGAGAGAAACAATTGTAGCCAATGGACAGAAATATGAAACTGGTCCTTGACATACTGAGGAAAAAGTAATTGTTCTGACATCATATTGCTCCAGATGCACTGAACTGGAGGATCCAAGTAAGAGTGCATCCAAATGCATCCAAATTATTTTTTCTCCTGCAAAAATAGATCAGAAATGGACCTTTAATATGATCCAGCAGGTCTCTTTTTATGTTCTTGTCTCCTGCAGCCATGTAACTTTGCCATTCTATGACTGCAGCCCTCTGCAATGTCAGCAGTGATGTTTATAGTGAAACAATACCATTATAAATAAAAGAGAATTTATTAACTCTAAGGCACATTCCTACAATATCCAAGCAGATCAACAGAGCCACCACATTGCCCAGGCATAGACAAAAACAGTCCATGTACAGCAGTAGCAGTGTACCTCTGTAACATCATTCTGTACCACCACACACACTATTCCTAACCCTGTAGCCACAAAGAAATCCTTGAAGTCTGTGCTACTTCAATGGTACAGTAGCACATCCAACAGAAGCACAGGCATCAATAGCAGGATACTCTTGGAAATTTGACCAAAGATTATCCTGCACTTCAGATCTGCCCTCAGAGCTCTCCTGACTTATTCCTCATCTTCTTGTAATTTTTCTTTGTAAGTTATCAATGTATTTTCTTTATAAACAACACTCTTAACATATCAGAGTTGGGGGACGAGACCACTACCCTTCCTCTTTTCAAAGGCTTGCCCTCCCTAAACTGCAAACCCCAGCATTCCATAGGATGTTGAAAATGGAATAATTTCACTATAAGAGTGTAGTGCAGAAATGGCCCTACACTTTCCTGAGCTGGCTGTGACATATCAGTGAGTAAGGATGCATGAAAAATTCACTTCCTTGAGGTTTTTTTTTTTCAAAGGTTGACCCATTTTGTACCTTCCAAACTGAATGAGGAAATGGGAGTAATCTGGAGTCCAAAACTTGTCATATATCCAGGGAGAGAAACATGTTCAACACGTAACCCTTTGAAAAACGCATGAAATGCTGTGTACATTTCAAAACAGACACAGGTTTTAGTCTATGATGGAAATTGTGTGGCCTGCTGGATGACATCTATCATTGGCTATGCTGACTAGAGTTGATGGGATTTGCAGTACAATAACATCTGCAGAGCCACACAATTGCTACCCCAGCATTAGTCAGTGGTGACATGCATGAATTAAAGCATCCATTAAAATATCCAACATAGTTTTGTCTCCAAATAATTATTGCCTGGGGACAATGACCTGTCTTCATCAAAGCCATTTTTAGATTTCCCACAAGACAGAAAAACATTGAGATTGGATAGTGAACAAGAATGTTCCCCCTTTTCCTTCCAACCATCTTGTTTTACAGCAAGGTGAAATGAAGCAGCCAAACAGCCAAACACACTAGCAGACGTTGAGGGATAGAAATGAAGAAATGGTAGAGAATAGGCCTGTTTGTGCCACCCAATCTGTCATGTGTTTCTAAGTTAGTTTACTGCCCTCATGAGCAGTAGACCCTGCTGTCATGTTGTCAGATGAATAGGATTGTCAGCCCAGTTGTCCGTGAAATGGGGATACCATGTTGTCTTTCACCTTAGGCAGCAAAATATCCTGAGCCAGTCCTCTCACTAACTTTCTCTAGATTAAAAACATGTGCGTGTAGACATAACAAATTTTAAAAAACAGAAGTTATCTAATTATAGAGTATGGAGAATGGCTGTAGAAAAAGCAGAATAAGAGGATTATCAATGAATAATTTTTCAGTAGGTAGATACATTTGGGAAACCAACGAGAATATGAAGGGAACATGCATTCCCCATTGTTTGTCCCAAGTAATTGAGTCTACAAAGTTAGATTCCTCTTGAAAATGGAGACTTCATTAAATGGGATATAAGAGGGTTGGTCAAGGAGGTAAGGGAAGAGAACAGGAAGGGCCATCTAGTCCAAACCCCGGGGCATGCAGAAATACACAACTGCTTCTGAAAGATGTCCATCCAACCTATGTTTAAAGGCCTCCAAAGAAAGTCTATTCCACTGTCAAACTGCTATTACAATCAACAGGTTCTTCTTTATATTTAAGTGGAATCTCTTTTCTTGTAATTTGAATTCAGTGGTTCATGTCTTGTTCTCTGGAGCAATGGAAAACACGCTCACCTCATCTTGCACAAGGCATCCCTTCAGGTATTTAAATATGGTTATCATATCACCTCTCTGTCTTATCTTCTTCAGCTAAACGTACCCACATCCCTAAGCTGTTCCTCACAGGGCTTTGTTTCCAGACCTTTTACCATCTTTTCTCTCTCCTCTGAAACAAAATGAATTTCAACAAGGATAAATGTAAAGTTCTATTTTTAGACATTAAAAAAAAAGAAATGCACAAATACAGGATTAGTGGTGACACATGGCTTGAAATCAGTATATGTGAAAAAGATCTACAGTCATAATAGACCAGAAGCTACACATGAGTCAACATTGTGATACGGTGGCCAAAAATGCCACCGAATGGGGAGGTCAGAGGCAAAAAAAAAAAAAAAAAGGAGCTGGTTTGAGTTAAATATACAATTAATGTCAATCTGCCCTCTCCTTTTCCATAGAGGGCACTATCTACTGAGAGGAAAAACTGAGATGCCTGTTCATTGACTCTTCCTCTTCCAAGAGACTACCTTCCAAGTGGCATGATTGGCTGTCTCTGTTCCAGTTGTCCACCACCCAATCACTGTTCTCAATACATACATACATACAAGAGGGAGACGGGATATTTATATGATGGGGGACATTCTGAGATTTGGGAGCTCAGAAAAAATTGCAGATATGACTCATGTGCCCGGTGCTAACAACAGAATGAATCATCTCACAGATAAACTTTTCACTTCTGTCATTAATGGTGGGAAATGCCTTACCTAAGTTATGCCTTCAAAAGTTATTCTTCTAAATATAGTCCACATGTAAAAATTTTGTAAGAAGACAGCACTGACCAAAGAAGAAATATTACTGATGTTGAAGCTGAGTAATTACAAAGGTTGTAGGCCTGTTCTTTATGACAATTTGCAAATTAATGATAATTTGCAATGGGGATACTAAGGTTCCTTAGTAAGTTTTTAAAGACTAGCTTATGTGCCTCCATGAATGCCTGAAATCTCTTATGTACAGTGCATCCTCTGCTGACGCAACCTCAACCCACATAAATACAGGGTTATGCGAAGTCCAGTTATCAATTGATGTGCTGGGTGCTTAACGGCACAGGTGCACATGTTACAACAATTGACAATACTGAGATGGAGCATTTGCATTTTTATGAGACGATCCCTAGAACAGGACTCCTGCATATACAGAGGGTGCACTGTACCCCATAAAATGTTCTCTTTAGGAGGTACTTGCCTCATGCAATTCCTTATATATTCTAAACCCTATATGGCTTGGTTCCACACTATCTGAAAGACCATATCACCCAATATGAGCCTGCCTGAGTTTTAGGAACTTTTGAGGGAAGGCTTTCTCTTTGTCCTACCACTATCACAGGCACAGTGCAACCCTTTGCAACCGCAACCCTGAACACTTGCAACCCAAAATAAACCAATCATGCAAACAACCAAGTTGTCATTGTTTGGCATTCCTTCCTTTGTTGTGACCATTGTTCTCCTAGAGAGAGGGCCTGCCCTCGAGGTACGTTCTGCCCTATAAGTAGTCCTAGTTTTTGAGGGTCTCTATGGAGAACTCCCTGCCATGCTAGCAGACTGGCACTCTGTTAGGGAGTGATCCCCTCGCTGTCCCTTCGCTGAGCTCCATTGCTCTTGCTGCTTCCTGGACCAAAGACTTCAAGATAGGTACAGTATCACCGCCTCTACATTCCCTTTGCTATACCCCCTATCCATTTTTCACCTCTTTTCCTTCTCAGTAGGCCTTGGTGTGTGTGAGTGAGTGAGTGAGTGTGTTGGTGCGTGAGAATATATTCATTCAATAAAATCCATTCATTTGGTATATTTGTCTGGCTTTTTGCTTGGCCTGACCCTGTAAAGTTGGGGTAAAAGATCCTGTTGGGTTACCCTGCCCCTTGTTTTGCTAATGCCAGTGCTCCTCTAATTTCCCCAATCTTTATAACTTGGAGCGAATCAAGTTGTCCCCCACAGCACCCCCAGAACTCAGGGTAACATAGCCTTGATGAAAAGAAGGTTAAGAGGTGACACAATAGCCATGTTTAAATATTTGAAGGGATGTTATATTGAAGATGAAGCAAGCTTGTTTTCTGCTGCTCCAAAGACTAGGACACAGAGCAATGGATTCAAACTACAGGAAAAGAGCTTTCACCTAAACATCAGGAAGAACTTCCTGTAAGCGCTGTTCAACAGTGGAATATGCTGCCTTAGAATGTGGTAGAGTCACCTTCTTCAGAGATTTTTAGACAGAGGCTAGATGGCCATTTGCTGGGGGTACTTTGAGTGTGTGTTCCTGCATGGCAGGTGGTTGGATTTGATGGCCACTGTGGTCTCTTCCAACTCTATGATTCTATGACTGCATGCTCCAATGTGTGCATATGTGTACCAACAAAGATATATACACATTCTTTATTAACATATGTAGAACTGGAAAAAAAGGTGAAAGCAAGGTTTGCTTTTATGCCCCATCGAAGTATATTAGACTTCAGTCTTCGTGTTTAGCCCCCAAATGATTCCCTCCTGGAGGTAGGCTCAGACTCTATCTCTAACCACATTCTCCCATAGGATATCTGAAAGGACAGATAACCAAACAAAAGTTACTATAGAGGAAAAGAATATCGTAATCACAGTTTGGTTGTGTGCATGTTTTATTACTCTCTGGACAGATATACAGAATTAAAAGTTTAGTCTTAGTCGCAAAGAGGGATATGCCTGGAGCAATCATTAAACAAATTAAGTACATTAACCTATCTCATTTTCTGCCATTCTTTATTCATTTCCTCTTTCTTTGGTACACATTAGTAAGTGAGGAAATGATAGGATGAATGGAAGCTTAAATGCCCCAAAACCAATGGATGGACTGCCCTTATCTTCATGTCAAAATTGAGATAGGTTCAAATTTATGCTTTCAGTTAAGTCACTCATCAAAACTTTCTTAACAAAATCAATATAACTGATAGCAGTTAAATATTTATAGATAAAAGCAAAACAAAATACAATTCATACACAAATAACACATTAAATAACACTTGAAAATAGGGTTGCCAGATTAAAAAACTGGAAAGCATTCTTGCACTTTTAATGTTTGTGCAGAAAAAGGGAATTTCAACAGATGTTGTTTGCAAAGCAAACAGGTAACAAGCAACACCTGCTGAAATGCACTCTTTTACATTAGGGTTGCCATATGTCGTAAATGACTTCAAGGCACACAAGAACAACAACAGCAACAAATTCTTCCTGCATCCTAACACTGGGAAGTATTAGGGAATTATGCTGTGGAGAAATGTATGTGTGTGTGTGTGTGAGCGCACGCGCTTGGTACTGCTTCCACTCTGCAGAAAATGGTGTTTTCTGCACAAAAAGGCCACCTTAATCATTGATCCTCTGAGACATTTTAATATTGGAGAAAACTGCAAAACTCTGGCTGCTCTAACATGCTTCTTAACAGAGTAGCATCCTTCCTCTGATAGGAAACCAATTTTGTAACCCAAAAACAAGTAATTGCTAACATTCCTTCCACCTCTGAAGGGGAATGCTTCTTAGTGCCTAAAAGTGATACGAAAACTTAAAACTTTCCCAAGAAAAAAAAGGAGAAACATTTTCATCTACACATGCTCTGCTTCATCCCAAGAGAGGATGTAAGGTTGCAAGCAGTCACTTCCTATCTGCTGTCAAACTTTATCCTAGCAGCCTACTGGCAAGCTCCCATGGCATTTTCATATTAATTTAAAGCTAATCTTAACACATGACACATATGAATTTTACTATGGCAGGAGCTATTTCTAGGTTAGTCACATATCAGATCTCACCATCAATGACTTGTGCACACCCCTAGAGAAACCTGGCAATTTAAATACAGCCTCTGAGCCATGCAAAGTTGAGGTGACCTATTTAGGATCCAGATTACCTGCAAGGCATAGAGAGGCATGTAAGGAGGGAATATTTCACCTGGACTAAATGCTATATACTTTTACTGTTCGAATATAGAAAGGCAACACATCCTTTGCCCAAGATTACCCTGTAAATCATTTTAACCACACAGAGCACTTAAAAAGAGAAAAGAATTGAGGCTGATCAAGGGTTTTTTTTCCTGAAGCAACTGAAAGCATCTATACACCAGCATGGAATCATAGTTTGACTACGACTCTGGAGAGCAGGAGTCCCCGCTCAGCCAAGGACCCTACTGACTGACCTTAAGCAAGTCACATTCTCTCAGCCTCAGCCATAATAGTCACCTTGTCATAAGTTGGAAATGACTTGAAGGCATACAACAGCAGCAGATATGACTGCTGTTGATTCAGAGCTCTTCAAAATACTTGCCTGCCATTTATATACCTAAACCAACTACCGGTAAGTTCCAAAACAAAACCATCCCAAGATATTTTATCCAGGCTGATGGAGTGCAGGGCAAGTGTTTGCTTTCTCTGTGTCATCCTCATATCAGGGAATCTTTGGGAGGGGCATTCTCCTATGTAAGTCCATTGAGACAGATTAGGACCTCTCAATTAATGGTCTTTATCTGCTTGGTACACATTTGCTTAGCTTCAGTGATGAAAA
Source organism: Ctenosaura bakeri (assembly GCA_948474755.1). NCBI lineage: Eukaryota > Metazoa > Chordata > Lepidosauria > Squamata > Iguanidae > Ctenosaura > Ctenosaura bakeri. Next base: position 271,592 of record CAOLHI010002043.1, read on the forward strand.
ATCGGCTAGCAAACTTCATGGCACTGAAGAGACTCATCTGATTCTTACACAATCCATCTGACAGCATTGCCACTGATGGCAAATGAGGCTGTAATAAATATTGAACCAGATGAGTAGGCAGGGGGTTTTAATAAGTAAAAATATGGCATTTTGTTAAAAAACAAACAAAAAACAAAGGTATTGCTGTAAGATATATAAGTATTGCTGTAAGATATATAAGTATTGCCAACACTTATTTTGGTTTCTCTCTTTTCAATGTGATTGCATCTGCATTGCTATGGCAACTAATGAATGTTATTTCATTTACAAATATTGGGCAGAAGCAACAGTTCAATGTTTAAATATATTTTCCAGTAGAGCCTAAGATGGTTCAGCTGCTGTGCATGATCATGTGGAAAAAGTATAAATCTTTAAGATGCAGCCATCCAGTGTGTTTACCTGTCAGCTTCAATAGTGGAAAACAAGACCTTTAGCTTATATGAGCATGGCCATAAGCTAGACTGTAGGCAAACATTAAAAGTTACATTTTCCCCCTTTTCCATTGTCAAGATACACATGGTGTTGATTGCTACACCCAAAACAAATGCTTATTGTGTGTTTCACTGTGTAGATTTGTGCAATGAATCATTGTGACTATAGACAGTAGTCCAGGGATGGGGTACATTTGGCCTCTAGATATTCTAGGTCTGTAATTCTCATCAACACCGGCTGTGTGTACTAAGGTTGATGGGAGCTGCAATCCATCATCATCTGTACTGCCACATGTTCCTCACCCTGTGCTAGACACTAGAATAGCTAGGTAAATTTTAGACATTGAACTTAATGGCCCCATTAAGACTATTACACTGTATTACTTCAGTGGTAAAACACACAACTCACAGTTACAACTTCTCAACACTCCAGCAATCCAAGCTTTACAATTGCTTCGACATTCTTGTTAGTCTAAACACAAGGAGTGTTGGATGATCCTGATTTAGGAAAAGAAAAACAACAGCCTCTGTGCATGTGCAGTTTCACATTTTGAACTTGCTTACATCATGGCCGTAGAATAAATAGAGAAATAAATGCTGATCAAATGAAAACTACAATTTATGTGGAAACAATTTTGTTGTTGAGAGGGATAACACATGTTCTTGAAAGGAGAGATATAGAAATGTAGATATTGCCATTCCCACACTATTTTTTTTAAAAAAAGGAAGACTGCAGTGGCAAACCATTTGCACTGGTAGGCCTCAGCCTACCCAGGCACAGATGTTACCTCCGGTTTGGCACCCTGGGTGAGGGCACCCAGATATCACTTTGATATCATCTAATTTGGCCTGAGCTGGACCTGCTCTCAGTCACCTCACTCCACGTGTTTGTGAGTTCTCCGGACAAGCACGGACATGAGTGCGGCCGCTAATTGCTTTCACATTCCAGACTCTTTTGAGGCCAGCAACCTAAGCTTTACTTCCAGCTTCAGGGAACTTCCATGTGCAAACTTCACAATAGCTGCGCAGCTCTCAGCAGAGCCAGCTCGGTAAACAAGGCATTTACATATTGGCTATACTATTGTCATCAAGCGTTAAGCTCATCACGTTAAGGTTGACCTATCTAAATCCTTTGTCCAGCGCCAAAACTCCTTTTGTTCTCACCTGGCTTGCCATAGCTGAGAGGCACGAACTCCCCTATAAAAACCCCTCACTTTCAAACGGTCTTCGGACTACTTTAGACTGCCATCCCGCCCTGCTGCTGGTCATCTCAAGGAACTCCCCTCAGCCAGCCACGCTGAGCTTTCTTCTTTGGAACCCCATCTCTCTTTCTCCAAGGACAACGAGACCAGGTGTCATATTGCCTAACCCTAAGCTTTCTGATTCCGTTTCCCAGTTAGTTAGTGTGTGTGTGCTATTTATTTTCTGTTGTGTTTCAATAAAACTGTTATTTTGGTTACTTTTAAACCTGCGTGCCTGTTCCCTGACCTAAAGCCGTATACATTGGGTTTAAAGATCCGTGCAAGGTTACCCTGCCTCTCGCTAGTCAAAAGAGTGCTCAAGCTAATTTTCCCCCAATTGGTATTTTATTTGGCAATCTGGGCGCCCCTCCCGGGACCCCCCAAAACACAGGGTAACACAGATACCATGGCTATTTGCCACTACCTCATCACTTGCCCCTCTTGGGGTGGTTATATAGCCACATAGAAATACAATTGGCTCTTTTACTTTAGATTGAAGAAATTAGTTAACAGGATTGACATTTGTGGTTTATTGGGAGATTCCATAGTGTCCCACCAAACAAACCATTGTCCTTAGAGTTGCCAGAGTGAAAATGGAAGGCCCTTGTACTTCGAATATGCTGTGTAAAAGAGAGAATTTCAGCAGGTGTTGCTTGTCATGGAACCAGCAATACCTGAGGAAAATCCTTTTACACAGTCACTAAAGACACAAGAGCCGTCTCTATGATTGATTCTGGCAACTCGCATTGTCCCAACCATTGTTGGGTGGGATTATTTGGCAGACAATTTGCTTGCAATACCATAATATCTTTCTTCTAGAGAGCACACAGTGGAGTCTTCTATGACAATGCCCACACTTCTGTGCTTCAAAACCAATTCCATCCTACCTTCATCCTTTGGGATTTGCACTATAATTTCTCCTCATCCGTCATCTCCTTTGGCACTGTCAAAAAAATGTTTGTGGCCTACTGTTAAATTTCCGATCAGATTACCCAAAGCATACCCTGCAACAACTGTCAGAGGTGTAACAATAATCTACATGAGAGCATGGGTCTGAGAGGAATCCTTCTCAGAAACATGAGAGAAAATAAATATATAATTGGGTCTATAAATTTCTCCTTGCTGCTTTTGTAAAAGCAAGGTGTTTCTCGGAAAGTTAGTAAAGAGTCTAGCAGATTTATTTTAAGTTAACTTAGACTTGTTCCTTCCTGATTGGGTGAAGCTGAATGCTAACATAGATAATATGGTCATTTGTCTCCAGCTGGACAGTGCTATTTTCTCCTACCACCATAGGTTTGTTGTTAAATATTTGATTCTGATGAGGTATGGAAAAGTATTGCACACTGTCTGGTGAGGCATTACACAAACTGTATCAGCTCCAGGTTTTGGGGCACCCTTAGGTGAGGCACCTTTAGTGGACCCCCTTGCTCTATCAGCTGACTCCCTCATAGCCACTGTTGCCAATTGCTCCTCCTCCTCCTTATTTCTGCTTCCTCATGAAACAGAGAGCCAATGAGCAAAGAGGAAATGGCAGACATCTTTATTTGGTAAATAAACATCCCGCCTTTCTCCCAGTTTCTTCCAAAGTGGTTTACATTGTTAAGTTGAAACAAAGGCCATTTCCACACGGGGTGAGGGAATTGCACCGTGCCGCTACTTACCGGGTCTTATGGCTCCCCGGTCCGGTCCAGGCTGCTCCAGAGCAGTGCATGCTCGTCGCTCCGCACTGCTCTGGCATCGAAAATGGCAGCTTCTGGTTGGGCAAGGGTCTCGACCAACCGTTGAAGCTCACCAGCCTAAAGCCCGCCCCCAGCAGATCACAGGCTCGCACTGGTGCAAGCCTGCAAATCTGCACAAACCGAAAGAAACAGGTTTTTCAAAAGCATGCTGGACGACCACTTGGGGTCGTTCCGGAGCGGGCTGAGGTGCGGATGTATGTTAAATAGTCCACACCCAGTCCACTCCCAAGTGCAGACATCCTCCCTGGAGGACGGACTGCACCATTTCAAATACCCCGTGTGGAAACGGCCAAAATGTAATTAAAACAATGCTATAGAAGTTTTTAAACAAAAGAATCTGACTAAAATGCATCTTCAAAGCGTAGTAAAAAAATAATAATCACAGTACACCCAGGCCATTTCCGCCCTACACTGTTATAGTGCTATTATTCCACTTTAAACATCCTATGGAATCCTGGGGTTTACAGTTTAAGGAGGGGCCTTTAGAATTCTCAGCCAGAGATCTCCCTGGCCTCAATAAACTACAAACCCCAAAATTCCAAAGGACTTTGTAAGTGGAATAATAGCACTATAACAGTATAGAGTGGAAAGGTCCTCAGTTTAAATAATCCTTGTGCTTCAGCTAACTAAAAGCTGAAGGCCTGCTGAAACAAAAAGGCCTTTGCCTACTGACAAAAGGAGAGCAGAGAGAGAACCATAGAATCATAGAATCATAGAAATCTAGAGTTGGAAGAGACCACACAGGCCATCCAGTCCAACCCCCTGACATGCAGGAACACCCTCAAAGCACTCCCGACAGATGGCCATCAAGCCTCTGCTTAAAAACCTCCAAGGAAGGAGCCTCCACTACACTCCGAGGCAGCACATTCCACTGCCAGACAGCCCTGACTGTCAGGAAGTTCTTCCTGAGGTTCAGGTGGAATCTCCTTTCCTGCAGCTTGAATCCATTGCTCCTTGTCCTGGTCTCTGGAGCAGCAGAAAACAAGCCCTCTCCTTCCTCTACGTGGCATCCCTTCAAATATTTAAACATGGCTATCATGTCCCCTCTTAACCTTCTCTTCTGCAGACTAAACATACCAGCTCTCTAAGTCTATCCTCATAGGGCATGGCTTCCAGGCCTCTCACCATTTTGGTCGCCCTCCTCTGGACTTGCTTCAGCTTGTCAATATCCTTCTTGAATTGAGGTGCCCAGAACTGGACACAGTATTCAAGATGGGGTCTAACCAAAGCAGAGTAGAGTGGTACCAGTACCTCCCTCGATCTAGACACCATACTCCTATTGATGCAGCCAAGAATTGCATTGGCTTTCTTGGCTGCCGCATCACACTGCTGACTCATGTTCAGCTTGTGGTCTATGAAGACTCCTAGATCCCTTTCACACGTACTGCTATCCAGTCACGTGTCCCCCATCCTATATTTCTGTATTCCATTCTTTCTACCTAAGTGTAGGACCTTACACTTCCCTCTGTTGAATTTCATTTTGTTAGTCTTGGCCCAGCTCTCCAATCTGTCCAGGTCATTTTGAATTTTGATCCTGGTTCTCTGGCATATTAGCAACCCCTCCCAATTTGGTGTCATCTGCAAATTTCATCAGCATGCCCTCTATTCCTTCATCCAAGTCATTGATAAAAATGTTCAACAGCACTGGGCCCAGGACAGAACCCTGTGGCACCCCACTAGTCACTTCTCTCCAGGACGAAAAGCAGCCATTCGTGATCACCCTTTGGGTTCGGTTGGTCAACCAATTACAAATCCAACTAACAGTAGCCCTGTCCAGCCCACATTTTACTAGCTTCTTTGCAAGAATGTCATGGGGAACTTTGTCGAAGGCCTTACTGAAATCGAGGTATGCTACATCCACAGCATTCCCTTCATCTATCAAGCTAGTAACTCTATCATAAAAAGAGATAAGATTAGTCTGGCATGACTTATTCTTGAGAAATCCATGTTGACTTCTCGTGATTACCGCGTTGCTTTCTAAATGATTAGAAACTGACTGCTTAATAATCTGCTCCAGGATCTTTCTGGGTACTGATGTCAGGCTGACTGGGCGATAATTATTTGGGTCCTCTTTTTTCCCTTCTTGAAGATGGGGATAACATTTGCTCTCTTCCAGTCTGCTGGAACTTCTCCTGTCCTCCAAAATTTCTCAAAGATTATAGCAAGGGGTTCCAAAATGACCTCTGCCAGCTCTTTTAATATCCTAGGATGCAATTCATCTGGCCCTGGAGACTTGAATTCATCCAATGTGGCCAGGTATTCCTGTACCACCTCTCTACCTATTATGTGCCTCATTTCCTCTGCTTCCTCCCCTGCTCCCCAACCGCCAGGTTGAGTGCTTGTATCCTTCTGGGAAGAAACTGAGGCAAAGAAGGTGTTAAGTAGTTCTGCCTTTTCTCTTCCCCCTGTGAGTAATTCGCCATCTTCTCTGCGCAGTGACCCTACTGTCTCCTTCTTTTTCCTTTTGCTGCGGACATATTTAAAAAAAACCTTTTTATTGTTTTCAATGTCTCTGGCCAGCCTAAGTTCGTTCTGTGCTTTAGCCTTTCTGACTTCCTCCCTACATCGCCTAGCTACTTGCTTAAATTCTTCTTTGGTGGTTTCCCCCTTCTTCCATTTCCTATACATGTTTCTCTTAACACTTAGCTCAGCTGAGAGTTTTTTAGTCAACCATTTTGGTTTCTTCAGATGCCTTCCATTTTTCCTCCTTATTGGCACAGTTTTAGACTGTGCCATCACTATCTCCTTTTTAAGGAACTCCCATGCCTCCTGAACTCCTTTCCCTTTAACTATTCCTGACCACGGAATTCCAGCCAGCAGCTCCCTAAGTTTACAGAAGTCCGCTTTTTTAAAATCTAAGATGAATGTCTGGCTACACTTATCCTCTCCTTCCTACTGAATGCCCAATTCCAACAGGGCATGGTCACTCCCCCCTAAAGATCCAACCACTTCTACCTCATTAACAAGGTCATCCCTGTTGGTCAGGATCAGATCTAGAATATTTGATCCCCTTGTGGCCTCTTCCACCTTCTGGACCATGAAGCTGTCTTCAAGACAAGCAAGAAACTTGCTGGACCTTGCTGTCTTGGCAGAGTTTGACTGCCAGCATATATCTGGGTAATTGAAATCTCCTATTATTACTGTATCTCTCCTCTTTGAATGTGCAGTCATTTGGTTGAGGAAGGTATCATCCAAGTCCTCAGCCTGGATTGGAGGTCTGTAGTAAACCCCCACCAGAATATCCCTATTGTTTCTCGCTGCCTTAATTCTTACCCAAATGCTCTCGACCTGGCTTTCTGGATTTAAGTCCTGGATCTCTTCACAGGTGAAAACATCCTTGACATACAAGGCTACTCCTCCTCCTTTCTTGTTTGGTCTATTTTTACAGAATAGGCTATACCCCTCTATTCCTATATTCCAATCATGAGACTCATCCCACCAGATCTCAGTGATGCCTATCAAATCGTATTTCTTTTGTTGTACTAACTATTTTGTTGTACCAACTAAGCCACTATTAGGAGAGGGTTCCATAGCGTAGAAGCTGCCACTGAGAAGACTCTCTTCTGTGTCCTCACCATCACTCATTCTCAGCACAACTGCTTGCTTGTTTGCTCTCTGTCTGGTCCAGAGTGAGAGATGGGTACACAGGCAGGTTGCAATGATGAAAAGGAGGGGTAAGTTGAGAGGGCTCTAGTTAGGAGGCCACTTGACAAAATGTGGAACTTTGGCAGTTGCCTGACTGTGCTGAGCCATGGCAGTGGCTCTGATACTGGCTGTATTTGTATTCCCTGGAGAGCGATGTTTAACAGTGGCTAGGAGTGCAGTCCTGAGGACACTTGGTAGAGAAGAAGTCTCACTAATCTGAGTGGAACTTATGTCTGAGCAGACATGTTTATGGTCACATGGCTAAATGTTCTGGGGTGATATTCTGCTAAATTAGCAGCTGGATTTTTGTTGGAGCAATATGGTAGCACAGAAATAGTTTTGTACACAAATGCACTTTCTCAGACATGGTGCAAAGGCAGTCCCTAGTGAAGACAGTCATTCTACAAACACATGCATATAAGCTTCTCTCTCACTTTTGACTTGGTGGTTGGGGAGCTAACTGACCACTCCCCAATGGATGAACTCAAGGACTTGGCACCCATTGTGCCATCCATTGAACAACTGCCTGACATGGCACAAGAGGCACAGGCCCCTTAAGACCAGGCATGGGAGGGCTAAGCACCTGAAATGATATGGCAAAAATGAACAACCAAGATTCCTTTGTAGTTGAGCCTCCTAACAAATTATCAATCTGCTAAAAATACTAAAATTTGATTGATTGATTGATTGATTGATTGATTGATTGATTGATTGAAATACTGTTGAGCCTTCCCAGGAATAACGAAGACTGCCTGCAGTCTATCCTATACACATCTACACAGGAGCAAGCTGAACTGAACATAGGGAGGACATGTCTTACACATGGCCTTTATATTTCAGAATGTTTGAATGATAATGAATGGGGAAAAGAAATTTTCCCTCCCCCTGCAAGTACCTGCAGATAGGCCAAATTAATATCAAACTACCTGCCAAGAGTCAACCCCCAACTTAAAAACAGTTTCAGGACCCTAAAAGAGTGTATACTGATGTTAACACTAAAAATGCATAGGATCTTGGCTTTTGTTTCATTCTGCTCACTTTAGCAATTTTAGTTATTGACAGGAGTATAAGGAGAAATGTCTCCAACACTGAGGCCAATATCAGGCATCCTTTTCAAAAGGTGGGCAGGGCAGGTGGCAAATTTTTTGTAGTGACACCTCCATTACGGGACATCTTGCCATAGGAGAGCCACCTAGCTCTGTCACTCTGCAAGACAGGTAAGACCAAGCTACACTGACAGGGATTACACGGCTGTAATGCAGTCCCTGCTGCACAGAAAACAGATTCTGGATTCAGTTCTTCAATCGATTGTGTCTTATTCTAAGCAGCCTTGACAATTTTGAACAGAAAAACCAGGCACGTATTTCTGAAAATAAATAAATATGTCCATCCATGCGCCCTCTTCACATAGACTACTGTAATTTCTCAAGCCATTGACTAAGGGATAAATGGCCATGGAAACAGAAATTAGCAATGCCATAGTTATATTGAGTTTAATGACTGATTTTTGCAGACAAGTGTGCCAAACTCTATGCTCCAGGTTTATGTCTAGGCGAATGCCAGTGGGAAAGCCACATATATGTTTGTGTATTTTATTTCATAGAATCATAGAGCTGGAAGAGACCACAAGGGTCATTGAGTCCAACCCTCTGACACGCGGGAATACATAATCAAAGCACTCCTGACAGATGGCCATCCAGCTTCTGTTTAAAAACCTCCAAAGAAGGAGACTCCATCACATGTCAAATTGCTCTTACCATCAAGAAGTTCTTCTAATGTTTAGATGGAACACCATTCCTGAAATCCTTAGCCATTGCTCCATGTCCTAATCTCTGGAGCATCAGAAAACAATTTCTTTGGGCAAAGTCTCAGAGAACCCTTGACCTAAAAGCCTTGAAATGCTGATAGCATATCAGATAGAGATTTGGAAACTGGTTACAGCAAGCTTTCCCAGTTTGGTTGCTCTCCAAATGTCTTGGCCTACAGTTTCCAACAGCCTCAGCTGGTCTGGCCAAATTACCATGAAATTATGGGAGGTGTCATCAAGTACCTAGAGAGTAATATCTCATGGAAGTATGGATTATTGATAGCTGGGATAAAAAGTGAAGCCACTTCATAGCTATCCCTGGGATTCGTACAAAGAGACTATTCTTCATCTTAAAACCTTTCTTGTGGGTAGCACATTTATTTTCAATCAGATGTTCATAGGATACATTTTTTTTCATGGAAAACAGCATACACTGACCAAGAAGTCATAATAAATCTTCATTTGAACAATGTGTTTTCTAATATAGGCAGAAAATTTCATTTCTATGCTCACATAATTTTATGCTGAAGTGATCGATTTCTATAGGAGATCAATAGCAAAATAACTAGGGGTTAGTTATGATGGAGGAAGTTGAAAAGAATAGCTTGGATCAAAGAGTTCAGACACAGAGAATACAATCACACTGTGCAAAGTATATAAACGGATTATTAGATGATGGCTTAGCAATTCGTATAATACATTAAAATAATATGTATGCTAAGCAGAAAATTATGCAAAATTGTGAGCATCAAACCTATTAAACATGAACCTCTCATGCTTAGGAAAAATATCATCACATTTTAATCCTGAGGAAATGTAGTCATTGCAATATAAAATAGATAAATGATATTGTTTAATTTAAAGCAGTTTTTATTCTGCTCAGTTCCAGCCAAAAGGCTCCTGAAGTAGCTTATATAAATCAATAAAAATAAGAGAATCCTTGTAGTTATGTTTCCAATCTAAAAAAGGACATGCTAAAAAGAAAAAAGAAAAAGATGTAAGAAGAAATTTCCCAAGTGTGCACACTTGTGCATACTTGTGCCTTCTCCGAAAGCACCATGGGGCATTTTGGGACAAAAGTTTTCAGCCCCTCTCTCCAGGTTGGAATGGTTGGAGAGGGTTGGTGTGCACCCATCCATCAGTACCACAAGGGGCTAGTGTAGCCCCCAGCCCCTAGCAGTTACTCATCCCTGTTCTACCCCAACAAAAAATTTTAAGGGGGCTCCACTCTTCTAGTTCAATCAGGGCATCAGTGCCACTAGACAAGGAATAACAAGTGTTCCTGGTGCATGGAACTGAACTGTGCACTCTGCAAACTTTTGCAAGAAAGTGAGCTGTTTCCAAGCTGCTGCATGGAACTGAGCTGCCCACTTTTTATGGTTGGAGGGAAAATGTCTAAACTGGTAAGTCTCACTCCTGACCACACCCACAGCCCTGTAGTCCCTGGACTGAGAACAGCTTCATACCCATACTACACTACAATTTTTCTCAAGGTTAAAAAGTTTCTCAATTCTGGGGTAGGGAAAAGTTGAAATGCTTGGGGCTGGACTGGGCTGGACTGGACTAAGCTTTTGGTCAGGAGACAGAGGGAGGAAGGTATTCATGAAACAACTGGGTTCCCATTCTAAGCCCTTTGCTGCGCTGCAATCAAAAAACGAAGTAAAGTGTTTTTACAGAAGAAAAACATTTCCCAGACTTCTTTTCCAGCTTGGCTCCAGTGCAAGGAGAAAGGTGGGATATAAATTAAATTAAATTAAATCAATAAATAAAAGTATTTATTTTCAGGACTAAACCTGGAATATACAATACCTGAACAAATTAGATTTTTCATGCACTTGCATGAGATATAAAATTACAGCATGGGGGGAAACCCAGAGAATCCCTCATCTAACATTCAGAAAGTTATTGAATTTGAGAACGCATTGCTCCTTTTTGAGGCACAATCACTCTGTCAGAATAAACTTGCATTCCTCCCTGCCCAAACTCTCTTCCTTTTCTACAAAATTAAGAAAAGCAATCTAAAGGCAAACTTTAATTAGCATACCGACGACTGCTTATTATTTATGAGATGGAAATCAGGATCCCAGATGACTGAACTCATTAAAGACTATTTGGAATAGCTCCCATCTAGTTCCTCCTCAGCACCCACACAACAAGTAATTCACACTGTAATTAATCCTCTGTCTTCCCAAACAATACGTACTGGTGACAGGAATCTTTCCTGTTGCAAATGTTATGAGAAACTGATAACATAAAAGTTGCATAGTGGCAAGTGCAAAAAAATTGAACCAAGGCAATAGCAGCACCTGAAATTCATTTTAACATGGGTCAAAATTATATGACAAATTCAAACTGCAACAAAATGTTGCAGTGTATCATTACTAAGGAGTGTTCCTGTCTGGATTTTCAAGCATCCATTCCTTCTAAGAAGAGTAATTCCGGTCACTGTAGAATTACAGAATCATCCACATGTAGAAACAGAAGGGACCTCAAAAGCTATTTAGTTCGATTTCCTATGAATGCAAGAAATCCATAGCTAAGGCATGCCTGAAAAATGGCCATCTATACTCTTTTGTAAAAACTACCCACCTGCCCACAGACCCACCAACAATCTGTTCTATTGTGACTTTGCCTTCTTCTGTATCTCACATATAGAGCAAGAGTTAAATATGACTTTAAAAATTCAAAGTCTAAAAGGTACTGTCTGCAGAGATGGAGAAATTTTTTTAACAAATCAGGAGGACTGAAGTTTGTATCTGACAATTTAGCCAACTAAAATTCAAGTAACAGCTGAGTACGCACAACAAAAGCCAGCATGCTCAAATACAGGCAGTATTAATTACCTGAAGAAGAACTCCCATATAAGGAGCAGGAAACTCCAGGAAGGAAACCAAATCAGGCAAGGTATGCCTCTAAAGCAGACCTAAAATGAGGTGCAGTAAATCCATTAAGTCTCAAGGCAAAGACAGCATACCAATAAAGCTGCTTCAAGCTACAGAGACAGAGTCTATTCTAGTTCTAACTAAAATCTGTCAAGAAATATGAAAACAAAAGAATGGCCGACAGATTGGAAATGTTCAATATACATTCCAATCCCCAAGAGGTGAACCCCAGGGATTGTAGTAAGCACAGGACCATTGTATTAATCTCCCACACAAGCAAAGTGACACTCAAAATTACACAACAAAGACTTTCATCATATGTGGAGCAAGAAATGTCAGATGTTCAAGCTGGGTTCAGGAAAGGAAGTGGCACTAGGGATCATCTTGCAAACATACATTGGGTAATGGAGCACCTAAAAGAATTTTAGAAAAAAAATCAGCCTGTACTTTACAGATTACAGTAAAGCCTTTAATTGTGTCAAGATCAATAAAAACTATGGATTGCTCTTAAGGAAATGGGTGTGCCACAACATTTGATTGTCCTGACACATAACTTGTACTCAGGTCAAGAAGTTACCATCAAGACAGAATACAGAGAAATGGCATGGTTTCCCATTAGCAAGGGATCAAGGAAGGCTGCATTTTATTACCCTGTTTAACTTGTATGCTGAACATATGTAAAGTAGGATTAGACCTGGAGGAAGGAGGTCTGAAAATTGGAAGAAGGAACATCAAGAATTTAAGAGATGCAGATGACACCATACTACAGGAAGAAAATATCAAAAACTTGGAACGATTACTGAAGAAAGTACAAAGGGTGGTTTACAGTTGAATGTTAAAAAAACAAAAATAATGACCACAGATGATTTACATGAGAATTAGACAATGAAGAAATTGAAATAGTTCAAGACTTTCCATATTTTGGCTCAATCATTAAGCAGAATGGAGACTGCAATCACAAAATCAGAAGACTAGGGCCCTTTTCGCACCTTACCTTTTCCTGATGTGGGCGTACTGGGATCGCATAAGAAGCCTCTTGGAAGAGGCACTTGTGTCCCCTCTGCTTCTCCTCCGCACCAGCTCCATGCTGGCCAGAAGGAAGTGTGAGGGCTCCACCTTTTCCTTCCATAGTGCAGCTGGGTACTTTCCCAGGCTGCGCTGGAGGAGGAAATGCAACGGCCGTGTCTCCAGAGGCTCCACATGCAACATAAGTGCATGTGGGGCCTGGGAGTGGCACACGATCATGCATCATTTTTGGCAAGAAGCCAAAAATAATATATTGCGCAATCGCTGCCTACTGGCCTTGGGACCATCACACGATTGCGAGGACATCATGTGAAACGGTCCTCACAACTGCCCGACGCTCCAGAGGCCATTTCGCATGAGAAATGGTGTGCGAAAAGGGCCTAGGACTTGGAAGGGCAGCTATGAAGGAACCAGACAAAATCCTCAAGTGTCAAGATATATCATAGAATAATAAGATTAGGATTGTCCATGCCATCACACTCCCAATTTCTATGTATGGTTCTGAAAGCTGTACAGTGAAGCAAGCTGGCAGGAAGAAAATCAACTCACTTGAAATGTGGTGCTGGAGAAGAATTCTACAGATAACGTGGATTGCTAGGATGACAAATGAATGGCTACTACAGCAAATCAATCCTGAACTCTCCCTAGAAGCTGAGAGAGCTAAACTGAGACTGTTGTAATTCGGCCATGTCATGAGAAGATATGACTCTCTAGTAATGACAATAACGCTTGGTAAGGTAGAAGGCAGCAGGAAAAGAGGAAGACTCTATTATAGATGGATAGACTCAAGGAAGCCATGACCTTCAGTCTGTAAGACCTGAACAGGGCTCTTAATGATGGAGAGATTTGGAGATTTCTCATTCATAGAGTCATTGTAATTTGAAGTTGACTTGACAACAGTTAACAAGAACAACAACAACAACAACAAAAACCCATTAGATGAAATGTAAGCAGCCTGCTTGCAAGCTTGATATACGCAGAGAAAAGGCAGCTGCTTGAGTCTGTCCACTCAGAAAATAGAACCAGAACAAACAGGCTACTGATAAACCTTCACAATGGGTAAGAACATTATATTTACTAGATGTGCTTCTTTAAATTATTCATCCCTAGAAGGGAGAACAGGTGATTTAAACAATTTTCTCCCTGCTGCATGAAAGTCTTGGAAAATTATTCAGTTTTCAAAGATATCTTACATGCCGAGAGAGTCTCTCCCCACCTCTTTCCTGTCCCCCCCCCCGCAACTATATAGTGGCTGGTGAGAAGAGGGCAGAGGAAGCAGCCAAGTGAGGGGGCTCACAGGCCACTAGCTATCATACCAGTGACAGATGATCCTCCTCACTCAGCTGCACTGCCTCCTTGCCTCTACGGCCATGGGGCTGGCTGGAGGGAAGGGGAAACCAGCAAGTGAGGAGCCTTTCCTATTGCCACAGCCAGTCCCATGTGAGGCTCAATCAATGACCTTCCGCAACTGCCTCCTGCCCACAATGTAGTGCCTGGGCAGGCAAGAAGGAATGGCAGGAAACAGCCAAGCAAAGAATCATAGAGTTGGAAGAGACCATAAGGGGCATCCAGTCCCAGGAAATCACAATCAAAGCAAACTCCTGGCAGATGATCACCCCGCCTCTCTTCAAAAGCCTTCAAAGAAAGAGACTCCATCACACTCCAAGGCAGCATATTCCACTGTCAAACGGCTCCTACCATCAGGAAGTTCTCCTTAATGTTTAGGTGGAATCTTTTTTCCTGTAATTTGAATCAATTGCTCCATGTCCTAATCTCCAGAGCAGCAGAAAACAAGTTTGTTTCACATTCCATATGACATCCCTTCAAATATTTAAACATGGCAGTAATCTCACCTCTTAGCCTTTTCTTCCTCAGGCTTCCTAAGCCACTCCTCATAGAGCACAGTGTCCAGGCCTTTTACTATTTTGGTTCCCCAACAGGCAAGGAGCCTCACCTGCAGCCAGCTGTGATAGCTGGTGCAATTCAAGCCTTGGTCTGCTACCACCTGCCTGACCAGGGACAAGGGGCAGCCAAGTGAGATGTATTGCCTGTTATTTCCAGTGCACACTGATGCAGGCAATCTTCAAGACTTCCCAGAGTCCGCTGGAGGTCCTGCAGGATGATATCATGGTGTGCCAACTATATTGGTGGCAAATCTCCACACTTGTCTGTCCTCATTCTCCTGCCAGCCATTACATGGTCATGTGGGAAGAAGTGCAGGAGAAGAGTGAATCTGACTTAGGGTGGATGGGAATGTAGCCCTCAAATCTATTTATGGGCCAGAGAAAAAACATGAAAGGGTCTTGATGAGGATTCTTTCATGGGGTTTCCCCCCTCAAGTCTTCAAATATTCTTTATATCCCTAATATTTACCTTACCACAGAATGCTGTTATAACAGAGTGATCAGTGCTAATTGACAGAATTTAGTTGCAATAACAATAGTTCTGCTGAAGTAAGCCAGCGCATGTATATGTACAAAAGTGCTCATGTACAGCAATGTACTGGAAATACTGAAATGTAACCAAACACTAAAACATATTAAAATGCTGAGATGAGATATACCAATGTCCTCAACAAATGAAATGTGAGTTTTGATGCACCAATATTGTGTAAGTTGATATTCCTTGCCACGTCAGTGTACTACCAGTGCCATGTGCCTTGTAAGTTTGAAATATGTGCCTTACAAGACATAATATACTTATGATACCCAGACTATGTACAGTTTATGGTAAGAAATGTAAGCCTATACTTAGAAATACCTATGAAAGATAACACATCTAGACTGTAGATGTCTATGCGATACGATGATTTTCCCCAAGGAGTGTACAACTGCATACGCTAATTGTTTTACTTTAATAAATATACAGAAGATTACAAAGACACAGATGTATTCTCATCATACAAATCTCCTAAAATACCAAAGCTTATGAGATTTGTGATGGGAATGTTAATGATGATCTGCCAACAGGCAACAATATCCTTGTTTACTACTCTGGGAGCTCACATAACCAAAAGCATGAAGTCTAAGGAACTAAACAGCTTTAGACTGAGAGAAATAAGGCAATGGATAGATGGATGGATGGATGGATGGATGGATGGATGGATGGATGGATGGATAGGAAACTCTCAGTCCCTCAACTAAGAGACAGTAGTGCAGGACCATGCCTATTTCACCACACTCAAACAGCACTTATTGCTAAGAAGTTGCTTTGAATGTTTAGTCAAAGTTTCTTTTCTCGTAATTTTAATCAGATTTTTTAATTATTTATTTGTATCCCGCCTCTCCATATGGATCGAGGCGGCGAACAACTTACAAATAGCATATATTTCGAAACATTTATATACATGCCCCCAGCAAGCTGGGTACTCATTTTACCGACCTGCAAAAGGATGGAAGGCTGAGTCAACCTAATCAGTTGGTTTGTGTCCTACCTTCTGGAGCAGCAGAAATAAGCTTTTCTTATCTACAGCATAACAATCATTAAGGTATTTGAAGAGAACCATCATATACCAATGTCCATTTATCTAGGTCCATCATCTATTCCTTCACTGGGCTTGGTTTCAATACCCTTTCTCATCTTTGTCATCCTTCTCTAGACACCTTAGAATCATAGAATCATAGAGTTAGAAGAGACCCCAGGGGCCACTGAGTCCAACCCCCTGCTATGCAGGAACACACATCAAAGCATTCCCAACAGATGGCCGTCCAGCCTCTGCTTAAAAACGTCCAAAGAAGGAGACTCTACCACACTCCAAGGCAGCATATTCCACCGCTAGACAGCTCTGACTGTCAGGAAGTTCTTCCTGAGGTTCAACTGGAATCTCCTTTCCTGCAGCTTGAAACCATTGCTCCTTGTCTTAGTCTCTGGAGCGGTAAAGAACAAGCCCACTCCCTCCTCAACCTGACATCCCATTGAATATTTAAACATGGCTATCATGTCCCCTCTTAGACACCATACTCTTATTGATGAGACCAAGAATCACATTGGCTTTCTTGGCCGCTGCATCACACTGCTGACTCATGTTCACCATGTGATCTACCAAGACTTCACATGTACTGGTATCCAGCCACGCATCCCCCATCCTATATTTGTGCATTCCATTTTTTCTGCCTAAGCGCAGGACCTTACATTTCTCTCTGTTGAAATTCATTTTGTTAGCTTTGGCCCAGCTCTCCAATCTGTCAAGGTAATTTTGAATTTTGATCCTGTCCTCTGGTGTATTAGCAACCCCTCCCAATTTGGTATCATCTGCAAATTTCATCAGCATGCCCTCTGCTCCTTCACCCAAGTCATTGATCAAAATGTTGAACAACACTGGGGCCAGGACAGAACCCTGTGGCACCCCACTAGTCACTTCTCTCCAGGATGAAAAGCAGCCATTCGTGATCACTCTTTGGGTTCGGTCGGGCAACCAATTCCAAATCCACCTAACAGTAGCCCTGTCCAGCCCACATTTTACTAGTTTCTTTGCAAGAATGTCATGGGGAACTTTGTCAAAGGCCTTACTGAGGTCAATATATGCTACATCTACAGCATTCCCTTCATCTATCAAGCTTGTAACTCTATCATAAAAAGAGATAAGATCAATCTGGCATGACTTATTTTTGATAAATCCATACTGGCTTTTAGTGATTATGGCATTGCTTTCTAAGTAATTACAAACGGACTGTTTAATGATCTGCTATAGGATCTTTCCTGGAATTGATGTCAGGCTGCCCGGGCAATAATTATTTGGGCCCTCTTTTTTCCCCTTCTTGAAGATGGGGATGACATTTGCCCTCCCCCACTCTTCTGGGACTTCTCCTGTTCTCCAAGAGTTTTGAAAGATGATTGCAAATGGTTCAGAAATTACTTCTGCCAGTTCTTTTAACATCCTTGGATGTAATTCATCTGGCCCTGGAGACTTGAATTCATCTAGTTTAGCCAGTTATTCCTGTACTACTTCTTTACTTTATTATGTGCTGCATTTCCCTCGCTTCCTCATCTGCTCCCCACGCCCCAGGTTGGGTACTTCTATCCTTTTGGGAGCAAACTGAGGCAAAGAAGATATTGAGTAGTTCTGCCTTCTCACTTCTCCCCATTATGAATTGGTCATCTTCTCCAAGCAGTGATCCTATCATTTCCTTGTTTTCCCTTTTGCTGCAGACACATCTAAAAAAGCCCTTCTTACTGTTTTTGATGTCTCTGGCAAGCCTGAGTTCAATTTGCACTTTAGCTTTTCTGACCTTCTCCCCACATATCCTGGCTATTTGCCTGAATTTCTCTTTGGTGGTTTCACCATTCTTCTATCTCCTGTACACATTTCTTTTAACATTTAGCTCAGCTGAGAGTTCTTTGGTCAACCATTCTGGTTTCTTTAGAGACATGCCATTTTTCCTTCTTATTGGCACAGTTTTCAATTGTGCCTTCAGTATCTCACTTTTAAGAAACTCCTATCTGTTATGAACTCCTTTCTCTTTTAGTACTCTTGACCACGGGATTTCAGCAAGTAACTCCCTAAGTTTAGAGAAATCAGCTTTCTTAAAGTTTAGGATGCGTGTCTGGCTACCTTCCAACTCGTCAATATCCTACTCAAACTGTGAGGGCTAGAACTAGAGCACTCTAGTGACAACTGGACCAAAACTAACAAAAGTTGACTTCCCAACTTCTGGTTGGAGGGAAAAAAATCTCTTCTTGGACTAAAAGGCCCTAGAAAGGCCCCAAAACATGGTGAAGGCCTTCTATGAGAAGTTGGAGAGCATGAAGGGCACTAAGAATCCATTCCGCTCCCCCGCCCAGAGTGTACAACCCCCTGACTCCTGACAATTGCTCACTGTCTGTTTCAAGTGATATTATTTGGCTCCACTCTCTTTCTTGTTAAAAGCCTGCAAGAAGAGCGCTTTGGATATAGACTATCTACCTGCAGCCATGTTAGTCTCTTGCAGCCTAAAAAGGTGGAAGGGAGAAGGAGGGGGAGAAACGAATGTAGCAACACCTTTAAGACTAACTCATTTCTATTTTTGCGTGAGCTTTTATGGATATAAACCCACTTCTTTGGATGAATCTAGAATATAAATCCTGAAGGACAGCTGTTGTGTTAAGGTATCTTGATGAACCTGTGTTTTTCTGTTTGATGTATTTTAATAATTTGCTTTTTTCCATGTGTCCCACAGGCAGCTTCACTACTCATGTCACATAAAGATGAATATACATTTTGGTTTTAGAACACGTGAGCATATGCACAAAGAGATTTGGCAAACATCCTTATGTCCTCTTAATTCTACAATGAAGGTACACCAGAGATCATACCTCATGCTGGGCAGAGTACTAGGTTTTTTTCTGTCAAATAAAATTCTGTCAAATTTTTCTGTCAAATATAAAGGGAACAGCCATCACCAAAAGCTACTGAGACTTGAGAGAGATTTAATGGAAGCAGAGCAAGCAGAAGAGAGCACAGTTCATACGGAGGCATTAACCTTATAATTGCTAAGACATCTGCTGCAAAATGTCATGGCCCAAGAATCTAGGCATGACCTGGATACAGAGGCTGAGGATCCAGGATGACAGAGGATGCCCTGGGTCCAAACTTCACCATTGAACTGGACTTTCCCCTCCCAAAGTGCAAGCCTCTAGGCCTCATCCTCCTGAGCTCAGACCAAAGACTATAGCTTTTGAGCCCAGAGCTAGCGATACTTGCCTTCAAGGCCCTCACATTTCATGGAACATATATACCAAATGGACATAATGCCTGGCACTAATGTAATGTTAAGCTCCAGGCTAAATGGCTGGCCATTTAACGCTCTACATTCCTCAGTGAAGGAGTGAGGCCTGAGAAGTATATTCAGGCTCAGAGAGCATAAAAAGGTCAGTCAAGAAGCAACTTTCATAGAAGATGCTGCTGGTGCCCTAAGCTCTGTCTGTAGTCCTGAAAATCCTGCTACTGACCTCCCTTGACTTGAGGCACCCTAGCCTTCACAAACATACTGCCTGTTTTCCACTTGCCTTTTTCTTCTGCTTCAAACTGCTTAATAGCTTTGCATCTTCCTGATGACTATGGGCAGAGCTTCTTTTTTTTTTTCCCTTTTCTTTTTTTTGATCACATCTTCAAGAATCTCCTAGCCAGTTGCTGGCTGAAGGACTCTGGAACATGAAATAAAAAAAACTCCTTTCCCAAGCTCTGCCCATGGGCTATGCATTGCCAAGACAGAAGAGAAGAAAATTTTCATGCCTGTGAACCTTATATTCAGCCTTACATGACAAGATGTACCTCCCAACACTCTGTTTTCAAGACAGAACTCGTGATCTCTTTTGCATCTGTTCTACTCCTAATTTTACATAACAAGGTTGAGCAAATAACAAGGTGAATGACTAACCAATGCTTCTTGATTTTATTTTGATCCCTCAAACCACTAACACTTCAAACAATAAGCACCAATAAAATTAAATAGCTCAACCATTAACATCCACAAAAATCCTCTTGAAGTCTCTTGACTGTGAAAGAAAGTTCAGAGCAGCTTAGCTGGGATTCCATCTGTTTTAGAGAAAAGGAAAAAGATAAAAAAAAATATCTTTCTGGTTAGAAACTGGGCGAAGTCATTGCATTATGAACCTCTGAAAAAATGTGGTTTTGCTTCACAATGAGTCCATGAGCTGATGCTAGAATGCACACAGTACAAACATATTCTTAACCAAACAAATATTTGAAGCCATTTTTCGTTGTTCATAAAAGCTCATCTAATTGTTTAATTCACTTTAAAAACTGCCCTGAGGCTCTAAAAGGGTTTTCAGAGTGAAAGGCACTGTCTTGATTTTCAGCTGCAATCTGCCTCTTGGGGGTTTGCAGCTTGACCTATAAGAATACTGTAAATGTAGCTTTTCAAGTGGTGTTGAGTGAGCTGAATAAATCTTTGCCTGCAGTGAAAGGGCCCAATCTTGGGCTGTTTGATTTCAGAAGGAAATACAGGTACTCTGTACCATCTCAAAGATGCAGCATCAAAATCTTCTCTTGCTTTAGAGAGAAATGTGTAGCCTTGATGAAGTTGTCCTTCATGGATGACTAAGTAAATAGGATACCGGCTTCATTCAGTAGGAATAGGTTGTTGCCACATATGGCTAACAACAACAATTTGACTCTTTTCTAAAAACTCCATGGAATAATCCTCCTGAGTAGTGTATGTGCATGTGCAGGGCTAATTAATATTTTAGGAGGAACATTAATTAGCCCTGAATTATACCAGAAATACTCAAGGGGATTCCAGTAATATCAGATAAATGAGTGATATTTAGTGACCTTTCAAACTGGTGGTCTTCAGATATGAAGGACTACAACTCCCAATGTTCCCAGCTATCAATAACTGAGAGACACCCAATACATCTAGATGGCACTGGGTTGGGGAAGGCCACTCCACAATAGCCAGTACAAACAAACAATGAAAGACTGGCTCCATGGTGAAGAAAAAGAACATGGGCTTTTACAACGAAACTGACAGTATTACTGAGATACTAGTAACATGTCAAGCATTCTTTTCCTCATTAGAAATACAAGTCCTGGTTTTCATTCTGCTTTTAAAACTAACCTTCATTAAGAATCCAATAAGAACAGCGGGTTTGAGATTTGGCCCCAGTCAGACTCCCCAAACTAAGGAAACAAACGGCCTTTCCCCACTACACTGTTCCAGTGCTATTATTCCACTTTCAACATCCTATGGAATTCTGGAGGTTGTAGTTTACTGAGGCCAAAGAGCTCTCTGGCTCAGAATTCTAAAGGCCCCTCCCTAAACTGCAAACCCCAGGATTCCATAGAATGTTGACAGTGGAATATAACAGTGTATATAACAGTGTAGTATAGTGTAGACTATAACAGTGTAGTGAGGAAAGGCCAAAAGACTTGAACTTTTTCAAAATGCAAGGACAGTGGTTTTTACTTTGGCTCTTTGTCTTAGAATAAGCCAATCACAATGAAAAGGACCACAGAGGCATACTGCTTACTTAGGTTTTTGGGAGCAGGATTCTAGCAAAGCTAAAGCATTGAAGGGGAGAGATATATTGTTGGCTCTCCACATTTGCATGTTTAATTTTCATGGATTTGATTATTTGCAAGTTTCTCCAACTCCTGCCCCATCACCATAAGCTCTTCTTTTCTGGGATAACCTTCTCTCTCAGCAGCATCTATCAGGCTGTACAGCCATTTAAAAAAACACCTCTGGCCCTCCTCCTCCTCACCCATTTCCTGGCCAGCCAAAGATGGCTTGCACCCTGATTTCTCAGCACCACAAACTCTCTCTTAATGCCCCCCACACAGAAAGAAGGAGAGTGACACAGAAATAAAATAAAGGTTCACCATGCTGACCCACCCCATGGATTATGGGTGCTCACTCTCCCAACCATGCCTTGGCCTCCTTCCCATCGGGACCCACACATTTTGGTATTTGAGTTTTTTCCACTTTTGCAGGGGTCCTGCTCCCCTAAACCCAGCAAATGTGGAGGGCTGACTGTGCTTCTCCACAGTTCTTGGCAAGTCCTACATCTGAACTCTCCTCTGCTACTGAGAACCAAAATGGATGGCAACACACATGACTGAACGTGATTGAGGCTGGTTTGATGTTCTGCCATCCATTGGGTCAAGCTTTCATATCCTGTAGAAAGTTTCCACACCTCATTTTCCTAGCATGGCTTACCTGACTCTTTCAGAACCTGTGTACTACAGTTTTCTTAATGTATACATAATCAAAGGCAGTAGATATTGCTCTTTTTTCACATTATTGATAACTTAATCTACAGTTTTGGAGCCTAGGCTATTCATGTCATTCCTAAGCACTTCTAAAATTATTATACATCATGATAAGATGCACATGGAACAAGTGGTACCTCTGAATTTCTCAAAGAAGAGGGAGAAAATAAAAATAAACGTGAAACAGAGTTTGTAAAAGTTACCATTTGAGATTATGGCTCCCAGATTTCCTCAGTCAGCTTGGTGACAGAGTTGGTTCTTTATTTGGATATGATGAGTATAAAGGATCTGGAGACACAACCTGGAACACCTGGTCATTTGAGCAATTAAATAAACATTTTACAGTACTTTAACATTATGATTTTAGCTGTATTGTGTTTTATCTGTAAGCCATCTTGGGTTATGCACTGGGAGAAAGAACAGGTTGCTTACCTGTAACTGTGGTTCTTCGAGTGCTTATCTGTGCCCTCACACACTAGGAGCTTTCGCGCATGCGCGGTACCGTTCAGAAAGTTCTAGAGCTGAGTAGCTTGGCGGGAACCCCTCCCCCCTATCTACACTGAGCATGCTCAACCCGCCGAGCAACGGTCATCTCCTCAGTTCTGTAGTCCACCAATAAGGGACCTGAGAAGAGGGAACGCTGGGCGGGTGTGTGTGAGGGCACAGATCACCACTCGAAGAACCACAGTTACAGGTAAGCAACCTGTTCTTCTTCTTCGTGGTCTCTGTGCCTCACACACTAGGAGACTTTGTAGCTTACCAGATGGATGGTGGGTCAGGTCCTAGAGTACGGAGGCCAGCACTGCTCGTCCAAAATGGGCATCTCTGCGAGACCGGCAGTCCAGTCTGTAGTGGCGCACGAAGGTCGATGCTTGGGACCAGGTGGCCACATGGCACAGTTCTTGGAGGTCCACGCCTCGCAGAAGAGCAGCTGAGGGTGCCACAGCTCTGGTAGAGTGAGCCCGAAGCAAGGCTGGTGGAGGCTCCTTGGCAAGTTCGTAAGCCAAGAGGATGGTTTGAGCCACCCATTTTGAAAACCTCTGGGTGGACACCTTGTGACCTCTACAGCGATGGCCGTAGCACATGAACAGGTGTGGGGCCTGGCGAAACAACACCGTCCGGTTCGTGTAGAATGCCAGGGCCCGATGGACATCAAGGGAGTGAAGGGACCTCTCCGAAGGTGTAGTCGGGTCTGGATAGAAAGTAGGTAGGATGATGTCTTGGCTAAGGTGGAATTGTGACACCACCTTTGGCAGGAAAGAGATGTCAGGGTGAAGGACTACCTTGTCTCTGTGGACGACGAGGAAGGGCTCATCAGATCTCAGCGCTGTCAGCTCACTTGCTCGCCTGGTGGAGGTGACAGCCACGAGGAAAGCAGTTTTGATGGTCAAGAGCCTGTCGTCTGCGGTGGCCATAGGCTTGAAGGGCAGTCATATGAGCTGCGACAGTACCAGAGACAGTAACCAGGGCAGTAGCGGCGGCGATAGAGGTGTTGCAAGCCCTTCAAAAACTGCTTCATGGTACCAACCTGGAAGAGCGCTGCCGATGGAGATCCTCGAGGCTGGTAGGCCACAATCGCAGCAAGGTAGACCTTGAGAGATGGGAAGGCAAGCCCTTGTTGTCGAAGATGAAGGAGGAAGTGAAGTACAGTAGATAGTGCAACCAGCGATACCGGCTAGCCACGTGCCTCGGCAAAGGCAAGGAATTTCTGCCACTTGTAGTGGTAGTTCCAATGTGTCGACTCCTTCCTGGCCGCAGTTAGGACACCTTGGATGATTGGATCGTCTAGAGCGTTATCCGCCAGGCGTGGAGGGCCAGGAGCGGCAGGTCCAGATGGAGAACAAGACCGTCGGAGTGCGACAGGAGATCTATGGCTGTCGGAAACCGAAGGAGTCGACCTTGAGTAGCCTCGAACAAGGGGCCAAACCAGTGCTGCCTTGGCCAGTACAGGGCTACCAGGATAACGTCGGCTCGATCCGCAAGGATCTTGGCGAGCACTCAACCCAGGAGAGGGAACGACGGGAACGCGTAGATGAGTCCGCCGGTCCACTGGAACTGGAAGGCATTGCCTAGAGAGCCTCGGCCCCATCCAGCCCTCAAGCAGTACCAGTGACACTTCCTGTTCTGAGCGGTGGCGAAGAGATCGAGAGTTGGTTCGCCCCAGCGGTCTCATATCATCTGAAAACCAGCCATCAAGAGGGACCACTCATGATGGCAGGAGGTGGCCCTGCTGAGCGCGTCTGCCGTAACATTCTCCTGCCCCGCCAGACAGACGGTGATCGGGTGGATTCGCAGTGGCAGACACCAGTTCCAGAGGTGGAGAGCAATGGAGAGTGGACGAGTGGATTCCCCCTTGTCTGTTGATATAGCAGACAGCGGTCGTGTTGTCTGTGAGAATCTGAACTGTGTGGCCCACAAGCAGATTGTGAAACGCCCGGAGAGCCTTCCAAATGGTGAGGAGCTCGAGGGCGTTGATGTGAAGGTGGGCTTCATCTTTGGCCCAGCGTCCTTGGACTCTGAGGTCACCGCAGTGTGCTCACCAACCGAACAGGGAGGCATCTGTCGTGACCGTGAGTTGAGGGGTCGACTCCCGAAACGGCATCCCTGGCAGTAGGTGGCGGAAGGATAGCCACTGTCATAAGCCAGGCTGAGCAGGAGGAGGAATGGGCTGCTGATTCAGATGGGGACTCTGAGTTGGATGTGGGGGAGGCCTTGGAGGGAGAAGGGGCCCCTGCAGAGGCAAGGGAAGGGCCTACCAGCGACTCCCCAGCTGACCCAGGCCCCGTACCTACAGCAGAGGAGTCCAATGCTCCTGGCTCGACAGAAGCGGCTGCTTCTGATTCCAGCCTGGAGCTTGCAGCAGACTCTCCCCCCACATTCCTCCAGAGGCGGCTGGAGAAGATGGCAGTTCGTAAATCAAAACGCCTGCTAGAGAAGCAGCTGAGATCAGAGGGCCTGCAGCTGCGAGTCAGGTCAACGGACACTTGATCAGCCCCAGCTGGGCTAAAGACTATTTAAGGCAGACGCTGGGAATGGGAGTTTATGGGGCACCAACCGTCATTCATCCGAGACTCTGCCTCCTGTCCAAGGGCTTGATATTTTTGAGTCCCTCTGCCTTTGTTTTGGGTGACGTAACCTCCTTTTGCTTTATGACCTTATTTATTTTATTGCCTGTGTTTGCTTTGGGTGCTGTAAACCCTTGATTAATTTACGGTCCACTCATTAAAAGGCCATCAAAACTCCAGTTGCCGCCTCTGTGTTGCTTGGCCTCCGCCTGACATTGACAGCCACCAAAGGAGGGAGAGGTGCACTTGCCGAGGAAGGTGTAGGCGGAGCCTCTGGTCGTCTAGGAGCAGATTGAAAGCCTTGACGAACCAGTACTGGAGCGGCCACGCTCAGAGTCGAGACAGGTAAGTGACTGACGTCATCGAGGCCATGTATCCGAGGAGTTGTTGAATCCTCCTTGCCAATACCAACGGTGCGGTAAACACGGCAGATGCTGCTCGACGGAGTGTACATGCTCGCTCAAGTGGTAGGTATGCTCTGGCCGAGGTGGAGTCTAGAGTTGCTCCTATGAAGTCGAGCACCTGAGAAGGTTCAAGGTGGGACTTCTTTGGATTGACTCGGAGGCCAAGGCGAGTCAGGAAGGACGGAGTCCGGTGTATGTCCTTGTACAGTTTCTGTCTGCAGGATGCGACCAACGGCCAGTTGTCGAGGTACGGGTAAATGGAGATGCCTTTCGTCCACAGGTATGATACCACTGGGGCCATGCATTTGGTGAAGACCCTGGGAGCCGTGGAAAGTCCAAAGGGCAGCACCGTGTATTGGTAGCAGGTACCATCGACTGCAAACTAAAGGTACCATCTGTGCTGCGGGCGAATGGCAATGTGAAAGTAAGCATCCCGAAGATCGATGGAGGTGACCCAGTCCCCTCGTCGGAAGAAAGGGAGGATCGAAGACAAGGTGACCATCTTATATCTCTTGGGGCGGATGTATTCGTTGACCTGTCTGAGGTCCAAGATAGGCCACAGGGTACCGTCTGCTTTCGGTACCGTAAAGTACCAGGAGAAGAAACCGGTGGTAGCAGCCGGGGATGGTAGTTCTTCGATTGCCCCCTTGTGTAGGAGGGACTCGATCTCTTCCAGCAAAGCCGGACTGGCCGGGGTGGAATAGTAGACGCCTCACGGTGGAATACTTTAGAACTCTATGGCATAGCGAAGGCGGACAATGGAAAGGACCCAAGAGTCCGTAGTGATATGCCGCTATTCTGCGAGGTGTCTGGCCAGGCTGGGATGATTTTCTAGGGCTGCTGGCAGATGGAAGGTTGGCTGTGGAGGCGTCCTGCGCAATGCAGGCAATCAAAAGCGGGACTTCGTCCCGGACTAAGACTTCTTCAAAGAGGAAGGCTGATGTCTCTGAAGAGGTCTCTGAGGCAAGCGTGGCTGGTAAGTGGAGGACGATGATCTACGCCACGAGGGTCGTGAACCGAAGAAGTGACGAGACTGTGGAGGCTGGTGGATGCCCATCTTCTTGGCAGTCAGGCGGGCCTTGATGATGTGATCCATTGCCTCATCATTCATCGCATGGAAGAGCCCTTGTCCGTCGAAAGGGAGATCTTCAATTCTGTTCCTAGAGTCCTCCTGGAGTCCCGATGAGCGGAGCCAGGCATATCGATGCAACGCCACTGAGCCTACCATGATTCGCGTGACCACCTCTACCGAGTGCCTCGAGGAGATGATTTGCTGGTTGGCGAGCACCACCGCCTCGTTGAAGAATTGGATGGCACTCACCCTGGTCTCCTCTGGAAGGTTGGATAGAAGAGGATGGAATCTATCCAGGAGGCTTCTCAGGTAAGCCGCGAGGCAGACCTGGGTATTGGACACCCTGACTATCAACGACGATGCGGAGTAAAACCGTCTGCCGAAGGTGTCCAATCTCTGACCCTCACGGTCCAGCAGGGTGGTGTGGGGTCTCCTTCCTCCTTTGGTCTGGGCAGATTCCACTACAATGGAGTTCGGTACCGGATGTGTGAAGAGGAACTCGACATCCTCTTTCTGGGTCTGGTACAAGTGCTCGAGCCTGTGTGGAATCAGCTGAGCAGATGCTGCTTGGGCCCATGGGTGTTTAAGTGCTTCCATCAGGGCTGGCAGGAAAGGTAATGGTGCCGTTGATGGTGGACGGGTGTCCACATAGTGGAAAACCAGATCCTGCACGGCCGGGGTCGGTTCCGCAACTTTAAGTCCCAGGGCAGCTGACATGCGTAGGAGGATGTCTGAGAACTGCTTTACATCCTCCGGCACAGAATCTGGAGCAGGATCTCTGAAACCCAAAGGAGGAGACTCGTGCGATCCCAGTGTTGACTCCTCGGAATCAGAGTCAGACTCATAGGATTGAGAGGAGGCAGACGAGGATTTGGGTAAAGATCTCTCTTTCAATGGCTGTTCGGTCGGTACCGTCAGGGTCGCTGCAGGTACGGTAACGGTGGCTGATCTCATCGCCGATGCCGTCGTACCAGTCATAGACTTTGGTTGTGGAGTTGTTGTGACTGGCAGTACTGCAGGCCGCGGTTGTTGGACGGTCTGAGTAACGATAGTGGCAGCAGTGGAAGACTGTGCCTGGACAGGCTCCGCAGAAGGGTGGGAGACTGTGGATGTTACCCATGGTGGTGGGGAGACTGGGCGGTGGTGAGGTGAGCGCTCGTGAGATCGACGGTGACGTGGTGGAGTACGAGCGGGAGTGTGATCGCCGGTATCATTGATGGTGAGATCCACGCGATGGAGAGCAGGAGCGACGACACAGCGACTACTGCCTGACATCATAATGATACCTATCCCTGTATGATGGGGAATAGGACCTATAGGATCCAGGATATTCTCTCCATGTGTGCTCTTGGGCGTATCTCACTGTATGAGATGCGGAGGAGTACGGAGAGTCAAAGTGAGGTCTAGCCCACCTTGCCTCAGGGTAGGTCTCCCTAGGTCTTGGGGACTGTTGCCTGACTCTTCGCTCCGGTGAGCGAGAGGCACTCTTACCTGAGGACCCTCGATGTCTGGTCGAGGCCTGGGGTGCAGCAGGTATATGCTCTGGGCGGTCCACCATCTCAGAGTGGCTGAGCAAAGACACTGCTGGAGTCAAGACGGGCAGGCCGAAGGCACCACCAAGAAAGCGGTTTCCTCCCCATCAGAAATCTCTAGGACTTCATGAGGTTCTGAATCCTCCTCTAGTTCCTCCGGGAACTGTGTAGGGGGAGGAGTAGGGGGAGCAGGCCTCTTAGGCGGAGAGCCACGCTTCTCCTTCCTCTTCTTTTTCTTCTCTTTCTCTTTGGCAGACTCCGAAGGCGCGGGCCGCTTGCGTTGGGCAGCAGTGAGCGGCTTAGATGATACAGCAGCCTGCGAGCCCACAGGAGCATCCTTCAAAAACGACGCCGAAGAGAGTTTGGGGATCCTCAGTAAAGATGATATTGGTGTCCTAGCGGGCGGTACCGAGCCCAGTACTGACGATGCTTCTGAGGTCCCCTCCGAAGGTCAAGTCGATGCCGATGGTTTAGACATCGCTTGAGGTTGGTCTTGCGCCTGGAGGGATTGTTCCCAACAGTGGGATTTAAGGCATGCCAAGCGGTTACGAAATGTCTGGGAAGTGAATTCCAGACAAATTGGGCAGGCTTTAGTGTTATGAGTTTCTCCTAGGCAGAAAAGACACTCGCTGTGTCGGTTAGGGCGACCTTTCGGCAACACAACTTGCAGGGTTTCGCAGAGGAGAGTTGATGAAGACGTTGAGGAGGGGGGTAGGACAGACTGAAAAGGGGGACTGAAAAGGGGTAAGAATTACCGTTAAAATGGGCCAAGTCACCAAGTCCTGTCCGAAAACCAAAAGGCGAAGTCCAAAGTCAAAATCCAAGTCAAAATCCAAGTCAAAACCAGTAAGAAGACCCGAATAAAGCCAGGAAAAGTGCTACTCCAACTCAGAACCTCTGTATGCGACGGCGGACGAGAAAGAACTGAGGAGATGACCATTGCTCGGCGGGTTGAGCATGCTCAGTGTAGATAGGGGGAGGGGTTCCCTCCAAGCTACTCAGCTCTAGAACTTTCCGAACGGTACTGCACATGTGTGAAAGCTCCTAGTGTGTGAGGCACAGAGACCACGAAGAAGAAGGTAAATAATAGGTAAACGTGCATGATTTGGCTACCTGTATTTGTGAAGTCTTGCCAGTCATCATGATAAGAGAACTTGACATGGAAGAACTATGCACAGTTATAAAAAGTCCTTTACATTTTATAAAAAATTTTCAAACTTTTATTAATCAGATTTATTTGAAAGAAATAATTCTTACTGCTGGATGAGTGAAGTCAGTTCCAGGCAACTGCTGGTTCCAGGAATAACTTAAACTGGTATATGCAGGATTAAAAATTGTTATGGCATTATTTTCTTACCTGCCCAATATCCTCATGGAAGAAGTGAAAATCTGAAAAAAGTGACCACCATCCAACACAAGTCAGGAGAAAATATATAGATAAGAAAAAAAAGAAAAAGAAAAACAAACATATAATGTTGTCTATTCTACAGCTTGTCAGGAGGGAGAAGACTGTATAAAATAAAACCTGACCTTTCAAAGAGACAGCACTCCAACTCAATTTTTTTCATTCCAACTTGTCACTCTGGTAAGCTTGTCTTTTTACTGTCAGAACACTGATTTGGCACGGTTAAGGGAACAGCCCTTTGGTATAACTTACAACCATTTTTTTCAAAAAGAGATATGAGAGAATCCATCCATTTACTGAAATATTCACCTGCAGAAGATGGAAAGTTACTGTTAAAAGCAATGTTACCATTAAATTCCAAAGTCTCCCAAACCAGTTAGTTAGTTTTTATTGTTACAATTTTAAAATAATCTATTTGCTACCCCATTTCTCAAAAATAAATAATTCCTTTTTTTTTTTTAAATCTGAGCGCTATAAGCCACTGCCTTTTACACTGAGATACTGTACTCTTCTGTCCATCTCTGTATCACCTCTACAACCACAGGAGAGCATAATCCAGCAGCAAATTCACAGAACAATCCATGGCTTGAATCTTCACCATTTAATAAGGCCACACCATAACTAGAAAATGTAATTGAAACAGTTACACTGCAAAATGAGTGAAGTTATACCTCCTTAAGTTATAGTGGTGGTATACAAGCTCAGCCAATTTTGACCAATTCCAATGGACACCAGAAAATCAAACTAGACAGTTCACTTTTTGTCGTGTTTGCCATCATGCATCTTGACTCCCCACAGGGAAAGATAGCTTCCTTTATACTGGTTGCCAAGAACTGGGGAGAATAATAGTTTTACCTTTAATATTGAAAAAATAGATTAATTAGATGTGACTAGTTATTTATAATTAGTTACTTCCAGGATCCGCTGATCAGTGCTTCTTGATCTATTCTAATCTGGATCACTGATTTTTGCAGTTTATTTTCTGAATGTGAGATACTTTTAAAGTGTAATTTACACCTATCTAAAGAAAAACGGGTCATGAGCAATCTTATTATGTTTAAATTGTCTGGATCAGTGATTTTCAGCCTTTTGTCTTTAAGATGTTTTTGACTTCATCTCTCTGAACCTCTGACAACTGGCCATGCTGGTTGGGTCTTCCCCGAGACAGGGTCTAAAATATCTTGGAGATCAATGTTTTAGAGCCACTATTCTACATTACCAAAGTCGGTCTCTTCAAGTTGCTTAAATAGGGCTTCACAAAGTGTTTCTTTTTTTTCCATCCAGCTTCTGAAGCCAAAAGGTGATCATGTTTTTACATAATCTATAACAAGAGAATGTAAGAGTGAGAGCTATTTTGTCAGGAGGGGCTAGAGCAGGAGCAGGCAACAACAGATGGTCCAGAAAGCACTGCCTCTACCCTGACTCCAGAGGCCACTGTGATAATGAGGCTTCCCATTATCCAGGTAACAGAGCTGTAGGAAGATAGTTCTCCCTCCAGGCATACAAAGGGTTAATGAGTGCTGGACTAGGTTACATTTTATTGGGGTCAGCATCACAAAACATCACCGGACTCGTTGTCCAGCCAGGGGAAGAAATGCTTTGGTCAAGAGAAACCCTTGACCACGAGGCAAGAGGATAACAATGGAGAAAAACAAAAGGCATCAACCAGAGAGGCATATCGCCGGTTGCAAGTAAGCCAGCTAGGCCTTGCCTCCCAACTCTGTATCTGTACACCATCTCAGAACCTGATCAATGATGTGAGTAGCTAGGATGTTTCCTAGATAGTTGCATTACAATTTCTGTTCTTTTGAAAGCTCTGGTTGATATGATGTACTATCTGTAACTTGTAACTTCTAAATAAGACCTGGGGGGAGAAGCTCCCATGTATAGTGATATCTTCCCTTATTTACCTTGTCTGTTCTAAGAATAAATGCTTTCCTTTAAAAAACTTCCTGCTCTATACATTCCCATGTACTTGTCGGTGGCGGGCGGAGGCCAAGCAGACGTGGGGCGAGCAGCTGGAGCTGACAGAGTTTATTAGCAGCCAGTAAACAGAGGGTTACAGCACCCCCACAGGCAAGCCCCAGCACAAACGTAAATCAGTCCCAAAGCAAGGCTAAGTCCCAAAGTAAATGCAGGCTACTTCCTAAGGCAAAGAAAGGGTTACTTCACCCAAGCAAAGACCAAGTGCTCGGCCACCAGGGAGGCTGGACGCGGTCGCTGGAGGGAGGGGCTGGATCCGGACACAGGCAGAGGAAGACGCGGAAGACCGACGGTTGTTCTTCCATGGTCCTCCCCTCCCGGTGCCCGTCCTAGTAGCTCCCTGGCCCAGCAGCGACCAATCAGGTCCGGGCTCACAGCTAAGAGCCCTCAGCCTGCCGCCTGGCCAGCCGCCGGGACCGGCAGACTGCCTCTTTCCCCTGCTGCCGTTGCCGGAACATGGGAGGAGGGGCGGCAGTTTCCTCTGAATCGGAGCCACGGGGGGGCAGAGCCCCCAGACTGAAGCCGGGGTCTGGCCTCCCCGGTGAGCCTGCAGGCACCCCGCCCACCAGGGCGAGCCCCAGGCCAGCCCCGGTGCCGCTAATGGGCCCGTCCGCATCGGCAGGGACCTCCGAAGCGTCCGGGCCCACCCCTGCGGCGGCCTCCGCGGCGGCTGGGCCTCTGTCCGCCGCCGCGGCAGCAACCTCCGCAGCGTCCGGGCCTACCCCCGCATTGGCGGCAGCCTCCGCGGCGTCCGGGCCTCCCCCTGCATCGGCAGCGGCCTCCGCGGCGTCCAGGCCTACCCCCACGTTGGCAGCGGCCTCTGTGGCAGCTGGGCCTCTGTCCACGGCCTCCGAGGCGTCCAGGCCTTCCCCCACGTCGGCAGCAGCCTCCGAGGCGGTGGCGGGCCCAGTCGGGCCCATGACAGTACTTGTTGGCCACACACGTAGATACAATTCCTTTCTCCAAGAGGCTGTCGGGGAATGAAAGGGATCTCTAAGCATAGAGATTGTTGGCTGCCTTGTGGCACCCCACTGTGCTACTTAGACAGGGATTTTAATTCAGTGGGCGGTGGCAGCATTTAATTAATGGAACCCAAGGGAGTTTCCCTCCCCTGTTCAAGGGCAGAAGTCAGCATTGATTGGAAGAAGGACTATGGCTCTTTGACAGCCACATCTACTGTTGCAAAGTTGCCTGCATCTATACAGCATCCCTCTCAAGATGGTTGTATGTATATATTTCCTACATCAGATTGCTGATTAAAGTGGAATGAGTTTTCTCTGGCCCAGGACAGAGAAAGGTTAAACCAGTGACTAAAAGGAAATCTGCTTCTAGTCTTCAAGCCAGCTTCTAGAGAAAAATTACAGAAATATAACTCCTAAATAATAGTAATTATTCAAACTTGAATAATCCCAGGATATGGAAAGCAATCAACCTATCAATAAGCATGAACACCTCCCAGGAAAGGAAATAAACAGTTGGACATCCTACACCGGGGCAACAGCCACATTGGCATGAAATCATCTCCAGTGGATGTTTGTCTCAGACTTTTTTGTTAAGGCCTGGTAAAGTCTCTCAGAGAAATCAATTTGTT
Organism: Ctenosaura bakeri; assembly: GCA_948474755.1. Lineage (NCBI taxonomy): Eukaryota > Metazoa > Chordata > Lepidosauria > Squamata > Iguanidae > Ctenosaura > Ctenosaura bakeri. The sequence goes on from CAOLHI010002043.1 coordinate 305,166, forward strand.
ATCCAGGTCTGTTGATCTTTTTATTACATGAGGCAGGTGAACCACAATTACAGCAGGATAATAGTGTCTTTGGCTGAGACTTATCACATGACGTTGTAAAATCCAGTAATGACCTCCTTTGCAAAAGAAACACTTTTCAAATGGTCTCCCACTGGAAGAACAACAGAAGAGGAATGAGGTAATGTGATAGGTTCCAGCCAAAGGTGCCAGTATCTGAAAAAGCTTTTCCTTGCCCCAAATCATCATAAAAGAGAGCCTAGGCATCAAAATCATTTGTTCTCATTAGGGATCTGCTTGCCATTTCTGTCTTGGATTAAGAACTCTGACTACTAGGAAGAAGTTTCTTAATACCTCCTCTTAGAGGTTGGTCGTTGAAATCACCAGCTAAACTTTACCTAGTTCCTTTTAAAAGAAAATTGCTAAAGTATGGAACCTCATGTTTATTTGAAATTACTTTGTCAAACACAGCCCCTCCCCCAAAATCCAGGATTAATCATATACTCTTGTTAGTTTATTCTGTCTCTAACAGTCCTGATTCTGGTTCAGAATACCATTAGTTTGGCCTCTGTCAAGATGTCTCTTTTCACATTGTTCCACTAGAATTACAACACTTCCAGCACTCTGTTACCCTGTTTTCTGGGGGTCCCAGGAGGGACACCTAAATGCGCTCTCAATTATATAAGTTGGGGAAATTAGCCAAGAGCACAAGCTAGCAATATGAGAGGCAGGGCAACAGAGCGAGATCTTTCACCCAATGTCTACGGGGTCAGGTCAAGTCAAGGAGCAAACAGAATTGAAATAATAATTGTGGTCTTTATTAAAATACAGTCCAACAGTGTATGCAGCACACTCACACAGATAACTATAGAAATAAAGGTTGGAGTGGGATAGAGGGATTTTTAAGAGAAGTTGTTGGTTTGGGTAATACTACACATGTCCTGAAGCCTGGGTAGTCCACAACAGAAGTTCGGAGGTATGAAGTCTCAGTACGTGGGACTGAGGGGAAGGCTCGCCAAGCAAAGCGGCAGCAAGGCTGGATGAAAGTTGGGAGCGGTCCAAGCAATCCAAAGAAGTGCTCAAAGTCAGGGGTTTATATAGGGGAAAATGTGGCCACAGGCTAGTCCGTACTTGGGGGAAACAATGAGTTTCGGGCTGGAGACAAAGCCTCAGAAAGGTCAGAATTTAGCATGATTAAGTCCGAATTGACAACAGAGTAGACAATATGCAAGCGCAGAGTGCTTGACAGATGAGGATTCTCCTAATCAAGCTGCCTGCTCAGGGCAGGGAGTTCTTTGTAAGTAGTGTACATACGTAATAGAGTACTTGCCTTTGAGGTCTCCTGAAGTGGCGGGACGGCTATTTCTGGCCTACCTGTATTGTTTGGAATATTACAGCAATTAGCGGCTGTGCCTGTCTGCGAGCTTGTCCGGGGGACCTTGCAGCACATGGAGAGGAATAGATAAAGGAAGCCAAATTATTGATATCAAAGTGATATCTAATATCCCTCAAGTCCAGCCTAGAAACTGAGGTAACAACTCCCTCAAGGAAAATAATCTCTATCACTGCCAAATCTTTTCTTCATGGACTAGTTTTTCAGTTTCCCCCCACCTATTCTCTCTTTATGTGCCACTCTCTTTATGTTGTCACTATGTCTTTGATATTACTGTGACCCTAAAACTAACTTATCTCATGGTTTTCTTGGCAGCATTTGTACAGAGAGGGCTCAAGTCACCCAGTGGATTTCCACAGCCAAACGGAGATTCAAATCCTGGTTTCCAGAGTTGTAGTGCAACACTCAAACCACTGGTTCTTATTCCTGCTCAGACTGGGACATATTTCTGCTCCCCTCCCACCATAAATTTTGAAAACGTTAACGTTTTCTTATCCTCTTAGCAACCTTTAAAACCCAAATTGCTTTGGTCTACCTCCCCCCTACCTCTGGCAGCCTAAATCCAACCTTCTGTAGTATCCCCAGGCTTCTCAGTGGTTGCCCTCTTAGTTTTGTGAATTCATTTGTATTTATTTCTCTCTATTCTGAAGCAACTGCCCTGTATTAGCTAGCTGTACGTGTAGTTGCATGTACTATTTATTTATTTATTTATTTATTGCTTGCTATTTATTAAGCTCTACTGTAATGTTTGCCGTTCCTTAATGTGCTCATTGTGCATATTCTTCGGCTTGCATCTTCAATAAATTTTCCTTTTAGGTAGCTTTGTTGGCTTGAATCTTTGTATGAAGCACTCTTCCAATGATTCTTAAACCCAGATCTTTGGGACTTCATCTTGCAGAATTCCTGGCCATTGCCCATGCTGATTGAAATTTCTGAGAGCTGAAATCCAAAACATCTAAAGGACCAAAGACTGCACTACTGTCAAGGTTAAAAGATCCCTCCATGTGTACATGCCTTCAATTCACCTGTCAACTTATTGCAACCCCATGAATTTCATAGGGTTTTCTTAGGCAGTTCTTAGAGTTGGTTTGCCAGTTCTTTCTTCTAAAACACAGCCTACAGCACCTGCTATTCATTGGCAGTCTTCCATCCAAGTATTAACTAGGGCTGACTCTACTTAGTTTCTAAGACCAGACAGGATGTCTTCAGGGTAAGGTGCCACAAAAGATCCCCTACAGGTGTGTATATTCAGAACATCCATAAGTTCCATGAGTTCTGAGAACATACTTGGCAACACTGTACCTTTTTTCAGATCCCTGAAAGCCCCTTCTGATTTTGAACAGCTATTTCAAACTCTTAATAGGTGCGGGCACACAAAATAGCAGCAGAATGGAGTCACATGCTCTTGGAGCTTTCTAATAGTGCAGTTGTCCTGACAACATGGACCCTCTCCTAACTTAATAGAGTAGATGGAAGTGAAACATTCCAGCAGTTATTTTACAGCAAGAAAGCTGAAGGGAGTGACTTCCCTGAAAAAGTTTTTATTCGCCAACAGTATCTAAGAACTGTGGACAGTATATAAAAGAATGTATCCAATGCAAAACCTTCCAAGCCCTAATATCCATACATTCATTCATTCATTCATTCATTCGTTCATTCATTCATTTACTGGTTGGTTGGTTGGTTGGTTTTGCAAGCATGAAAAGGATGGTGGTGACAGCAAGGGGAGGTTAGATGGGAGTACTGAACAAATTTGCCAAGAAACCCCCATGATAGTGTCACCATAAGTTGAAAATGACTTAATAACACACAACAAAAACAGATTTCTTCTCCAACCCCACTCCTTTATATCTCCATGTCTTCTGTATTTAAAGTGGATTGTTGTTTTAAATTGTGATGAGCTGCCACTTTGTATGTGCACAACAGACACAGCTGCAGATGTATATCTTTACTTATTGACCTGCCTCATGTATGATGAATAGTTAGATATCAGTTTTAAAGCCAGTTTTAATTTTTTTGTTCTGTCATGCCCACAGAACAATCCTATCTGTGTTTACTTAGAAATAAGCAAACTGCAGTTAACTAAGATGAGACAATCCATTAAGAAGGAATGATGGCTACTGACTAAAACCTAAGGGAGCAGTAGGCAGTATGTGTTAACAGTGGTATCAGTTTTACCTTTTTAGAATCAGTAAAACAAGACAGTGTGATGTTATTGCAGAACAGGAAAATATAGAAATTCTTTTGCACCAGA